>JAIUJO010001626.1:37500-40000 GCA_023846275.1 Vanilla planifolia
AAAGAAGAAGAAGAAGAAGAACAAGAAGAAGAAGATAGAGTAGAAGAACAATAAGAAGAAGAAGAAAAAGGAAAATTTTAAGTAGAAGAAGAAGATGAGGAAGAAGAAGAAGAAGAAGAAGAAGAAGAAGAAGAAGAACAAGAATAAGAACAAGAAGGAGAAGTAGAAGAGGAAGAAGAAGAAGAAGAAGAAGAAGAAGAAGATGATGATGATGAAGTAAAAGATGAAGAATAAAGAGAAGAAGGAGAACAAGAAGTGGAAGAAGAAGAACAACAAGAAGAAGATGAAGAAGAAGAAGAAGTAGAAGTATAAGAAGTAGAAGAAGAAGAAAAGAAGAAGAAGAAGAAGTAGATGAAGAAGAAGAGGAAGAAAAAGAAGAAGAAGAAGAAGAAAAAGAAGAAAAAGAATTAAAATAAGAAGAAGAATAAGAATAAGAAGAAGAAGAAAAAGAAGAAGATAAGAAGAAGAAGAAGAAGAAGAAGAAGAAGAAGAAGAAGAAGATGAAGAAGAGGAAGAAGTAGAGGAAGAAAAAGAAGAAGAAGAAGAAGAAAGAAGAAGAAGAAGAAGAAGTAGAAGAAGAGGAGGAGGAAGAAAAAGAAGAAGAAGAAGAGGAGGAAGAAGAAGAAGAAGAAGTAGAAGAAGGAGGAGGAGGAGGAGGAGCAGTAGCAGGAGGAGGAGGAGCAGAAGAAGAAGAAGAAGAAGAAGAAGATAAAGAACATAAAGAAGAAGAAGAAGATGAAGAAGAAGAAGAAGAAGAGGTAGAAGAAGAACAAGAAGTAAAAGAAGAAGTAGAAGAAGAAGTAGAAGTAGAAGAAGAAGAAGAAGAAGTAGAAGATGAACAAGAAGAAGAAGAAGAAGAGGAAGAAGAAGAAGAAAGAAGAAGAAGAAAGAGAAGTAGTAGTAGTAGCAGTATAAAAGTAAGAAAAAGATGATGAAGAAGAAGAAGAAGAAGATAAAGTAGAAGAAGAAAAGGAAGTAGAAGAAAAAAAGAAAAAGGAAAAGATGATGATGAAGAAGAGGAAGAAGAAGAAGAAAGAAGATGAAGAAAAAGAAGTAGAAGAAGAAAAAGAAGATGAAGAAGAAAAAGTAGAAGAAGAGGAAGAAAAAGTTGTTGAAGAAGAAGAAGAAGAAGATGAAAAAGAAGAAGAAGAAGAAGAAGAAAAACCTAAAGATGAAGAAGAAGAAGCAGTAGAAGAAGAAGAAAGAAGAACAAGAAGTAGAAGAAGTAGAAGAAGAAGAACAAGAAGAAGCAGAAGAAGAAGAAGAAGAAGAAGAACAAGAAGATGAAGAAGATGAAAAATAAGAAGAACAAGTAATAGAAGAAGAAAAAGAAGAGGAACAAGTAGAATAAGAAAAGAAGAAGATGAAGAAAACGAAGAAAAAGAGGAAGAAGAAGAAGAAAAAGCAATGGTTGAAGTAGAAAAAGAAAACGAAGAAGAAGAGGAAGAACAAGAACAAGAACAAGAAGAAGAGAAGAATAGAAAAGAAGGAGAGGAAGAAGAAGAAAAAGAAGAGGAAGAAGAAGAAGAAGAAGAAGAGTAAGAAGAAGAAGAAGAAGAAGAAGAAGAGGAGGAGGAAGAAAAAGAAGAAGAGGATGTAGATGAAGAAGAAGAAGAAGTACAAGTAGAAGAAGACGAAGAAGAAGAAGAAGAAGAAGAAGAGGAAGATTAAGAAGAATAAGAATAATAAGTAGTCGAAGAAAAAGAAGAAGACAACAAATAAGAAGAAGAAGAAGAATAAGAAGAAGAAGAAGAAGGAAAAAGGAGTGGAAAAAGAAGAAGAAAAAGAAGAAAAAGAAGAAAAAGAAGAAAAAGGAAAAGTTCAAGTAGTAATACAAGAAGAAGAAGAAGAAGAAGTGAAAGAAATCAGAAGAAGAAGTAGAAGAAATAAAAAAAAGGGGAAGAAGAAGAAGTAGAATAAGAAAACTGGAAGTTGAAGTAAAAGAAGAAGAAGAAGTGGAGGAGGAAGAAAAAAAAGAAGAAGAAGAACAAGAAGAAAAAGAAGTAGTAGAAACGGTAGAAGAAGAAAAAGAAGAAGAAGAAGAAGGAGAAGTAGAAATGAAGAAGCAAAAGAAGAAGAAGAAGAAGAAGAAAAGCTAGAGGAAGAGGAAGAAGAAGAAGAAGAAGACTATGATGAAGAAGTAGAAAAAGAAGAAGAAGAAGAAGAAGAAGAAGAAGAAGAAGAAGTTGAAGAAGAAGAGGAGGGAAGAAGAAGAAGTAGATAAAGAACACAAAGAAGAAGAAGAAGAAGAAGAAGATGAAGAAGAAGAAGAAAAAGAAAAAGATGAAGAAGAAGAAGAAAAAGAAAAAGAAGAAAAAGTAGAAAAAGAAGAAGAACAAGCAGAAGATGAAGAAGAAGAAGTAGAAGAAGAAGAAGAAGAAGAAGAAGAAGAAGATGAAGAAGAAGAAGAGGAAAAGAAAAAGTTGTAGTAGAAGTAGAAAAAGAAGAAGAAGAAGAAGAAGAAGAAGACGAAGAAAAAGAAGAAGAGTAAGAATGAAAA
>JAIUJO010001626.1:45000-50000 GCA_023846275.1 Vanilla planifolia
AGAAGAAGAAAAAGTAGTAGTAGTAGTAATAGAAGAAGAAGAAAAAGAAATGGTACAAGAACAAGAAGAAGAAGAAAATGAAGTAAAAAATAATAATAAGAAGAAGAAGAACAAGAAGAAGAAGAAGAAGTAAAAGAAGTAGTAGAACAAGAAGATGAAGTAGAAGAAGAAGACGGAGAAGAAGAAGGAAAATAATAGTTGTAGTAGTGGTAGTAGTGGAAGAAGAAGAAGAACAAGAAGAAGAAGAAGAAGAACAAGAACAAGAACAAAAAGTTTAAAACAAAGACGAAGAAAAGGAAGAAGAAGAAGTAGAAGAAAAAGATGATGAAGATGAAGAACAAGAAGATGAAGAAGCAAAAGAAGAAGAAGAATTAGAAAAGGAGAAAAGAAGAAGAAGAAGACGTAATAGAAGAAGAAGAAAAAAAGAAGAAGAAGAAGAACAAGATGAAAAAGTAGAAGAAAAGGGGAAGGAGAAGAAGAAAGAAGTAAGAGAAGAAGAAGAAGTAGTAGAAGAAGAAAGGAATAATAAGAAAAAGTAGTAGAAGAAGAAGAAGAAGAAGAAGAAAGAAAAAGTAGTTGTAGTAGTAGTAGTAGTAGAAGAGAAGACGAAGAAGAAAAGTAGAAGATGAAGAAGAGAAAGATGTAGAAGAAGAGGAAGAAGAAGAAGAGAAAAAGAAGAAGGATAAGAAGAAGAAGTAGAAGAAGAAGAAGAAGAAGAAGAAAGAAAGAAAGAAAGAAAGTAGAGGAAGAGGTAGATGAAGTAGAAGAAGTTGAAGAAGAAGAAGAAGAAGAAGAAAAGAAAGAAAGAAATGAAAGAAGAAGAAGAGGTAGATGAAGTAAAAGAAGTGTAAGAAGAAGAAGAAGAAGAAGAAGTAGAAAAAGAAGAAGAAGAAGAAGAAGAAGAAGAAGAAGAAGAAGAAGAAGAAGATGAAGAAGAAGAAGAAGAAGAAGGAGAAGGCAAACAAGCAAAAGAAGAACTGAAAGAAGAAGAAGAAGAAAGAGAAGGAAAAGAAGAAGAAGAAGAAGAAGCAAAAGAAAAAGTTGAATTAGAAGAAAAAGAAAAGGAAGAAGAAGAAGAGAAGAAGAAGAAAAGAAGAAGAAGAAGAAGAAGAAAGAAGAAAAGAAGAAGAAGAAGAAGAAGAAGGAGAAGAAGAAGAAGAAGAAGGAAAAGAAGAAGAGGAAGAAGAAGATGTAGAATTAAGAGAAGATGGAGAAGAGAAGAAAAAGAAGAAGAAGAAGAAGAAGATGAAGAACAAGAAGAAGAAGAAGATGAAGAAGAAGAAGGGGAAGAAGAGGAAGAAGAAGAAGAAGAAGAAGAAGAACAAAAAGAAGAAGAAGAAGAAGAAGTAGAAGAAGAAGAAGAAGTAAAAGTAGAAGAAGTAGAAGAAGTAGAAGAAGTAGATGAAAGAAGAAGAAGAAGAAGAGTGGAGGAGGAGGAGGAAGAAAAAGAAAGAAGAAGTAGAAGAAGAGGAAGAAGAAGAAAAAGAAGAAGAAGAAGATGATGTTGAAGAGGTAGTACTAGAAGAAGAAGAATAAGAGAGAAGAAGAAGATAAAGAAGAAGAAGAAGAAGAAGAAAAACAAGAAGAAGAATTTAAAAAAGAAGAAGAAGAAGAAGAAGAACAAGAACAAGGAGAAGAAGAAGAAAAATATGAATACGAAGAATCAGAAAAAGAAGAAGAAGAAGAAGAGGAAAAAGAACATGAAAGAAGAAGAAGAAGAAGAAGAAGAACATGTAGAAGAAAAAGAAGAACAAGAAGAAGTAGAAGAAGTAGAAGAAGAAAGTAAGAAGTTGAAGAAGAAAAAGTTGTAGTGGTTATAGTACTAGTTGTAGTTGTGGAAGTTGAAGAAGAAGAAGAACAAGAAGATGAGGAAAATGAAGTCGAAAAAGAAGAAGAAGGAAACAAAGTAGAAAAAGAAGAAGAATAATAAGAAGAAGAAGATGATGATGAAGAGGAACAAAACATAAAGAAGAAGAAAAAGAAGAAGAAAAAGAAGAAGAAAAACACAAAGAAAAGGAAGAGGAAGAAGAAGTAGAAGATGTAGAAGGAGAAAAACAAGAAGAAGAAGAAGAAGAAGAAGATGATGAAGAAGAAGAAGATAAAGAAGAAAAAGTAGAGGAAGAAGAGCAAGAAAATGAGGATGAAGAAGATGAAGAAGACGATGATGAAGAAGAAGTAGAAGAAGCAGAAGAAGAAGAAGAAGAAGAAGAAAGAAGAAGAAGAAGTTGAAGAAGAAGAAGTTTTAGAAGAAGAATAAGAAGAAGAAAAAGAAGAAGAAGAAGAAGAAGAAGAAAAAGAAGAACTAGAAGAAATAAAGAAAATATAAAGAGGAAGAAAAAGAAGGACGAGAAGAAGAAGAAGAAGAAGAAAGTGAAGAAGAATAACAAGTAAAAGAAAAGTCGTAGAAGACGAAGAAGAAGAAGAAGAAGAAGAATAACTAGAAGAAAGAGAAGAAGAACAAGAAGAAGAACATGAAAAAGATGTAGAAGCAGAAGAAGAAGAAGAGGAAGAGGAAGAAGAAGAAGAAGAAGAAGAAGAAGAACAAGAAGAAGAAGATGAAGAAGAACGAGAAGAAAAAGCAAACGAAGAAGAAGCATAATAATAATAAGAAGAAGAGAAAGAAGAAGAAGAAGAAGAACAAGAAGAATAAGAAAAAGAAAAAGAAGAAGAAGAAAAAGAAGAATAAGAAGAAGAAGTAGAAGAAGTAAAAAAAATATAAAGAAGAAGAAGAAGAAGGAGAAGAAGAAGAAGAAGAAGAAGAAGAAGAAAGTGAAGAAGAATAAGAAGAAGTAAAAGAAAAGTTGCAGTAAACAAAGAAGAAGAAGAAGAAGAACAAGAATAACCAAAAGAAAGAGAAGAAGAAGAAGAAGAAGACGAAGAAGATGAAGAAGAAGATGATGTAGAAGAAGAATTCGAAGAAATAGAAGGGGAAGAAGAAGAAGAAGAAGAAAAAGAAGAACAAGAAGAAGAAGAAGAAGCAGTAGAAGCAGTTGAAGAAGTAGAAGAAGAAGCTGAAGTAGAAAAAGAAGATGAAGTAGAAGAAGTAGAAGTAGAAGAAGAAGAAGAACATGTAGAAAAAGGAGAAGTAGAAAAAGAAGCTGAAGTAGAAAAAGAAGACGAAGTAGAAGAAGTAGAAGTAGAAGAAGAAGAAGTAGAGGAAGAAGAAGCAAAAGAAGAAAGAGAAGAAGAAGAAGAAGAAGAAGAATATGAAAAACAAGGAGATGAAGATGAAAAAAAAGAAGAAGTAAGACAAGAAGAGGAAGAAGAAGAAGAAGGAAAAGAAGAAGAAGAAGAAGAAGAAGAAGAAGAAGCAGCAGAAGAAGAAGAAGAAGAAGAAGTAGAAAAAGAAGAAAAAGTGGAAGGAGTAGGATAAGAATAAGAAGAAAAGAAAGAAGAAGAAGAATAAGAAGAAGAAGAAGAAGAAGAAGAAAAAGTATATGAAGAATAAGAAGAAGAAGAAGAGGAAGAAGAAGAAGAAGAAGAAGAAGAACACAAAGAACAATTAGAAGAAGAAAAAGAAGTTGATAAAAAGAAATAAAAGAAGTAGAAGGATAAGATGAATAACATAAGTAGAAGTAGAAGATTTATAGAAGAAGAAGAAGAAGCAGCAGCAGTAAAAGAAGAAGAAGAAGAAGAAGAGGAAGTAGAAGAAGAAGACGAAGAAGAAAAGGAAGAAGAAGAAGAAGAAGAAGAAGAAGTGGATGAATAATAAGAAGAAGAACAACAAAAAGAAATAGACGAAGAGAATGAATAAGAGGAAAAGCAGGAAGAAGAAGAAGGAAAAGAAGAAGAAGAAGAAGAAGAAAGAGAATAAGAAGATGAAGAAGAAGAGGAAGAAGAAGAAGATGAACAAAGAAGAAGAAGAAGAAGAAGAAGAGGAGGAAGAAAAAGAAGAAGAAGATGAAGAAGAAGAAGTAGAAAAAGAAGTGGAAGTAGAAGTAGTTGTAGTAGTAGAAGAAGAAGAAGAAGAAGAAGAAGAATAAAAAGAAGGTTTAGAAACGAAGAAGAAGATTAAAAAGAAGGATTAGAAACGAAGAAGAAGAAGAATAGGAAGATGATGATGATGGTGTTGATGATGAAGAAGAACAAGTAGAAGAGGAAGTGGCAGAAGAAGAATTAGAAGAAGAAGAAAAAGAAGAGGAAGAAGGAGAAGGAATAGAGAGGAAGAAGAAGAAGAAGAAGAAGAAGAAGAAGAAACAGAAGATGATGGTGATGATGATGATGATGAAGAAACAGAAGAAGAAGATGACAAACAACAACAAAAAAAAGAAGTAGAAGAAGAAGATGATGTTGAAGAAGAAGAAGAAGACAAAGAAGAAAAGAAGAAGATGTGGAAGAAGAAGAAGAAAAAGAAGAACAAGCAGAAGAAGAAGATGACGAACAAGTAGTAAAAAAAGAAGAAGAAGGAGAAGAAGAACAACAATAATAACAAGAACAAGAAGAAGAAGGATATGAAGAAGAAGAAGAAGAAGTAAAAGAAGTAGATAAAATAGAAGAAGAAGAAGAAAAAGAATAAGAAGTTAAAGAAGAAGAAGAAGAACAGGAAGAAGAAAAGAAGAAGAGGAAGAAGAACACAAAGAAGAAGAAGAAGAAGATGAAGAAAAAGAAGAAGCTGAAGAATAAGAAAAAGAAGAACTAGAAGATAAAGAAGAAGAAGAAGAAGAAGAAAAAGAAGAATAATAAGAAGCAGAAGAAGAAGAATAAAAAGAAGAAGAAGAAGAAGAAGAAGGAGAAGAAGAAGAACAAGAAGAAAGGGAAGAAGAAGGAGAAGAAGAAGAAGATGAAGAGGAAGTAGATGAAGAAGAAGAAGAAGAAGAAAGAAGAAGAAGAAGAAGAAGAAGTTGAAGAAGAGGAGGAAGAAGAAAAAAAGAAGTAGAAGAAGAAGAAGAATATGAAGAAAAGAAGAAGAAGAAGAAGAAAAAAAAAAGAAGTAAAAGAAGAAGATGTAGAAGAAGAAGAAGAAGAAGAAGAAGAAAATGAAGAACAAGAAGAAAAACACG
>JAIUJO010001626.1:70000-75000 GCA_023846275.1 Vanilla planifolia
GTAGCAGACGTAGTAGTAGTAGCAGAAGAAGAAAAAGTAGAAGTAGAGGAAGCAGAAGAAAAAGGAGAAGAAGAAAAAGATGAAGAAGAAGAAGAAGAAGAAGGATGAAGAAGAAGAAGAAGAAGAATGAGAAAAAGTAGAAGTTGAAGTAAAAGAAGAAGAAGAAGAAGGAGTGGAAGAGGAAGAAGAAGGAGAAGAAGAGGAAGAAAAAGAAGAAGTAGAAGAAGAAGAAGAAGAAGAGAAAGAAGAAGTAGTAGAAGAAGAAGAAGGAAAAGATGATGAATAAAGAGAAGAAGAAGGAGAAGAAGAAAAAGAAGAAGAAGAAGCAGAGGAAGAAGAAGAAGAAGAAGAAGAAGAAGAAGATGAATTAGAAGGAAAAGAATAAGGAGAAGGAGACGAAGAAGAAGAAGAAGAAGAAGAAAAAGAAGAAGAATAAGCAGAAGAAGAAGAAGAAGAAGAAGAAGAAGAAAAGAAGTAAAAGAAGAAGAAGAAGAAGAAGAATAAGAAAAAGAAGAAAAAGCAACAGTTAAAGAATAAGAAGAAAAAGAAGAAGTAGAAGTAGAAGAAGAAGAGGCCGAGTAAGAAGAAAAAGAAGAAGAAGAGGAGGATGAAGAAATAGAAGAAGAAAAGGAAGCGGAAGAAGAGGAAGAAGAAGAAGTGGAAGATGTAGCAGTAGAAGAAGAAGAAGAAGAAGAAGAAGAAGAAGAAGAAATAGAAGAAGAAGAAGCAGTAGAAGAAGAAGAAGAATATGAATAAGAAGTAGTCAAAGAAGAAGAAGAAGAAGAAAAAGAAGGAGAAGAAGTAGAAGAAAAGAAGAAGTAGAAAAAGAAGAGGAAGAAGAAGAAGAAGAAGAAGAAGAAGAAGAAGAAGAATATAAATAAGAAGCAGTCGAAGTCGAAGAAGAAGAAAAGGAATAAGTAGAAAAAGAAGAAGAAGAAGAAAAAGAAGAAGAAGAAGAACAAGAAGAAGAAGAAGAAGATGGAGAACAACAAGAACAAGGAAAAGAAGAAGAAGAAAAAGTAGAAATAGAAAAAGAGGAAGAAGAAAAAGACGAACGAGAAAAGTAGAAGTTGAACTAAAAGAAGAAGTAGAAGTGGAAGAAGAAGAAGAAGAAGAAGGGGAAGAAGAAGAAGAAGTGGTGGCAAAGGAAGAAGAAGAAGAAGAAAAAGAAGAAGTAGAAGAAGAAGAAGAGGAACAAGAAGAAGAAGAAGAAGAAGATTATGATGAAAAAGTAGAAAATGAAGAAGAAGAAGAAGGAGGAGAAGAAGAAGAAGAAGTTGAAGAAGAACAATAAGAAGAAGAAGAAGATGAAGAAGAACAATAAGAAGAAGATGAAGAATAACAATAAGAAGAAGAAGAAGAAAAAGAAAAACAAGAAGTAGAAAAGAAGCAAAAGGAGAAGAAAAAAAAGAAAACAAAAGTTGAAGTAGGAGAAGAAGAAGAAGAAGAAGAACAAGAAGAAGAGGAAGAAAAAGAAGAACAAGCAACAGAAGAAGTAGAAGAAGTAGAAACAGAGGAAGAAGAAGAAGTAGAACATGAAAAAGCACTAGTTGTAGTAAAAGAAGGAAAAGAAGAAGATGAAGAAGTGGAGGACAAGGAGGAAGAAGAAGTGGAAGAAGAAGAAGAAGAAGAAGAAAAAGAAGAAGAAAAGAAAGAAGAAGAAGAAGAAGATGATGATGATGAAGAAGAAAAAAAATAAAAAGGAGCAGAAGGAGAAGGAGAAGAAGAAGAAGAAGAAGAAGAAAAAGAAGAAAAAGAAGAAGAAGAAGAAGAAGAAGAACAAGAAGAATAAGAAGATGAAAAATCAAAACTTGAAGTAGAGAAAAAGAAGAAGAAGAAGAAGAAGAAGAAGATGATGATGAAGAAGAAGAAGAAGAGGAGGAGAAAGAAGAAAAGGAAGAAGAAGAGGAGGAGGAGGAAGAAAAAGAAGAAGAAGAAGAAGAATAATATGAAAAAGAAGTAGTCGAAGAAGAAGAAAAAGAATAATAACAATAATAATAATAATAATAATAAGAAAGGAAAAAGAAGAAAAAGAAGAAAAAGAAAAAGATGAAGTTGAAGAAGAAGATGCAAAAGAAGTAGAAAAAGTGGAAGAAGATGAAGAAGGATGAGGAAAAGCAGAAGTTAAAGGAAAAGAAGAAGAATAAGAATAAGAATAACAAGAAGAAGAAGAAGAAGAAGAAGTCGGAGAGGAAGAAGAAGTAGAAGAAGAAAAAAAGAAGTAGAAGAAGAAGTAGAAGAAAAAAGAAGAAGAAGAAGAAGAAGATTTTGATGAAGTAGAAGAAGAAGAAGTTGAAGAAGAGGAATAAGATGATGAAGAAGAAGAAGATAAAGAACATAAAGAAAAAGAAGATGATGATGATGATGAAGAATTAGAAGAAGAAAACGAAGAAGTAGAAGAAGAAGAAGAACAAGAAGAAGAAGAAGAAGACGAAGAAGTAGATGTAGAAGGAGGACAAGTAGAAGAAGAAGAAGAAGAAGAAGAAAAAGAAGAAGTCGAAAAAGAAGAAGAAGAAGAAGAAGAAGAATAACACGAAAAAGAAAAATAAGAAGAAAAAGAGAAATAAGAAGTATAATAAGAAGAAGAAGAGGGAGTAGTAGTAAAAGAAGAAGAAGAAGAAGAAGACGAAGAAGAAGAAGAAGATGAGGAGTTAGAAGAAAATGAAGAAGAAGAGGAAGAAGAAGAAGAAGAAGAAGAGGAAGAAGAAGAAGAAAAAGAAGAAGAGGAAGTAGTTGTAGTAGTATTTCAAAAAGAAGTAGAAGAAGAAGAAGAAGAAGAATAAGAAGTAGTCGAAGAAAACGAAGAAGAAAAAAGGACAAGAAGAATAAGAAGAAGAGGAAGAAGAAGAAGAAGAAGAAGAAGAAGAAGAAGAAGAAGAAGAAGAAAAAGAAGAAATAGAAAAGGAAAAAGAAGAAGAGAACGAAGAAAAAGGAAAAGTTGAAGTAGAAGAAGTAGAAGAAGAAGAAGAAGAAAAAGAAACTTGAAGATGAAGATGAAGAAGTAGGAGAAGAAGAAGTAGAAGAAAAGGAAGAAGTAGAAGAAGAATTGAAGAAGAAGAATATGAAGAAGAAGAAGAAGAAGAAGATGAAGAAGTAGAAGAAGAACAAATAGAAGAAGAACAATAAGAAGAGGAAGATAAAAACAACAAGAAGAAGAAGAAGAAAAAGAAGAAGAAGATGAAGAAGAAGTAGAAGAAGAAGAAAAATAAGAAGAACAAGCAAAAGAAAAAGAAGAAAAACAAGAAAAAGAAAAACCAAATGTTGAATTAGAAGATGAAAAAGAAAAAGAAGAAGATGAAATAGAAGATGAAGAAGAAGAAGAAAAAGAAGAAGATGAAGAAGAAGAAGAAGTGTAAGAAGAAAAAGAAGAAGAAGAAGAAGAGTAAGAAGAAAAAGAAGAAGAAGAAGAAGAGGAAAAAGAAGAGGAAGAAGATGAAGAGGAAGAAGAAGAAGTGGTAGTAGTAATAGTAGAAGAAGAAGAAGAAGAAGAAGAAGAATATGAATAAGAAGTAGTAGAAGAAAAAGAATAAGATAGAGGAGAGGAAGAATAAGAAGAAGAAGAAGAAGAAGAATAAGAAGAAGAAAAATAAGAAATAGAAAAAGAAGAAGAATAAGAAGAAATTGTAGAAAAAGTAAAATTTGAAATAAAAGAAGAAGAAGAAGAAGAAGAAGAGGAAGAAAAGAAGAAGAAGAAGAAGAAGAAGAATTAGAAGAAGAAGAAGCAGAAGAAAAGAAGAAAAAGCAGAATAAGAAGAAGAAGAAGAAGTTGAAAAAAGGAAGAAGAAGAACAATAATGCGAAATAGCAGAAGTTAAAGTAAAAGAAGAAGAAGAAGTAGAGGACGAGGAAGAAGAAGAATACGAAAAAAAGAAGAAAAAGAAGTAGAAGAAGAAGAAGAAGAAGAAGAAAAGAAAGAAGAAGAAAAAGTTGAAAAAGAAGAGGTAATAGAAGACGAAGAAGAAGAAGAAGAAGATGAGGAAGAAGAAGAAGAAAATAATAACAATTATAATAATAATACGAAGAAGAAGAATAATAATAAGAAGAAGTAGAAGAACAAGTAGAACATGAAGAAAAAGAGGTAGAAAAAGAAGTAGGACAAGAATAAGACAAATAAGAAGAAGAAGAAGAAGAAGAAGAATAAGAATAAGAAGAAGAAGAAGAAAAGGAAGAAGAAGAAGAACAAGATGAAGAAGAAGAAGAAGGAGAAGAAGATGAAGAAGAAAAAGACGAAGTAGATTAAGAAAAAAAAGAAAAAGAAGAAGAAGTAGAAGAAGAAGAAGAAGAAGAAGAACACAAAGAAGATGAAAAGAAGAAAACGAAGGAGATGAAGAATAAGAATAAGAAGTAGAAAAGAAGGAGAAGAAGTTGAAGAAGAAGCAGAAGAAGAAGAAGAAGAAGAAGAAGAAGATGATGATGATGAAGAAGAAGAAGGAGAAGAAGAAAGAAGAATAAGAAGTAGAAGAAGGAGATGAAGAATAAAGAAGAAGAAGTAGAAGTAGAAGAAGTAGAAGTAGTAGAAGAAGAAGAAGAAAAGATAGAAGAAGAAGAAGAAGAAGAAGAAGAAGAAACAGAAGAAGAAAAAGAAGAAAAAAAAGAAGAAAAAGAAAAAGTTGAAGTAGAAGAAAAAAAGAATATGGTGAAGAAGAGAAAGAAAAAGAAGAACAAGAAGAAGATGAAGAAGAAGTAGGAAAAGTGGAAGAAGAAGAAGAAGAAAAACGAGAAAAAGCAGAAGTTGAAGTAAAAGAATAAGAAGAAGAAGTGGAGGAGGAGGAAGAAGAAGAAGAAAAAGAAGAAAAAGAAGAAGTAGAAGAAGAAGAAGAAGAAAAAGAAGAAGAAGAAGAAGAAAAAGAAGAAGAAGAAGAAGAAGAAAAAGAAGACGAAAAAGAAGAAGAAGAAGAAGAAGAGGAAGAAGAAGATTATGATGATGAAGTAAAGAAGAAGAAGAAGAAGAAGATAAAGAACACAAAGAAGTAGATGAAGAAGAAAAAATAGAAGACGATG
>JAIUJO010001626.1:82500-85000 GCA_023846275.1 Vanilla planifolia
GAAGAAGAAGAAAAACGAAGAAGTAGAAGAAGAGGAAGGAGAAGAATTTAAAGAAGAAGAAGAAGATGATGATGAAGAAGAAAATGTTGTAGAAGAAGAAGAATAATAATAAGAAGTAGAAGGAGATGAAAAAGAAGAAGAAAAAGAAGAAGAAGGAGAAGAAGAAAGAAGAAGAAGAAGAAGAAGAAGAAGATGTAAAAGAAAAAGATGAAGAAGAAAGAAAAAGTAGAAGTAGTAGTAGAAGAAGAAGAAGAAAAAGAAGAAGAAGAATATGAATAAGAAGAACATGAAGAAGAAAATGAAGACAAAGAGAGGAAGAAGTAGTAAAAGAAGAAGAGTAGGAAGAAGAAGGTTATGATGAAGAAGTAAAAGAAGAAGAAGAAGAAGAAGAAAAAGTATAAGAAGAAGAAGAAGAAGAAGAAGAGCAAGAACAAACGATAGAGGAAAAGAAGAAAAAAAGATGAAGAATTAGATAAAAGGAGAAAAAGAAGATGATGAACAAAAAGAAGTAAAAGCAGTAGATGAAGAAGAAGAAGAAAAAGAAGAAGAAGAATATGAAGTAAAAGAAGAAGAAGAAGAAGAAGAAGGAGAAGAAAAAGAAGAACAATAAGAATAAGAATAAGAAGAAGAAAAAGAAGAATTAGAAAGTAGTAGAAGAAGAAGAAGTAGAAGTAGAAGAAGAAGAGGAAGAAGATAAAGAAGAAGAAGAAGAAGAAGAAGAAAAAGAGGAGGAAGAAGAAGAAAACGAAAAAAAGTACAAAAAGAAGAAGAAGAGGAAAAAGTAGAGAAAGAAAAGGTTGAAAAAGAAGAAGTAGAGGAAGAAGAAGAAGTAAAGAAACAAAAAGAAGAACAAGCAGAAGAAGAAGAAGAAGAAGTAGAAAATTTGAAGACGAAGAAGAACGAGAAAAACTAGAAGTTGAAGTAAAAGAAGAAGAAGTAGAAGAAGAAGAACAAGTGGAGTAGGAAGAAGAAGAAGAAGAAGAAGAAGAATAGGAAGAAGAAGAAGAAGAAAAAGAAGAAGAGCACTAAGAAGGAGAAGATGAGAAACAACAACAAGAACAAGAAGAAGAAAAAGAAAGATGATGATGAAGAAGAAGAAGAAGAAGAAGAAGGAAGAAGAAGAAGAGGTAGAAAAAAGGGGTAGTAGAAGAAGTTGGAGAAGCACAAGCAGAAGAAGAAAAAGAAGAAGAAGAAAAAGAAGTAGAAGAAGAAGAAGAAAAATAACAAAATGAAGAAGAGGAAGAAGAAGAAGAAAAAAAGGTAGAAAAAGAAGAACAAGTAGTAGAAGAAGTAGAAAAGGAGGAAGAACAAGAAAAAAGCAAAAAAGAAAAAGTAGAAGAAGATGAAGAAGAAGAAGAAGAAGAGGAAGAAGAAAAAGTAGAAGAAGAAGAAGAAGAAGAAGATGATGATGATGATGAACAAAAAGATGAATAAAGAAACGAAGAAGGAGAGGAAGAAGAAGACGAAGTAGAAGAAGAAAAAGAAGAAGAAGAAGAGGAAGTAAATGAAGAAGAAGTGGAAGAAAAAGAAGAAGAAGAAGAAGGAGAAGTAGAAAAAGAAGAAGAAGAAGAAGAAGAAGAAGAAAAAGAAGAAGAAGAAGAAAAAGAAGAAGTAGAAGAAGAAGAAGAAGAAGTAGTAGTAAAAGAAGAAGAATTAGAAAGAAGAAGAAGAAGAAGAAGAAGTAGAAGAAGAAGATTAAGAAGAAGAAGAAGAAGAATAAGAAGAAGACGAAGAAGATAAAGAAGAAGTAGAAGAAAAAGAAGAAGAAGAAGTGAAAGAAGAAGAACAAGAAGAAGAAGAAGACGAGGAAGAAGAAGACGATGAAGAAGAAGAAGAGGTAGAAGAAGAAGAAAAAGAAAAATAACAAGTAAAAAAGGAAGAAGAAGAAGAAGAAAAACAAGAAAAAGAAAAGGTTGAAGTAGAAGAAGAGGATGAAGAAGAAGAAGCAGAGGAAGAAAAAGAGTAAGAAGCAGAAGTCGTAGAAGAAGAAAAAGAATAAAAAGATGAAGTAGAGTAAGAAGAACGAGAAAATGCAGAAGTTAAAGTAAAAGAAGAAGATGAAGAACAAGAAGAAGAATAAGTGGAGGAGGAAGCAGAGGAAGAAGAAGAAGAAGAACAAGAACAGGAAGTAGAAGAAAAAGAAGAAGTAGAAGAAGAAGAAGAAGAAGAACAAGGAGGACGGAGAGGAGGTGGAGGAGGAGAAGAAGAAGAATAAGAAGAAGAAGAAGAAAAGGAAGGAGAAGAAGAAGAAGAAATAGAAGTTGTAGTAGTAGAAGAAGAAGAAGAGGAAGAAGAAAAAGAAGAAGAAAAAGAAGAAGAATAACAAAAAGAAGTAGAAGAAGAAGAAGAAGAAGAAGAAGAAGAGGAAGAAGAAGCAAAAAAAGAAGAAGGAGATGAAGAATAAAGAGAATAAGAAGGAGAAGAAGAAGAAGAAGAAGAAGAAGAACTAGAAGAAGTAGAAGAAGAAGAAGAAGAAGAAGAAGAGGAGGAACACGAACAC
>JAIUJO010001626.1:87500-90000 GCA_023846275.1 Vanilla planifolia
AGTAGAAGAAGAAGAAGAAAAAAAAGAAGAAGAAGAATATGAATAAGAAGAACATGAAGAAGAAGATGAAGACAAAGAGAGGAAGAAGTTGAAGAAGAAGAACATGATGAAGAAGAAGAACAAAGAAGAAGAAGAGGAAGAAGAAGAAGGTTATGATGAAGAAGTAAAAGAAGAAGAAGAAGAGGAAGAAGAAGAAGTAGTAGAAGAAGAAGAAGAAGAAGAAAAAGTATAAGAAGAAGAAGAAGAAGAAGAGCAAGAACACACGACAGAGGAAAAGAAGAAAAAAAGATGAAGAATAAGATAAAAGGAGGAGAAGAAGATGATGAACAAAAAGAAGCAAAAGGAGTAGAAGAAGAAGAAGAAGAAGAAGAAGAATATTAAGTAAACGGAGAAGAAGAAAAAGTCGAAGGAGAAGAAGAAGAAGAAGAAGAAGAAGAGGAAGAAGGAGAAGAAGAGGAAGAAGGAGAAGAAAAAGAAGAACATTAAGAATAAGAATAAGAAGAAGAAGGAGAAAAAGAAGAATTAGAAAGTAGTAGAAGAAGAAGTAGAAGAAGAAGAAGAAGAAGAAGAAGAAGATAAAGAAGAAGAAGAAGAAGAAGAAGAAGAAAAAGAGGAAGAAGAAGAAGAAAACAAAAAAAAGTAGAAAAAGAAGACGAAGAAGAAAAAGTAGAAAATGAAAAGGTTGAAAAAGAAGAAGTAGAAGAAGAACAAGATAAAGGGGAACAAAAAGAAGAACAAGCAAAAGAAGAAAAAGAAGAAGTAGAAAATTTGAAGAAGAAGAAGAACGAGAAAAACTAGAAGTTGAAGTAAAAGAAGAAGTAGAAGAAGAAGAACAGGTGGTGTAGGAAGAAGAAGAAGAAGAATAGGAACAAGAAGAAGAAGAAGAAGAAAAAGAAGAAGAGCACTAAGAAGGAGAAGATGAGAAACAACAGCAAGAACAAGAAGAAGAAAAAGAAAGATGATGATGAAGAAGAAGAAGTAGAAGAAGAAGAAGAAGAAGAAGGAAGAAGAAGAAGATGTAGAAAAAAGATGTAGTAGAAGAAGTTGGAGAAGCACAAGAAGCAGAAGAAGAAGAAGAAGAAGAAGAAGAAGAAGAAGTAGTAGAAAAAGAAGAAGAAAAATAACAAAATGAAGAAGAGGAAGAAGAAGAAGATTATGATGAAGAAGTAGAAGAAGAAGAATAAGATTATGAAGAAAAAGAAGAGGAAGAAGGAGGAGAAGAAGAAGAAAAAAAATAGGTAGAAAAAGAAGAACAAGTAGTAGAAGAAGTAGAAGAAGTAGAAAAAGAGGAAGAACAAGAACAAAACAAAAAACGAAAAGTAGAAGAAGACGAAGAAGAAGAAGAAGAAGAGGAAGAAGAAAAAGCAGAAGAAGAAGAAGAAGAAGAAGAAGAAGAAGAAGAATAAGAAGAAGATGAACAAAAAGATGAATAAAGAAATGAAGAAGGAGAAGACGAAGTAGAAGAAGAAGAAGAAGAAGAAGAAGAAGAAGAAGAGGAAGTAAAAGAAGAAGAAGTAGAAGAAAAAGAAGAAGAAGAAGAAGAAGGAGAAGTAAAAAAAGAAGAAGAAGAAGAAGAAGGAGAAGTAGAAAAAGAAGAAGAAGAAGAAGAAGAAGAAGAAGAAAAACAAGAAGAAGAAGAAATAGAAGAAGTAGAAGAAGAAGAAGAAGAAGAAGTAGTAAAAGAAGAAGTATTAGAAAGAAGAAGAAGAAGAAGAAGTAGAAGAAGAAGATTAAGAAGAAGAAGAAGAAGAATAAGAAGAAGAAGTAGCAGATAAAGAAGAAGAAGTAGAAGAAAAAGAAGAAGAAGAAGTCAAAGAAGAAGAACAAGAAGAAGAAGAAGACGAGGAAGAAGAAGATCAAGAAGAAGAAGAAGAGCTGGAAGAAGAAGAAAAAGAAAAATAACAAGTAAAAAAGGAAGAAGAAGAAGAAAAACAAAAAAAATGAAAAGGTTGAAGTAGAAGAAGAGGACGAAGAAGAAGAAGCAGAGGAAGAAAAAGAATAAGAAGCAGAAGTAGTAGAAGAAGAAGTAGAAGAAGAAAAAGAAGAAAAAGATGAAGTAGAGTAAGAAGAACGAGAAAATGCAGAAGTTAAAGTAAAAGAAGAAGAAGATGAAGAACAAGAAGAAGAAGAAGTGTAGGAGGAGGAGGAGGAGGAAGAAGAAGAAGAAGAAGAACAAGAAGTAGAAGAAAAGGAAGAAGTAGAACTAGAAGAAGAAGAAGAAGAAGAACAAGGAGGAGGGGGAGGAGGTGGAGGAGGAGAAGAATAAGAAGAAGAAGAAGAAAAGGAAGGAGAAGAAGAAGAAGAAATAAAAGTTGTAGTAGTAGAAGAAGAAGAAGAGGAAGAAGAAAAAGTAGAAGAAGAAAAAGAAGAAGAATAACAAAAAGAAGTAGAAGAAGAAGAAGAAGAAGAAGAAGAGGAAGAAGAAGCAAAAGAAGAAGAAGAAGGAGATGAAGAATAAAGAGAATAAGAAGGAGGAGAAGAAGAAGAAGAAGAAGAAGAA
>JAIUJO010001626.1:95000-100000 GCA_023846275.1 Vanilla planifolia
GAAGAAGAAAAAGAAGACGAAAAAAAAGAAGAAGAAGAGTAATAAAAAGAAAAAGAAGAAGATGAAGAAGAAGAAGAAGAAGAAGAAAAAGAAGAAGTAGAAAAAGAAGAAGAAGAAGAAAAAAAGTAGAAAAAGAAAAAGTTGAAGTAGTAGTAGAAGAAGAAGAAGAAGTGGAAGAAACAGAAGAACAAGCAGAAGAAGAAGAAGTAGAAAAAGCAGAAAAAGAGGAGGAAGAAGAAGATGAACGAGAAAATGAAGAAGTTGAAGTAAAAGAACAAGAAGAAGAAGAAAAGAAGAAAAAGAAGTAGTTGAAGAAGAAGAAGAGGAGGAGGAGGAAGAAGAAGAAGAAGAAGATTACGATGAAGAATTAGAAAATGTAAGAGAAGAAGAAGATGATGATGATGAAGAAGAAGAATAAGAGTAAGAATAAGAAGAAGAAGAAGAAGAAGAAGAAGATAAAGAACACAAAGAATAAGAAGAAGAAGATGAAGAAGAAGAGGAAAAAGAAAAAGAAGAAGAAGAAGAAAAAGAAACCTGAACATGAAGAAGAAGAAAAGGAGGAAGAAGAAAGAAATACAAGATGTAGAAGAAGAATAAGAAGAAGAAGCAAAAGAAGAAGAAGAAGAAGAACTAGAAGAAAAATAAGAAGAAGAAGAAGAAGAAGAACAATAAAAAGAAGAAGATGAGAAACAACAATAAGAAGTAGAACAAGAAAAATAAGAAGAAGACGAAGAGGAAGAAGAAGAAGAAGAAGAGAAAGAAACAAGAACAAGTAGAAGAAGGAGAAGACGAAGAAGAAGAAGAAGTAGAAAAAGAAGAAGAAGAAGGATATGAAAAGAAGAAGAATTAGAATAAGAATAAGAAGAAGAATAAGAAGATGGAGAAGAAAAAGAATAAGTAGAAAAAGAAGAAGAAGAAGAAGGAAAAGGAAATGTTGAAGTAGAAGAACAAGAAGAAGAAGTAGAGGAAGAAGAAGAAGAAGAAGAAGAAGAAGAGGAGAAAGAAGAAAAAAAAGCAGTTGAGGAAGAAGAAGAAGAAGGAGAAGAAGAAGAAAAAGAAGAAGAAGAAGTAGAAGAAGAAGAAGAAGAAGAAGAAGAAAAAGAAAAAGAACAAGTAGAAAAAGAAGAAGAAGAAGAACGAGAAAAAGTAAAAGTTGAAATAAAAGAAGAAGAAGAAGAAGTGGAGAAGGAGGAGGAGGAGGAAGAATAAGATGATGATGAAGAAGAAAAAGAAGAAAAAGAAGAAGTTGAAGAAGAAGAAGAAGAAGAAAAACAAGATGAAGAAAAAGTTTTTTATTAAGAAGTAGAAAAGGAAGAAGAAGAAGAAGAAGAAGAAGAGGATGAAGAAGAAGAAAAAGAAGAATAAGAAGAATAAGAAGAAGAAGAAGTGGAAGAAAAAGAAGAAGAAGAAGAAGAAGAAGAAGAAGATGTATAAGAAGAAGAAGTAGAAGAAGAAAAAGAAGAAGAACATAAAGGAGAAGAAGAAGAAGTTGAAAAAGAATGAGATGAAGAAGGAGAAATAGAATAAGAAGAAAAAAAATATGCATGAGAAGTAGTCGAAGTAGTAGAAGAAGAAGAAAAAGAAGAATAAGAAGAAGATGATGAGGAAGAAGAAGGAGATGAAAATGAAGTAGAAAAAGAAGAAGAAGAAGAAAAGAGCAAAAATAACAAGTTGAAGTAGAAGATGAAGAAGAAAAAGAAGAAAAAGAAGAACAAGCAGGAGAAGAAGAAGAATTAGAGAAAGGGGAGAAAGAAGAAGGTAGAAGAAGAAGAACAAGAAGAAGAAGAAGAAGGAAGAAGAAATAATAGAAGAAGAACAAGAAGTAGTAGAAGAAGAAGAAGAAGGAGATAATGATGAAGAAGAAGAAGAATAAGAAAAAGTTGAAGAACAAGATTATGATAAAGAAGTCGAAAAAGATGGAAAAGAAGAAGAAGTAGAAGAAGATAAAGAACACAAAGAAAAAGAAGAAGATGAAGAATAGAAGAAGAAGATGAAGAAGTAGAAGAAGAAAAAGAAGAAGAAGAACAAGAAGTAGAAGAAGAAGAAAAACAAGTAGTGCAAGAAGAAGTAGTAGTAGAAGAAGTAGAAGAAGAAGAAGGAGAAGAAGAAGAAGATGAAGACAAAGAAGAACAATAAGAAGAAGAAGTCCAAGAAGAGGAAGAAGAAGGAGAAGGAGAAGAAGAAGAAGAAGAAGAAGAAGAGGAAGAAGAACATGAAGAAGAAGTAGAATAAAAAGAGAAACAAGAAGAGGAAGAAGAAGAAGAAGAAGAAGAGGAAGAAGAAGAAAAAGAAGATGAAGAAGAAAAGGTAGAAGAAGTGGAAGAAAAAGAAGTAGAAGAAGAAAAAGAGGAAGAAGAAGAAGAAGAAGATGAAGAAGAAAAAGAAGAAGATGAAGAAAAAATAAAAACTTGAAGATGAAGGAAAAGAAGTAAAAGAAGAAGGAGAAAGAAGAACAAGAATTGAAGAAGAAGTAGTAGTAGTAGAAGAAAAAGAAAAAGAAGAAGAAGTAGTAGTAGTAGAAGAAAAAGAAGAAGAAGAAGAAGAAGAAGAACAATAAGAAGAATTAGATCAAAAACAAGAAGAAGAAAAAGAAGAGGAAGAAGAAAAAGAAGAAAAACAAGCAGAAGAAGAAGAAGAAGAAGTAGAAGAAGAAGAAGAAGAAAAAGAAAAAGCAAATGTTGAAGTAGAAGAAGAAGAAGAAGAATAAGAAGAATAATAAGAGTAAGACGAAGAAGAAGAAGAAGAAGATGATGAAGAAGAAGAAGAATAAGAATAAAAAGAAGAAGAAGAAGAGGAAGAAGAAGAAGAAGAAGAAGAAGAACAAGAACAAGAAAGACGAAGAAGAAGAAGTAGTAGTAGTAGTTGTAGCAGTAGAAGAAGAAGAAGAAGAAGAAGAAGTGGAGGAAGAAGAAGAAGAAGAAACATAAGAAAAAGAAGAAGAAGAAAGAAGAAGAAGAAGTAGAAAAAGAGGAGGTAGTAGTAGAAGTAGAAGCAGCACCAAACGAAGAAGAAGAAGAAGATGAAGAAGATGAAGAAGAAGAAGAAGAAGAAAACTAAGAAGAAGAAGAAGAAGAAGAAGAAGAGGAAGAAGTAAAAAAAGAAGAAGAAGAAGAAGAAGGAGAAGAAGGAGAAGAAGGAGAAGAACAAGAAGATTATGATGAAAAAGTAGAAAAAGAAGATGACGACGAAGAAGAAGAAGAAGAAGAGGAAGAAGTTGAAGAAGAAGAAGTAGAACATAAAGAACACAAAGAAGAAGAAGAAGATGATGAAAAAGATGAAGAAGAAGGCGGAGAAAAAGAAAAAGAAGAAGAAGTAGAAGAAGAAAGAAGTATAAGGAGTAGTAGAAGAAGAAGTAGAAGAAGAAGAAGAAGCAAAAGAAGAAGAAGAACAAGAAGAAGAAGAAGACAAGAATAAAAGGAAGAAGAAGAAGAAGAAGAAGGAGAAGAACAAGATGAAGAAGATGAAAAATACCAACAAGAACAAGAAGAAATAGAAGAAGAAGAAGAAAAGCAAGAAAAAGAAGAAGAACAAGCTGAAGGTGAAGAAGAAGAAGAAGAAGTAGTAGAAAAAGAATAAGAAGAAGAAGAAGAAAAAGCAAAAGTTGTAGTAGAATAAGAAAACAAAAAATAAGAAGAACAATAAGAAGAAGAAGAAAAAAAAGAAGTAAAAGATGAAGACGAAGAAAAAGAAGAAGAGGACTAAGAATAAGAAGAAGAAGAAGAAGAGAAAGAAGAAGAAGAAGAAAAAGAAGAAGAAGAAGAAGTGTAAGAAGAAGAACAAGAACAAGAAGAAGTAGTAGAAGAAGAAGATGAAGAAAAAGAAGAAATAGAAGAAGAAGAAGAAGAAGAGTAAGTAGTCGAATATGAAGAAGAAGATAAAAAGAAGAAGAAAAAGAAGAAGAAAAAGAAGAAGAAGAAGAAAAATAATAAATAGAAAAAGTTGAAGTTGTACAAGAAGAAGAAGAGGAAGAAAAAGAAGAAAAAGCAAAAAAAGAAGAACGAGAAAAACAAAAAGTGAAGTAAAAGAAGAAGAAGAAGAAGAAGAAGAAGAAGTGAAGAAGGAAGAAGAAGAAGAGGAAGAAGAAGACGAAGAAGAAAAAGAAGAGGTAGTAGTAGTAGTAGAAGAAGAAGAAGAAGATGAAGCAGAAGAAGAAAAACATAAAGAAGAGGAAGAAGAAGAAGAAAAATATGATGAAGAAGTAGAAAGAAGAAGAAGAACAAGAAGAAGAAGAAGATGAAGAAGAAGAAGAAGAAGAAGAAGATAAAGAACACAAAGGAGAAGAAGAAGAAGAAAAAGAAGAAGATGAAGAATTAGAAGAAGAAGAAGAAGAAGAAGACGTAGAAGAAGAAGATGAAGAAGAACAAGCAGTAATAGAAGAAGAAGAAGAAGATGAATAAGTAGAAGTTCAATAAAAAGAAGAAGTTGAAGAAGACTTAGAAGAATAAGAAGCAGAAGAAGTTGAAAAAGAAGAAGAAGAAAAAGAAGAAGAAGAAGAAGAAGAAGAAGAACAAGAAGAAGAAGAAAAAGAAGAAGACGAAGAAGATGAAGAACAAGAAAAAGAAAATAAGAAGAAGAAGAAGAAGCAGAAGAAGAAGAAGAAGAAGAAGAAGAAGAAGAAGAAAGAGGAAGAAGAAATAGTAGTAGTAGTTGTAGCAATAGTAGTAGTAGTAATAGTAGAAGAAGTAGGAGTAAAAGTAGAAGAAGAAGAGGAAGAAGAAGAAAAGGAAGATGAAGAAAAAGATGGTGAAGAAGAAGAAGAAGAAGAAGAAGTAGATGAAGAAAAAGAAGTGGGAGAGGAAAAAGTAGAAGAAGAAGAAGGAAAAAAACTATAAGAAGAAGAAGAACAACAACAAGAAGAAGAAGATTATGATGAAGAAGTCGAAAGAGAAGAAGAAGAAGAAAGAAGAAGTAGAAAAAAAAGAAGTAATAGAAGAAGAAGAAGAAGCAGAAGTAGAAGATGAAGAAGAAGAAGAAGTAGAAGAAGAAGAAGAGGAAGAACA
>JAIUJO010001626.1:110000-112500 GCA_023846275.1 Vanilla planifolia
GAAGAAGAAGAGAAAGAAAAAGAAGAAGTAGAAGAAGAAGAAGAGGAGGAGGAAGAAGATAAAAAGAAGAAGTAGAAGAAGTAGAGAAGAAGAAGAAGTAGAAGAAGAAGAAAATGAAGACGAAGAAGAAGAAGAAGAAGATTATGATGAAGAAGTAGAAAAAGAAGAAGAAGCTGAAGAAGAAGAAGAAGAAGAAGAAGAGGAAGAAGAAGATGATGATGAAGAAGAGGAAGAAGAAGAAGAATAAGAAGAAGATGGAGATAAAGAACACAAAGAAGAAGAAGAAGAAGATGAAGAATACAAGAAGAAGATGAAGAAGTAGAAGAAGAAGAAGAAGAAGAAGAAGAAGGAGAAGAAGAAAAAGTAGTAGAAGAAAAAGTAGAAGAAGAAGTAGAAGCAGAAGAAGAAGAAGAAGAAGAAGAAGATAACAAAAAAGAAGAAGAACAAGAAGAAGAAGAAGTCGAAAAAGAAGAAGAAGAAGAAGAAGAAGAAGAAGAAGTAAAGGAAGAAGAAGAAGAAGAAGTAGAAGAAAGAAGAAGAAGAAGAAGATGAAAAAGAAGTAGTAGTAGTAATAACAGAAGAAGAAGAAGAAGAGGAAAAAGCAGATGAAGAAGAGGAAGTAGAAGAAAAAGAAGAAGAAGAAAAAGATGAAGAAGAAGAAGAAGAAGAAGATGATGAAGAAAGAAGTTGAAGAAAAAGAAGATGTAGAAGAAGAAAAAGAAGATGAAGAAGAACAAGAAGTAGAAGAAGAAGTAGAAGAAGAAGGAGAAGCAGAGGAAGGAGAAGAAGAAGTAGAAAAAGAAGAAGTAGAAAAAGAAGAAGAAGAAGAAGAAGAAGAGGAAGCAGAAGAATAATAAGAAGTAGAAGATCAAAACCAAGAAGAAGAAGAAGAAGGAGAAGAAGAATGAGAAGTAGTAGAAGGAGAAGAAGAAGAAGAAGAGGAAGGAGAAGAAGAAGTAGAAGAAGAAGAAGAAGAAGAAGAAGAAGACAAAGAAGAAGAAGAAGACAAAGAAGATGATGAACAAGAAAAAGAAAAATAAGAAGAAGAAGAGGAAGAAGAAGAAGAAGCAAAAGAAGAAGAAGAAGAAGAAGCAGAAGAAGAAGAAGAAGAAGGAGAAGGAGAAGAAGAAAGAAGAAGAAGTAGTAGTGGTAGTTGAAGAAGAAGAAGTAGGAGTTAAAGTAGAAGAAGAAGAGGAAGAAGAAGAAAAAGATGAAGAAGAAGAAGAATAAGAAGAATATGAAGAAAGAAGTAGTAGTAGAAGAAGAAGAAGAAAAAGAAACATGAAGATGAAGAAGAAGTAGAAGAAGAAGACGAAGAAGAAGAAAGAAGAGGAAGAAGTATAAAAAGAAGAAGTAATAGAAGAAGAAGAAGAAGCAGAAGAAGAAGAAGAAGAAGAAGAAGAATAACAAGAAGAATAAGAAGAAGAAGAAGAAGAAGAACACTAAGAAGAAGAATGTCAAGAAAAACAATAAGAGGAAGGTGAAGGAAAAGAAAGATGAAGATGAAGAAGTATAAGAAGAAGAAGAAGAAGGAAGAAAGAAGAAGTACAAGTAGAAAAAGAAGTGGTGGTAGAAGAAGTAGAAGAAGCAGAAGAAGAAGAAGAAGAAAAAGAAGTAGAGGAAGAAAAAGAAGAAGAAAAATAAGAAGAAGAAGAAGAAAAAAAAGAAGTAGAAACCGAGGAGGTAGTAGTAGTAATAGTAGTAGTAGAAGAAGAAGAAGAAGAAGAAGAAAACTAAGAAGAAGAAAAGAAATAACTGAAGTTGAAGAAGAAGAAGAAAGAAGAAGAACAAGAGAAAGAAGAAGAGGAGGAAGAAGAAGAAGAAGGAGAAAAAGAAGAAGAAAAATAAGCAGAATTAGAAGAAGAAGAAGAAAAAGAACAAATGATAGATGAAGAAGAAGAAGAGGAAGTAGAAAATGAAGTAGAAGTAGAACAAGACGAAGAAAAAGTACAAGAAGAAGAACTAGAAGAAAAAGAGGTTGAAGAATAACAAGTAGAAGAAGAGGAAAAAGAAGTATAAGTAGTAGTAGTAGTAGAAGAAGAAGAAGAAAAAGAAACATGATCTTGAAGAAGTAAAAGAAGAAGAAGAAGCGGAAGTAGAAAAAGAAGTAGTAATAGTAATAGTAGAAGAAGAAGAAGAAGAAGAAGAACAATAAAAAGAAGATGATGAAAAAAGAGAAGAAAAAGAACTAGAAAAAGGAAAATGAAGATGAAGAAGAAGAAGTAAAAGAAAAAGTAGAAGAAAGAAGGAGAATAAGTGAAAAGAAAAGGTGGTAGAAGAAGAAAAAGTAACAAAAGAAGAAGAAGAAGAAGAAGAAGAAGAAAAAGAAGAATAAGAAGAAGAAAAAAAGAAGAAGAAGAAGAAGAAGAAGAAGCAGAAGAAGAAGAAGAAGAAGAAGAAGAAGAAGAAGAAGAACAAGCAGCAGATGATGAAGAAGAAAAAGAAGCAGAAAAAGTAGTAGAACAAGATGTGGAAGAAGAAGAAGATGATGATGATGATG
>JAIUJO010001626.1:120000-122500 GCA_023846275.1 Vanilla planifolia
AAAGGAAAAATTGAAGTAGAACATGAAAAAGAGGAAGAAGAAGAAGAAGTTGATGAAGAAGAAGAAAAAGAATATGAAGTAGAAGAAGAAAAAGGAGAAGTTGAAGGATAATAAAAAGGCGAAGGACAAGAAGAAGAAGAAGAAAAAGAAGAAAAAGAAGAAGCAGTAGAAGGATAAGATGAAGAAGAGAAGAAGAAGTAGAAGATGTAGTAGAAGATGAAGAAGAAGATGAAGCAGTGGAAGAAGAAGAGGAAATGGAAGAAGAAGAAGAAGACAAAGAAGAAAAGGAAGAAGAAGAAGAAGAAGAAGAAGAAGTTGAAGAAGAAGAAGAACAACAACAAGAAGAAGTAGACAAAGACAAAGAAGAAGAGGAAGAAGGAAAAAAAAAGAATATGAAGAAGAAGAAGAAGAAGAAAGAGGAAGAAGGAGTAGAAGAAGAAGAAGAAATATAGGGAGAAGTAGAATAATAATAATAATAATAATAACAATAATAAGAAGAAAAAGAAGAACAAGTGGAAGGAGAAGAAGAAAAAGAAGAAGAAGAAGAAGTAGATGAAGAAGAAGAAGAATAAGAAGAAGAAGAAGAAGAAGAAGAAGAATAAGAAGAAGAAGAAGAAGAAAAGTAAGAAGAAGAAGAAGAAGAAGAATAAGAAAGAAGAAGAAGAAGAAGAAGAAGAAGAAGAAGAAGAAAAACATGTAGAAGAAGAAGAAGAAGAAGAAGAAAGCATAGAAGAATAATAAGAAGAAGAAGAAGAAGGAAAAACTGAAGTAGAAGAAGAAGAAGAAGTTGAAGAAGTAGAAGAAGAAGAAGAAAAGCAAGAAAAAGAATAAGAAGTAAAAGAGGAAAAAGAAGATGAAGAATTAGAAGAAGAAGAAGAAGAAGATGAAGAAGAAGATGAAGAAGAAGATGAAGAATAAAGAGAAGAATGAGAAGAAGAAGAGGAAGAAGAAGAACAAGAAGAACAAGATGACAAAGAAAAAAAAGCAGAAGTAGAAGTAGAAGAAGTAGAAGAAGCAGAAGAAGTAGAAGAAGAAGCAGATGATGAAGGAGAAGAAGAACAAGAAGAAAAAGAAGAAGAAGAAGTAAAAGAAGAAGAAGAATAAGAAGAAAAAGAAGAAGAAGAAGAAGAAGTAGAAGAAGAAGAAGAAGAAGAAGAAGAAGAAGAACAAGAGGAAGAAAAAATAGAAGAAGAAGAAGAATGAACAAGAACAAGAAGAAGAAGAGGAGGAGGAAGAAGAATAAGAAGAATAAGAAGAAGAAGAAGAAGAAGAAGATTAAAAAGAAAAGGGATAAGAAAAGAAGAAGAAGAAGAAAAAGAAGAAAAATAACAAGAAGAAGAAGAAGAAGAAGAAGAAGAAAATGAAGAAGAAGAAGAGGAATATGATGAAGGAAGAACAGAAGAAGAAGAAGAAGAAGTAGAAGAAGAACTAGAAGTAGAAGAAGAAGTAGAAGTTGAAAAAAAAGAAGAAGAAGAAGAGGAAGAAGAAAAAGAATAAAAAGTAAAAGAAGAAGGAAAAGAAAAGGTTGAAGTAGAAGAAGAAGAAGAACAAGAAGAAGAAGAAGTAGAAGAAGAGGAAAAAGAAGAAGAAAAAGAAGAAAAAGAAGAAGAAGAAAAACAATAAGTAGAAGTAGAAGAAAGAAGTAGAAGAAAAACAAGAATGAGAAGAAGAAGATGTGGAGAAAAAAGAAGAAGAAGAAGAAGAAGTAGAAGAAGTAAAAGAAGAAGAAAAGAAGAAGAAGAAGAAGAAGAAGAAGAAGAACAAGAAGAAGAAGAAGAAAAAGAAGTAGAAGGATAAGATGAAGAAGAGAAGAAGTAGAAGATGTAGTAGAAGATGAAGAAGAAGATGAAGCAGTGGAAGAACAAGAGGAAGAGGAAGAAGAAGAAGAAGACAAAGAAGAAAAGGAAGAAGAAGAAGAAGAAGAACAACAACAACAACAAGAAGAAGTAGACGAAGACAAAGAAGAAGAGGAAGAAGGAAAAGAAGAAGAAGAAGAAGAAGAGGAAGAAGAAAAAGAAGAAGAAGAAGAAGAAGATGAAGGGGAAGAAGAAGAAGGAAGACGAAGAAGAAGTAGAAGAAGAAGAAGAAGAAATAAAAGAAGAAGAAATATAAGGAGAAGTAGAATAATAATAATAATAATAAGAAGAAGAAGAAAAAGAAGAACAAGTAGAAGAAGAAGAAGAAGAAGAAGAAGTAGATGAAGAAGAAGAAGAATAAGAATAAGAAGAAGAAGAAGAATAAGAAGAAGAAGAAGAAGAAAAGTAAGAAGAAGAAGAAGAAGAAGAAGAAGAAGAAGAATAAGAAAAAAGAAGAAGAAGAACAAGAAGAAGAAGAAGAAAAAGATGTAGAAGAAGTAGAAGAAGAAGAAAGTGTAGAAGAATAATAATAAGAAGAAAAAGGAAAAACTGAAGTAAAAGAAGAAGAAGAGGAAGAAGAAGAAGAAGAAGAAGAAAAGCATGAACAAGAATAAGAAGTAAGAGGAAAAAGAAGATGAAGAAGA
>JAIUJO010001626.1:130000-135000 GCA_023846275.1 Vanilla planifolia
AGTAGTAGTAGAAGAAGAAGAATAAGAAAAAGAAGAAGAAGAAGATGAAGAAGGAGATGAGTAATAAAAGGAAGAAGAAGAAGAACAAGAACAAGAAAAACAAGAAGAAGAAGTAGAAGAGAAAGAAGAATTAGAAGAAGTAGAAGTGGAAGAAGAAGAAGAAGAAGTGGAAGAAGAAGAAGAAGAAGTGGAAGAAGAAGAAGAAGAAGAAGAAGAAGAATAAGAATGAGAAAAAGAAGTAGAAGAAGAAGAACAAGAAGAAAAAAAAGAAGAAAATAAGAAGAAGAAAAAGAACAAGAAGAGCAAGAAGAGGAAGAACGAGAAGAAGAAGAAAAAGAAGAAGACGAGGAGATTAGAAGAAGCAGAAGAAGAAGATAAGGAATAGGAGGAAGAAGAAACAAATGAAGAAGAAGTAGAAGAAGATGAGGAAGTAGAAGAAGAAGATGAAAAAGATGAAGAAGAAGAAGGAGAAGAAGAAGAAGAAGAATAAGAAGAAGAAGAAGAAGGTGATGAAAAAGATGTAGTAGAAGAAGAAGAAGTAGGAGAGGAAGAAGAAGAAAAAAATTAAGAAGAAGAAGAAGAAGAAGATAATGAAGAAGAAGAAGAAGAAGTTGAAGTTGAGGAAGTAGAAGAAGACGAAGAAGAAGAACCAAAGAAGAACAAGAAAAAGAAGTAAAAGAAAAAGAAGAAGAAGAAGCAGAAAAAGCAAAAGTTGAAGTAGATGAAGAAGAAGAGGAAGACGAGGAAAAATGAAAAGAATAAGAGGAAGAAGAAGAAGAAGAAGAAATAGAAAATGAAGAAGAAGAAGAAGAAGAAGAAATAATAGTAGGGGAAGAAGAAGAAGAATTAGAAAAAGAAGAAGAATAAGAAGAATAAGAAGAAGAAGGAGAATAACACGAAGTAAAAGAAGAAAAAGAAAAAGAAGAAGATGAAGAATATAAAAAAGAAGAAGAAGAGGAAGAAGAAGAAGAAGAAGAAGTAGAAAAAGAAGAAGATATAGAAGAAGAAGAAGAAGAAGAAGCAGAAGAAGAAAAATAATAAGAAGAAGAAGAAGAAAAAGAAGTCATAGTAGTAGTAGTAGTAGTAGAAGAAGAAGATGATGATGATGATGTTGGAGAAGAAGAAAAAGAAGAAGCAGATGAAGATGATGAAGAATCAGAAGAAGAAGAAAAAGAATAAAAAGAAGAATAAGGAGAAGAAGACGAAGAAGAAGAAGAAGAAGAAGAAGAGGAAGAGGAAGAAGAAAATGAAGAAAGAAGAAGAAGAAGAAGAGGAGGAGGAGGAAGAAGAAAAAAAAAGAAGTAGAAGAATATGAAGAAGTAGAAGAAGAAAAAGAAAAAGAAGAAGAAGAAGGAGGAGGAGAAGAAGAAGTGGAAAAAGAAGAAGAAGAAGATGAAGAAGATCAAGAAAGAAGATGAATAAGAAGATGTTGAAGAAGAAGAAGAAGAAGAAGGAAGAAAGAAAGAAGAAGAAGTAGAAGGAGAAGAAGAAGAACAAGAAGAAGAAGAAAAAGAAGAAGAAGAAGTAGAAGAAGGAGAATAAGAAGAAGAAGACGATGAAAACCTTGAAGAAGAAGAAGAAGAAGTTGAAGAAGAAAAATAATGTTAATAATAATAATAATAATATCAAGAAGAAGAAAAAGAAGAAAAAGTAAAAGAAGAAGAAGAAGAAGCAGAAGAAGAAGAAGAAAAGGCAGATAAAAGAAAAAGAACAAGAAGAAGAGGAAAAAGAAAAAGTTGATGTAGGAGAAGAAGAAGAAGCAGAAGAACAAGGAGAAAGAAGAAGAAGAAGAAGAATAAGGAGAAGGAGGAAGAGGAGGAGAAGAAAAGAGGAAGGAGAATAGGAAGAAGAAATAGTAGAAGAAGTAGAAGAAGAAGTTGAAGAAGATTAAGAAAAAGAAGGAGAAAAATAAGTAGAAGAAGAAGAAGAAGACAAAAAATAAGAAAACATAAAAGAAGAAGAAGAAGAAGTAGAAGAATAAGAAAGAAGAAGAAGAAGAGGATACAGAAGAAAAAGAAGAAGAAGAAGAAGAAGAAGATGATGATGATGAAGAAGAAGAAGATGATGATGATGATGATGATGAAGAAAGAAGAAGAAGAAGAGGAATAAGAAGAAGGAAAAGAAGATTACTAAGAAGAAGAAGAAGAAGAAAAATATGATGAAGAAGAATAAGAAGAAGAAGACAAAGAAGAAGAACATCATGAAGAAGAAGTTGTAGAAGAAGGAGAAGAAGGAGAAGAAGAGGAAAATGATGATGAATCAGAAGAAGATGAAGAAGAAGAACAAGAAGAGGAAGAAGAAGAAGAAGAAGAAGAAGATGAAGAAGATGAAGTAAAAGCAGTAGAAGTAGAAGAAGAAGAAGAAGAAGAAGAAGAAGATGGAGAAGAAGAAGAAGAAGAGTGAGAAGAAGAAGAAGATGGAGAAGAAGAAGAAGAAGAAGAAGAAGATGATGATGATGATGATGATGAAGAACAAAGAAGAAGAAGAAGAAGAAAGAATAAGAAGAAGAAGAAGAAGAAGAAGAAAAAGAAGAAGAGGAAGAAGAAGAAGAAAGAAGAAGTAGAAGATGAAAGAGAAGAAAATAGAAGAAGAAGAAGAAGAAGAAAAAGAACAAGAAGAAGATGAAAAAGAAGAAGAAGATGAAGAAGTAATCGTAGAAGTTGTAAGAGATGGAGAAGAGGAAAAAGAAGTAGTAGCAGTAATAGTAACAGAAGAAGAACTAATAGTAGTCAAAGAAGTAGAAGAAGAAGAAGAAGAAGTTTAAGCATAAGAAGAAGAAGAAGCAAAAAAAGAAGAAGAAGATGATGATGATAATGAAGAATAATAAGAAAAAGAAGAAGAAGAGGAAGAGGAAAAAGAAGAAGAAGAAGAAGAAGAACAAGAAGCAGAAGAAGAAAAACAAGTAGAAGAGGAAGAAAAGGAAGAAGAAGTTGTAATAAAAGAAGAAGAAGAAAAAGAAGCAGAAGGAAAAGTAAAAGAAGAAGAAGAAGAGGAAGTAGAAGAGGAAGAAGTAGAAGAAGATGAAGAAGAAGAAGAAAAAGGAGAAGAAGTAGATAAAGTAGAAGAAGACGAAGAAGAAGAAGAAAGAAGACATACAAGTAGAAGAAGAAGAAGTAAACGAAGAAGAAAAAGAAGAACAAGAAGAAGAAGAAGAATATGAAGAAGAAGATGAAAAACAAGAAGAAGAAGAAGGAGAAGGAGAAGAAGAAGTAGAAGAAGAGGAAGAGGGAGAAGAGGAAGAAGAAGAAGATGATGATGATGATGACGATGAAGAAGAAAAAGTTAAGTAGGAAGAAGAAGGAGAAGAAGAAAAGGAAGAAGAAGAAAAAGAATAAAAAGAAGAAGAGGAGGAAGAAGAAGAAGAAGAAGACGAAGAAGATGAAGAAGAAACAGATTATGTTGAAGAAGTAGAAGAAGAAGAAGAAGAAGAAGACGAAGTGGAAGAAGTAAAAAAAGAAGAAGAAGAAGATGAAGATGAAGAAGAAGAAGAAGAAGAAGTTGAGGAGTAAAAAGAAGAAGAAGAAGCAAAAGAAGAAGAACAAGTAGTAGAAGATGAGGTTGAAACAGAAGCAGAAAAGGAATTTGAAGAAGAAAATGAAGTAGAAGAAGAAGAAGAAGAAGAAGAAGAAGAAGAAGATTAAGAAGAAGAAGAAGAAGTAGAAGATTAAGAAGAAGAAGAAGAAAGAAGAAGAAAAACAAGAAGTAGAAGAAGTAAAAAAAAGTAGTAGAAGAAGAGGAAGTAGAAGAAGAAGAAGAAGTAGTAGAACAAGAAGTCGAAGAAGAAGAAGAAGAAGATGTGTAAGTAGAAGAAGAAGAAGAAGAAGAAGTAGAAGAAGAATGAGAAGAAATTGAAAAAAATAAGAAGAAGAAGAAGCAGACGTAGAAGAAGAAGAAGATGATGAAGAAGAAGAATAAGAAGAATAAGAAGAATAAGAAGACGAAGACGAAAAAGAAGAAGAAGAAGAAGAAGAAGAAGAAGAAGAAGAAGAAGAAAAAGAAGTAAAAGAAGAAGGAAAAAGAAGAAGTAATTGATGATGAAGAAGAAGATGAAGAAGAAGAAGAAGAAGTAGGCAAAGGAGAAGAAGAAGACAAAGAAGAAGAAGAAGATGAAGAGGTAGAAGAAGAAGAAGAAGAAGAAGAAGAAGAAGTAGAATAAGAAGAAGTAGTTGAAGTAGAATAATTAGTGAGAAGAAGAAGAAGAAGAAAAAGAACATGAAAAGATGTAGAAAAAGAAGATGAAGAAGAACAAGAAGAAGAAGAAGAAGAAGAAGTGGAAAAACAAAAAGAAGAAGAAGAAGAAGAAGAAGAAGATGAAGAAAAACAAGAGGAAGAAGAAAAAGTAGTAGGTGAAGAAGAAGTAGAAGAAGAAGAAGAAGAAGAGGAAGAAGCAAAAGTAAAAGAAGAAGAAGAAGAAGAAGGAGAAGAAGAAGAAGAAGAAGAGTAAGAAGAAGAAGAAGATGGAGAAGAAGAAGAAGAAGAAGAGGAAGATGATGATGATGATGACGAAGAAGAAGAAAGAGTTAAGTTGGAAGAAGAACAACAAGAAGATAAAGAAGAAGAAGAAGAAGGAGAAGAAGAAGAGGTAGAAGAAGAAGAAGAAGAAGTAGAAGAAGATGATGATGTTGAAGAAGAACTAGCTAATGATGAAGAAGAAGAAGATGAAGAAGAAGGAATAGAGAGGAAGAAGAAGAAGAAGGTATAGAGAGGAAGACGAAGAAGAAGAAGAAGAAGCAAAAGATGATGATGATGTTGATGATGAAGAAAGAGAAGAAGAAGATGAAAAAAACCAACAAAAAAAAAGAAGTAGAAGAAGAAGAAGCAGAAGAAGAAGAGGATGAAGAAGAAGAAGAAGAAGACGAAGAGGAAGAAGCCGAAGAAGAAGAGGAAGTAGAAGAGGAAGAAGTACACAAAGAGGATGTAAAAGAGCAAGAAGAAGAAGAATAAGAAGATGATTAAGAAGAAGGAGAAGTGCAAGAACCAGAAGATGTATAAGAAGAAGA
>JAIUJO010001626.1:150000-152500 GCA_023846275.1 Vanilla planifolia
AGAAGAGAAAGTAGAGGAAAGAAGAATTAGAAGAAAAAGAAGGAAGAAGAAGAAGAAGAAGAAGAAAAAGAAGAAGAAGATGAAGAAAAAGCAATCATAGTAGTAGAAGAATAAGTAGTAATAATAGAAGAAGTAGAACAAGAAGAAGAAGAAGAAGTTGCATAAGAAGAAGAAGAAGAGTAAAAAGAAGAAGACGAAGAAGAAGAAGATGAAGAAGAAGAAGAAGAAGAGGAAGAAGAAGAAGGCGAAGAAGAAGAACAAGAAGAAGAAGAATAAGAAGAAGAAAAAGAAGAAAGAGAAGTAGAAGAACAAGAAGAAGACGAAAATGACAAAGAAGCAGAAGAACAAAGGAAAAGAAGAAGAAAATGAAGAAGAAAGAAGAAGAAGAAGAAGAAGAAGAAGAGGAAGAAGATGAAGAAAATGAAGAAGAGGAAGAAGTAGAGGAAAGAAGAATTAGAAGAAAAAGAAGGAAGAAGAAGAAGACGAAGAAGAAAAAGAAAAAGAAGAAGAAGATGAAGAAAAAGCAAACATAATAGTAGAAGAAGAATAATTAGTAATAGTAGAAGAAGTATAACAAGAAATAGAAGAAGTTGGATAAGAAGAAGAAGAAGAGTAAGAAGAAGAAGAAGAAGAAGAAAAAGAAGAAGACGAAGAAGAAGAAGAAGAAGAAGAAGAAGAAGACGAAGAAGAAGAAGAAGAAGAAGAAGAAGAAGAAGAAAAAGAAGAAGAAAAAGAAGAAGAAGAGGAAGAAGAAGAAGAAGAAGAAGAAGTTGAAGAAGAAGAAGAAAAAGAAGAAGAAGAAGAAGAAGAAGAAGAAGAAGAAGTAAAAATAGAAGAAGAAGAAGAATAAGAAAAAGCAAAAGTTGAAGTAGAGGAAGAAATGAATAATAAGAAGAAGAAGATGAAGATGAAGAAGAAGAAGAAGAGTAAGAATAAAAAGAAGATGAAGAAGAGGAAGAAGAAAAAGAAGAAGAAGAAGAGGAAGAAGAAGAAGAAGAAAAAGAAGTAGTAGTAATAGAAGAAGAAGAAGAAGAAGAAGTAGAATAAGAAGTAGTCGAAGAAGAAGAAGAAGACGAAAATGAAGAAGAAAAAAAAATAAAAAGAAGAAGAATAAGAAGAAGAATAAAAAGAAAAGAAAGAAGTACAAAAGAAGTACAAAAGAAGAAGAAAAAAAAGAAGAAAAAGGAAAAGTTGAAGTAGGAGAAGAAGAAGAAGAAGAAGAAGAAGAAGAAAAAGATGATGTAGAAGAAGAAGAAGAAGAACAAGAAGAAGAATAAGAAGAAGATTATGATGAAGAAGTAGAAAAAGAAGAAGAAGGAGATGAAGTTGAAGAAGAAGATGAAGAAGAAGAAGGAGAAGAAGAAGAAGAAGAAGAAGAAGAAGAAGTGGAAGAAGAAGAAGGAGGAGAAGAAGATTAAGAAGAAGAAGAAGGAGAAGGAGAAGAAGTAGAAAAAGAAGAAGATGGAGAAGAAGAATTAGAAGTAGAGGAAAAAAGAATATGTATAAGATGTAGTTGAAGTAGAAAAAGTAGAAGAAAGAAGAAGAAGAAGAAAAAGAAGAGGGAGAAGGAAAAAGGAAGCTCAAAACGAAGAAGAAGAAGAAAAAGAAGAACAAGTAGTAGAAGAAGAAGAACTACAAAAAGAGGAGGAAGAAGAAGAATGAGAAAAATTAGAAGTTGAAGTAAAAGAAGAAGAACAAGAAGATGAAGAAGAAGAAGTTGAGGAGGAGGAAGAAGAAGAAGTAGAAGAAGAAGAAGTAGAAGTAGAAGAAGAAGAAAATGAAGAAGAAGAAGAAGAAGAAAAAGAAGATCAAGATTATGACGAAGAAGTTGAAAAAGAAGAAGAAGAAGAAGAAGATAAAGAACACAAAGAAGAAAAGAAGATGAAGAATTAGGAGTAGACGAAGAAGTAGAGGACGAAGAAGAAGAAATAGAAGAAGAAGAAGAAGAAGAACAAGATGATGATGATGATGATGAAGAAGAAGAAGAAGAAGAAGAAGTAGTAAAAGAAGAAGAAGTAAAAGAAGAAGAAGAAGAAAACGAAGAAGAAGAAGAAGAATGAAAAGAAAAACAAGAATAATAATAATAATAATAATAATAATAGTAATAATAATAATAATAATAATAATAATAATCATAATAATAATAATAATAATAAGAAAGAAGAAGAAGAAGAAAAAGAAGTAGTAGTAGTAGTAGAATAAGAAGTAAAACAAGAAGAAGAAGAAAAAATAGAAGAAGTGGAAGTTGAAGAAAAAGAAGAAGAAGAAAAAGATGATAATGAAGAAGATGAAGATTAAAGAAGATGAAGAAAAAGTAGAAGTAGAAGAAGAAAATGTAGATGAAGAAGAAAAAGTAGAAGAAGAGGAACAAAAAGAAGCAGATGAAGAAGAAGAACAATAAGAAGACGAAGAAGAAGAAAAAGAAGAGGAAGAAGAAGAAAAAAACTTGAAGAAGAAGAAGAAGAAGAAGAAGAAGAATGAAGAACAAGATGTAGAAGAA
>JAIUJO010001626.1:170000-172500 GCA_023846275.1 Vanilla planifolia
GTAGAAGGAGAAGAAGTGGAAGAAAGAGTAGAAGGAGAAGAAGAAGAAGAAGAAGAGAAGAGGAAAAAGAAGAAGAAGAAGAAAAATAACAAGAAGAAGAAGAAAAATAACAAAAAGAAGAAGAAAGAATAAGGAAAATAGAAAGATGTAGAAAAAAATGAAGAAGGAGAAAAAGAAGAAGTAGAAGAAGTAGAAGAAGAATATGTAGAAGAAGAAGAAGAAGAGGAAGTAGAAAAAGAAGAAGAGGAAGAAGAACAAGAACAAGAACAAGAATAAGAAGAAAACAATAAGAAAAAAAATTAGAAGAGGATGAAAAGAAGAAGAAGAAGAAGAACAAAAATTAGAAGAAGAAAAAGAAGAAGAACAAAAATTAGAAGAAGAAGAAGAAGAATTAGAAAAAGTTAACATAGAATAAGAAGAATAAGAAGAAGAAGAAGAAGAGAAAGAAGAAGAAGAAGAAGAAGAATAATAGGAAGAAGAAAAATAAAAAAAGAAGAAGAAGAAGAAAAAGAAGAAATAAAAGAAGTAGAAGAAGATGAAGAAGAAGAAGAAGAAGAAGAGGACGAACAAGTAGTAGAAGAAGAAGAAAAAGAAGAAGAAAGAGAAGATGAAGAAGACGATGAAGCAAAATGTGAAGAAGAAGAAGAAGTAAAAGAAGATAAAGAAGAAGAAGATGAAAAAGAAGAAGAAGAAGAAGACGAAGAGGAATTAGAAGAAGAAGAAAATGAAGAAGAAAAAGAACAAGTAGAAGAAGAAGTAAGAAAAGAAATAAAACTTGAAGATGAAGAAGAAGAAGAACAAGAAAAAAAAATAGTAATAGTAGAAGAAGAAGAAGAAGATAGAATAAGAAGTAGTAGAAGTAGAAGAAGAATAAAAGAAGGAGAAGTAGATAAAGAAGAAGAAGAAGACATAGTAATAGTAGTAGAAGAAGAGGAAGATGAAGAAGAAGAAGAAGTAGTAGTAGAAGAAGAAGAAGAAGAATAAGAAGAAAAAAAATTAGAAGAAGACGAGGAAGAAGAAGAAGGAGAAGAAGAAAAAGATGAAGAAGAAGAAGAAGAAGAAGAAGATGTGGAAGAATTTGAAGAAGTTGAATAATAATAATAATAATAATAAGAAGAAGAAGAAGAAGAAAAAGAAGAAGAAGAAGAAGAAGAAGAAGACGAGGAAGAAATAGAATAAGAATAGAAGAACATGAAGAAGAATAAGAGAAGAAGAAGAAAAAGAAGAAGAAGAGGAGGAGGAGGAGTAGGAGGAAGAAGAAGAAGAAGAAGAAGATGATGATGATGATGAAGAAGATTCAGATGTGAAGTAAGGGAAGGAGAAGAACAAGAAGAAGAAGAAGAATAAGAAGAGGAAGAAGAAGAAGTAGAAGAAAAGGAAGAACAACAGGAAGAAGAATAAGAAGAACAAGAAGTAGTAGAAGTAGAAGAAGAAGAGGAAGAAGAAGAAGAAGAAGAAGAAGTAGAGAAAGAAGAAGAAGAAGGAGAAGAAGAAGAAGAAGAAGAGGAAGAAGAAGAAGAAGAAAAAGATGAAGAAGTTGAAGAAGAAGTTGAAGAACAAGAGAAAGAAGAAGAAGAAGAAGAAGAAGAAGAAGAAGAAGAAGAAGTAGAAAAGGAAGAAGAAGAAGAAAAATAAAATTTTCAAGTAGGAGAAACAGAAGATATAGAAGAAGAGGAAGAAGAAGAAGAACAAACATATGAAGAAGAAGAAGTAGAAGAAATAGAAAAAGGGGAGGAAGAAGAAGAAGAAGGAGAAAAAGACGAAGTTGAAGTAAAAGAAGAAGAAGAAGAAGAAGAAGAAAAGGGAGAAGTAGAAGAAGAAGAAGCAGCAGCAGAAGAAGAAGAAGAAGAAAAAGAAGAAAATGAAGAAGAAGATGATGATGATGATGATGATGATGAAGGAATAGAAAAAGTAGAAGAAGTAAAAGAAAAATAATAAGAAGACAAAGAAGAAGATGCAGAAGAAGATAGAAGAAGAAGAAGAAGAAGAAGAAGAAGAAGAAGAAGAAGAAGAAGAAAAAGAAGAAGATGTAGAATAAGAAGAAGAAGAAGAAGAAGAAGAAGAAGAAAAAGAAGAAGGAGAAGTAGAAAAAGAAGAAGAAGAAGATGGTCATGATGATGCTGAAGAAGAAGAATAACAAGAAGAAGAAAAAGAATAAGATGTAGAAGAAGAGAAGGAAGAAGAAAAAGAAAAAAAGTTGGAGGCAGAAGAAGAAGAAGAGGAACAAGAAGAAGAAGAAGAACAAGAAGAAGAAGAAGAAGTAGAAGAAGAAGAAGAGGAAGAAGAAGAAGAAGAAGAAGATGAAGCAAAAGAAGAAGAAAAAGAAGAAGAAGAAGTAGAAGAAGAAGAAGAAGAAGAAAAGAGGGGAGAAGAAGAAGAAGATGATGATGAAGAAAAAAGAGAAGGAGAATAGAAAAGAAGAAGAAGAAGAAGAAGAAATAAAAGAAGAAAAAGAAGAATAAAAGAAGATAAAGAAGAAGATGAAGTAGAAGAACAAAAA
>JAIUJO010001626.1:187500-192500 GCA_023846275.1 Vanilla planifolia
GAAGAAGAAGAAGAAGATCAAGGAAAAGAAGATGAAGAAGCAAAAGAAGAAGAAGAAGAAGAAGAAGAAGAATAAAAAGAAGGTGAAGAAGAACAAGAACAAGACTATGATGAAGAAGTAGAAGTAGTAGTAGATGAAGAAGAAGAAGATGATGAAGAAGAAGAAAAAGAAGAAGAAGAAGAAGAAGAATAAGATGAAGAAGGATAAGAAAAAGAAGAAAATAAAAAGTTGGAGTAGAAGAAAAGGAAGAAGAAGAAGAGGAAGAAAAAGAAGAACAAGCAGAAGAATAGGAAGGAGTAGAAAAAGTGGAGGAAGAGGAAGAAGAACGAGAAAAAGTAGTAGTTGAAGTAAAAGAAGTAGAAGAAGAACAAGAAGAAGAAGAAGAAGAAGTGGGGAGGAAGAAGAACAACAGCAACTGGAAGAAGAAAAAGAAAGAGAAGAAGAAGAAGAGGAAGGAGAGGAGGAAGAAGAAGAAGTAGAAAAAGATGAAGAATAAAGAGAAGAAGATGAAGAAGAAAAGGAAGAAGGAGGAGAAGAAGAAGAAGAAGAAGTAGAAGAAGAAGAACTAAAAGAAGAAGAAGAAGAAGAAGAAGAAGAAGACAAAAAATAACAAGCAGCAGAAGAAGAAGAGGAAGAAGAAGGAAAAGTAAAAGTTGAAGTAGAAGAAGAAAAAGAAAAAGAAGAAGAAAAGGAAGAAGAAGAGTAGTACAAAGAAAAAGAAGGAGAAGAAGAAGAGGATGAAGAAGAAGAAGAAGAAAAAGAAGTAGAAAAAGGAGATGAAGAAGAAGAAGAAGGAGAAGAATATGAATTAGAAGTAGTCAAAGAAGAAGAAGAAGATGAAGAAGAAAAAGAAGAAGTAGAAAAAGAAGAAGAAGAACAAGAAGAAGAAGAAGAAGAAGAAGAAAAAGAAAAAGAAAAAGTTGAAGTAGAAGAAGAAGAAGAAGAAGAAGGGGAAGAAAAACAAGAACAAGTAGAAGAAGAACAAAAAGTAGAAGAAGTAGAAAAAGCGGAAGAAGAAGAAGAACGAGAAAAAGTAGAAGTGAAAGTAAAAGAAGAAGATGAAGAAGAAGAGATACAAGAAGAGGAACAAGAAGAAGATGTGCAGGAGAAAGAAGAAGAAGAAGATGAAGAAAAAGAAGAAGTAGAAGAAGAAGAAGAAGAAGAAGAACATTATGATGAAAAAGTAAAAAAAGAAGAAGAAGAAGAAGAAGTAGAAGAAGAAGAAGATTTGATGGAAAAGTAAAAAAAGAAGAACAAGAAGAAGAAGAAGAAGAACAAGAAGGAGAAAAAGAAGAATAAGGAGAAGAAGAAGAAAAAAAAGAAGAAGTAGAAGAAGAAGAAGAAGAAGATAAAGAAGAAAAATAAAAAGTTGAAGTAGAAGAAGAAGCAGTCGAAGAAGAAGAGGAAGAAAAAAAGAACAAGCAGAAGAAGAACAAGTAGAAGAAGTAGAAAAAGAGGAAGAAGAAGAAGTAGAAGAGGAAGAAAAAGAAGAAGAAGAAGAAGGGGAAGAAGAAGAAGAGGAAGAAGAAGAAGATGATGAAGAAAAAGATGAAGAATAGAGAGAAGAAGATGGAGAAGAAGAAGAAAAAAAAGAAGATTAAGAAGAAGAAGAACAACAAGAAGAAGTAGAAGTAAAAGAAGAAGAAGAAGAGGAGGAAGAAGAAGAAGAAAAAAAGGAAAAAGAAGAAGAAGCAGAAGAAGAAGAAGAAGATGTAGAAGATGAAGAAGAAAAAGAAGTCAAAAAAGAAGAAGAGGAAGAAGAAGAAAAATCAAAACTTGAAGTAGAGGAAGAATAAGAAAAAGAAGAAGAAGTAGAAGAAGAAGAAGATGAAGATGGAGAAGAAGAGGTGAAGAAAGAAGAAAAAGAGGAAGAAGAGGAGGAAGAAGAAGAAGAAGAAGAAGTAGAAAAAGAAGAAGAAGAAGAAGAAGAAGAATAAGAATAACAACAACAATAACAATAATAATAATAATAATAATAATAATAATAAGAAGAGAAGAGCTAGAAAAACAAGATGAAAAAGAAGAAAAAGAAAAAGTTGATGAAGAAGATGAAGAAGAAGAACAAGAAGGAAAAGAAGAACAACCACAAGAAGAAAAAGTAAAAGAAGTAGAAAAAGTTGAACGAGAAAAAGTAGTAGTTGAAGAAAAAGAATAAGAATAAGAAGAAGAAGAAGAAGAAGAAAAAGAAGAAGTGGAGGAAGAAGAAGAAGAAGTAGAACATGAAAAAGAAGAAGTAGAAAAAGAAGAAGGAGAAGAAGAAGAAGAAGAAGAGAAAGAAGAAGAAGAATAAGAAGATTATGATGAAGCAGTAAACGAAGAAGAAAAAGAAGAAAAAGAAGAAGATGAATGAGAGGAATAAGATGAAGAAGAAGAAGAAGATGAAGAACACAGAAAAAGAAGAAGAAGAAGACAAAAAAGTAGAAGAAGAAGAAGTAGTAGAAGTAGAAGAAGAAGAAGAAGAAGTAGAAGATGATGGTGATGAAGAAGAAGAAGAAGATCAAGAAGAAGAAGAAGAAGTCAAAGAAGAAGAAGAAGAAGAAGTAGAAGAACAACACAAAGAAGAAGAATAAGAAGAAAAAGAGAAACAAGAAGAGTAAGAAGAAGAAGAAGTTGAAGAAGAAGAAGAAGAAGAAGAACAAGAAGAAGAAGAAGTAGATGAAAAGGAAGAAGAAGAAGAACAAGAAGAAGAAGAAGAAGAAGAAGAATAAGAAGAAGTAGAAGTAGAAAAAGAAGAAGAAGAAAAAGCAAAAGTTGATGTAGAAGAAGAAGAAGAAGAAGTAGAAAATGCAGAAGAAGAAGAGGAAGCGAAAGAAAAAGAACAAGAAGAAAAAGATGATGACGATGATGAAGAAGAAGAAGAAGAAAAACAAGTAGTAGAAGAAGAAAACGGAGATGAAGTAAAAGTGGAAGAAAAGGAAACATGAAGATGGAGAAGAAGAAGTAGAAGAAGAAGAAGTAGATCAAAGAGGAAGAAGTACAAGAAGAAGTAGTAGAAGAAGAAGGAGTAGAAGAAGAAGAAGAAGAAGAAGAAAAAGAATAGCAACCAGATGAAGAACAACAAGAAGAAGTAGAAGAAAAAGAAGAAGAAGAAGAAGAAGAAGAAGGAGAAGAAAAAGAAGAAGAAGAAGAAGAAGAAAAAGAAGAACAAGCAAAAGATGAAGAAAAAGAAGAAGAAGAAAAAGTAAAAGTTGAATTAGAAGAAGAAAAAGAAAAAGAAGAAGAAGAATTAGAAGAAGATGAAGAAGAAGAAGAAGAAGAGGACGAAGAAGAAGAAGAAGAGGAGTAAGAAGAAAAAGAAGAAGAAGAAGAAGAAGAAGAAGAAGAAGAAAAAGAAGTAGAAGTAGTAGTAGTAGAAGAAGAAGAAGAAGAAGAAGAAGAATAAGAATAAGTAGTCAAAGAAAAAGAAGAAGAAAAAGGAGAAGAATAATAATAATAATAATAATAATAAGAAGAAGAAGAAAAAGAAGAAATAGAAAAGAAAGAATAAGAAGAAAAAGAAGAAAAACGGAAAAGTTGAATTAGAACTAGAAGAAGAAGAAGAAGAAGAAGAAGAGGAAGAAAGGAAGAACAAGCAGAAGAAGAAGAAGAAGAAGAAGAAGAAGAAGAAGATGAACAAAAGAAGAACAAGTAGAAGAAGAAGAAGAAGAAGAAGAAGAAGAAGAGGTGGCAAAAGAGGAAGAACAATGAGAAAAAGTAGAAGTTGAAGTAAAAGAAGAAGAAGAAGAAGAAAAAGAAGTGGAGGAGGAGGAAGAAGAAGAAGAAGAAGAAGAAGTGGAAAAAGTGGAAGTAGAAGAAGAAGAAGAAAAAGAAGAAGAGGAGGAGGAAGAAGAAGATTATGATGACGAAAAAGAAAAAGAAGAAGAAGAAGAAGAAGAAGAAAAAGTAGAAGAAGAAGAAGAAGAAAAAGAAGAAGTAGAAGATGAAGAGAAAGAAGAAGATAAAGAAGATGATAAAGAACACAAAGAAGAAGAAGAAAAAGAAGAAGATGAAGAATTAGAAGAAGAAGAAGAAGAGCAAGTATGAGAAAAAGAAGAAGAAGAAGAAGTAGAAGTTGAAGAAGTAGATGATGAAGAAGAAGATGAAGAAGAAGAAGAAGAAGAAGAAGTTGAAAAAGAAGAACAAGAAAGAGAAGATGAAAGAAGGAGAAGAAGAAGAAGAAGAACAAGAACAAGAAGAAGAAGAAGAAGTAAAAGAAAAAAAAAGAATAGTAAGGAGAAGAAGAAGAAGAAGAAGAAGAAAAAGAAGAAAAAAGAAGAAGAAGAAGAAGTAAAAGTAGAAGAAGAAGAAAAAGACGAAGTTGATGAAGAAGATGATGAAGAAGGAGAAGAAGAAGAATAATGTAGAAGAAGAAGAAGCAGAAGAAGAAAAAGAAGTTGAAGAAGAAAAAGTAGAAGAAGAAGTAGAAAAAGAAGGTGAAGAAGAAGAAGTAGAAAAAAAGCAAAATGAAGATGAAGGAGTAGAAGAAGAAGATGATGATGAAAGAAGAAGATGAAGTAGAAAAAGTAGTAGTAGAAGAAGAAGAAATAGAAGAAGAAGATGTAGAAGAAGAAGTTGATAAACAAGAAGATGAAGAAGAAGAAGAAGAAAAAGAAAGATGAAGACAAAGAAGAAGTAGAAGAAGAAGAAAAGAAAGAAGAAGAAGAAGTTGAAAAAGAAGAGGTAATAGATGATGAAGAAGAAGAAGCAGAAGAGGAAAAAGACAAGGAAGAAGAAGACGATAATAATAATAATAATAATAGGAAGAAGAATAATAATAATAATAATAATAAGAAGAAAGAGAAGAAGAAGCACAAGTAGAACATGAAGAAGAACAAGAAGTAGTGGAAAAAGAAGTAGAACAAGAACACGACAAAGAAGAAGATGAAGAAGAAGAAGAAGAAGATGAATATCAAGAAGAAAAAGATGAAGTAAATTAAGAAGAAAGGGGAGAAGAAGAAGATTTAGAACAAGAAGTAAATGCAGAAGTAGAAGAAGAAGAAGAAGAAAAAGAAGAGGGAGAA
>JAIUJO010001626.1:205000-207500 GCA_023846275.1 Vanilla planifolia
AAAGACGTATAAGAAGAAGAAGAAGAAGAAAAGAAGAAGTAGAAAAAGAAGAAGAAGAATGAGTCAAAGAAGAAGAAGGTGAAGAAGAAGAAGAAGAAAAAGTAATAGTAGTAGTAGCAGTAAAACAAAAAGTAGAAGAAAAAGAAGAAGAAGAAGAAGAGGAAGTAAAAGAAGAAGAAGAAAAAGAAGAAGCAAAAGAATAAGAAGTACAAGAAGAAGATGAAGTAGAAGTAGAAGAATTAGAAACAAGAAGAAGAAGAAGAAGTACAAGAAGAAGAAGAAGAAGAAGAAGAAGAAGATGTGATCAAGAAGAAGAAGAAGAAGAAGATTAAGAAGAAGAAGAAGTGGAAGAAGATAAAGAAATAGAAGAAGGAGAAGAAGAAAAAGAAGAAGAAGAAGAAGATGATTAAGAAGAAGGAGAAGAGGAAGAAGAAGATGAAGAACAAGTAAAAGATGATGGAGAAGAAGAAGTAGAACAAGTAGAAGAACAAGAACAAGACGAAGAAGAAGAACATGAAGAAGAATAAGAAGGAGAAGAAGGAAAGACGAAGTAGATTAAGAAGAAAAAGAGAAAGAAGTAGTAGTAGTAGAAGAAGAAGAAGAAGTAGAAGAAGACAAAGAATAACAAAATGTAGTATTAGAAGAAGAAGAAGGAGAAGGAGAAGAAGAAGAAGAAGAAAAAGAAGAAGTAGAAGAAGAAGAAGAAGGTGAAGAAGAATGAAGAGGAGGAAGAAGAAAAAGAAAAAGTAGAAGAAGAAGATGAAGAAGATGATGATGATGATGAAGAAGAAGACGATGATGAAGAAGAAGAAAAAGAAGAGTAGTAATAATAATAATAATAACAATAATAAGAAAAAGAAGAAGCACAAAAACAAGAAGATGAAGAAGAAGAAAAATAAGAAAAATAAAAAGTTTAAGTAGAAGAAATAGAAGACGAAGAAGAAGAAGAAGATGAAGAAAAAGAAGAACATGCAGAAGAAGATGAAGTAGAAGAAGCAGAAAAAGAGGAAGAAGAAGAAGTAGAAGAAGAAGAAGAAAAAGTACAAGTAGAAAACGAAGAACAAGTAGAAGAAGAACATGTAGAAGAAGAAGAAGAAGAAGAGAAAGAAGAAGAAGAGGAAGAAAAAGAAGAACAAGCAGAAGAAAAGAAGAAGAAGTAGAAAAAGATGAAGAAGAAGAAGTGTGAGAAAAAGCAGAAGTTGAAGTAAAAGATGAAGATGATGAAGAAGAAGAAAAAGAAGTGAAGGAGAAAGTAGAAGTAAAAGAAGTAAAAGAAGTAGAAGAAGAAGAAGAAGAAAGAGTAGTAGTAGTAGTAGAAGAAGAAGAAGAAGAAGAAGAAAAAGAGGAAGAAGAATAATAATAAGAAGTAGTAGAAGAAGAAGAAGAAGAAGAATTAGAAAGAAGAAGAAGAAGAAGTAGTAGTAGTAGTAGAAGAAGAATAAGAAGAAGGAGAAGAAGAAGAAGAAGAGGAAGAAAATAAAGAAGAAGAAGAAGGACAAGAAAAAGAAGAAGATGAAGAAGTAGATGAAGAAGATGAAGAAGAAGTTGATGAAGAAGAAGAAGAAGAAGAAGAAGAAAACGAAAAGAACAAGTAGAAAAGAAGAAGAAGAAGAAGAAGAAAAAAAAAGAAAAAGAAAAGGTTGAAGTGGAAGTAGAAGAAGAAGAAGAGGATGAAAAAGAAGAAAAAGCAGCAGAAGAAGAAGAAGAGGAAGAAGAAGAAAAAGAAGTAGAAAAAGATGAAGAAGAAGAAGAAGAACAAGAAAAAGTAGAAGTAAGGTAAAAGAAGAAGAAAACGAAGATGAAGAAGAAGAAGAAGTGGAGGAGAAGGAAGAAGAAGAAGAAGAAGAAGAAGAAGAAGATGTAGTAGAATTAGTAGTAGTAGTAGTAGAAGAAGAAGAAGAAGTTGATGATGAAGAAGAAGAAAAAAAGAAGCAGAAAAAGAACAAGAAAAAGAAGAAGAAGAAGAAAAAGATGAAAAATAAAAAATTGAAGTAGAAGAAGAAGAAGAAGAAGAAGAAGAAGAAGAGAAAAAAAATGAAGAACAAGCAAAAGAAAAAAGAAATATAAGTAGTAGAAAAAGAGGAAGAAGAAGAAGAAGAAGAAGAAGATTATGATGAAGAAAAAGAAGGAGAAAAAGAAGAAGAAAAAGAAGAAGAGGAGGAGGAAGAAGAAGAAGAAGAAGAAGAAGGGGAAGAAGGAGAAGAAGAAGAAGAAGAAGAAGTAAAAGAAGAAGAAGAAGAAGAAGTAGAAGAAGAAGTAGAAGAAGTAGAAGAAGAAGAAAAAGAGGAAGAATAATAATAAGAAGAAGGCGAAGAAGAAGTTGAAGAAAAGAAGGAGAAGAAGAAAAATAGCAAAAGATCAAGTAGAACAAGAAAAGTAAAAAAGATGAAGAAAAAGAAGAAGAAGAAGAAGAAGAAGATGAAGAAGAAGAAGAGGAGGAGTAAGAAGAAATAGAAGAAGAAGAAGAAGATGAAGAAGAACAAGAAGAAGAACAAGAAGA
>JAIUJO010001626.1:240000-242500 GCA_023846275.1 Vanilla planifolia
GGAAGAGGAAGAAGAACGAGAAAAAGTAGTAGTTGAAGTAAAAGAAGAAGAAGAAGAAGAAGTGGAGGAGGAAGAAGAACAACAACAACAAGAAGAAGAAAAAGAAAAAGAAGAAGAAGAAGAGGAAGGAGAGGAGGAAGAAGAAGAAGTAGAAAAAGATGATGAAGAATAAAGAGAAGAAGATGAAGAAGAAAAGGAAGAAGGAGAAGAAGAAGAAGAAGAAGAAGAAGAAGAAGAAGAACTAAAAGAAGAAGAAGAAGAAGACAAAAAAGAACAAGCAGCAGAAGAAGAAGAGGAAGAAGAAGTAGAACGAGAAGAAGAAGAAGAAGGAAAAGCAAAAGTTGAAGTAGAAGAAGAAAAAGAAAAAGAAGAAGAAAAGGAAGAAGAAGAGGATGAAGAAGAAGAAGAAGAAAAAGAAGTAGAAAAAGGAGATGAAGAAGAAGAAGAAGGAGAAGAATATGAATTAGAAGTTGTCGAAGAAGAAGAAGAAGATGAAGAAGAAAAAGAAGAAGTAGAAAAAGAAGAAGAAGAAGAAGAAGAAGAAGAAGAAGAAAAAGAAAAAGAAAAAGTTGAAGTAGAAGAAGAAGAGGAAGAAGAAGAAGAAGGGGAAGAAAAAGAAGAACAAGTAGAAGAAGAACAAAAAGTAGAAGAAGTAGAAAAAGCGGAAGAAGAAGAAGAACGAGAAAAATCAGAAGTGAAAGTAAAAGAAGAAGATGATGAAGAAGAAGAGAAACAAGAAGAGGAACAAGAAGAAGATGTGCAGGAGAAAGAAGAAGAAGAAGATGAAGAAAAATAAGAAGTAGAAGAAGAAGAAGAAGAAGAAGAAGTAGAAGAAGAAGAAGATTTGATGGAAAAATAAAAAAAGAAGAACAAGAAGAAGAAGAAGAAGAAGAAAAAGAAGGAGAAAAAGAAGAATAAGGAGAAGAAGGAGAAGAAGAAGAAGAAAAAGAAGATGTAGAAGAAGAAGAAGAAGAAGATAAAGAAGAAAAATAAAAAGTTAAAGTAGATGAAGAAGCAGTAGAAGAAGAAGAGGAAGAAAAAAAGAACAAAAAGAAGAAGAAGAAGTAAAAGAAGTAGAAAAAGAGGAAGAAGAAGAAGTAGAAGAGGAAGAAAAAGAAGAAGAAGAAGAAGTGGAAGAAGAAGAAGAGGAAGAAGAAGAAGATGATGAAGAAAAAGATGAAGAATAGAGAGAAGAAGATGGAGAAGAAGAAGAAAAAAAAGAAGATTAAGAAGAAGAAGAAGAACAACAAGAAGAAGTAGAAGTAAAAGAAGAAGAAGAAGAGGAGGAAGAAGAAGAAGAAGAAAAGGAAAAAGAAGAAGAACAAGTAGAAGAAGAAGAAGAAGATGTAGAAGATGAAGAAGAAAAAGAAGTCAAAAAAGAAGAAGAGGAAGAAGAAGAAAAATCAAAACTTGAAGTAGAAGAAGAATAAGAAAAAGAAGAAGTAGAAGAAGTAGAAGAAGAAGAAGATGAAGATGGAGAAGAAGAGGTGAAGAAAGAAGAAAAAGAAGAAGAAGAGGAGGAAGAAGAAGAAGAAGAAGAAGTAGAAAAAGAAAAAGAAGAAGAATAAGAAGAATAACAACAACAATAACAATAATAATAATAATAATAATAATAAGAGAAGAAGAGCCAGAAAAACAAGATGAAAAAGAAGAAAAAGAAAAAGTTGATGAAGAAGATGAAGAAGAAGAATAAGAAGAAAAAGAAGAACAACCACAAGAAGAAGAAGTAAAAGAAGTAGAAAAAGTTGAACGAGCAAAAGTAGTAGTTGAAGAAAAAGAATAAGAATAAGAAGAAGAAGAAGAAGAAAAAGAAGAAGTGGAGGAGGAACAAGAAGTAGAAGATGAAAAAGAAGAAGTAGAAAAAGAAGAAGGAGAAGAAGAAGAAGAAGAAGAGAAAGAAGAAGAAGAATAAGAAGATTATGATGAAGCAGTAAAAGAAGAAGAAGAAGAAGAAGAAGAAGAAGAAGATGAAGAGGAATAAGATGAAGAAGAAGAAGAAGGTGAAGAACACAGAAGAAGAAGAAGAAGAAGACAAAAAAGTAGAAGAAGAAGAAGTAGTAGAAGTAGAAGAAGAAGAAGAAGTAGAAGATGATGGTGATGAAGAAGAAGAAGAAGATCAAGAAGAAGAAGAAGAAGTCAAAGAAGAAGAAGAAGAAGAAGTAGAAGAACAACACAAAGAAGAAGAATAAGAAGAAAAAGAGAAACAAGATGAGTAAGAAGAAGAAGAAGTTGAAGAAGAAGAAGAAGAAGAAGAACAAGAAGAAGAAGAAGTAGATGAAAAGGAAGAAGAAGAAGAAGAAGAAGAAGAAGAAGAAGAATAAGAAGAAGTAGAAGTAAAAAAAGAAGAAGAAGAAAAAGCAAAAGTTGATGTAGAAGAAGAAGTAGAAAATGCAGAAGAAGAAGAGGAAGCGAAAGAAAATGAACAAGAAGAAAAAGATGATGACGATGATGAAGAAGAGCAAAAAGAAGAAGAAGAAAAACGAGTAGTAGAAGAAGAAAA
>JAIUJO010000642.1:0-2500 GCA_023846275.1 Vanilla planifolia
TTCTTCCTGTTCTTCTGCTTCTTCTTTTGCTTTTGCTTCTTCTTCATCTTCTTCCTCTTCTCCTTCTCCTTCTCCTCTTTCTTCTTCTTCTTTTACTTCTTCTTCTTCTTCTCCTTCTTCTTCTTCATCTTCTTCTTCTTGTTCCTCCTCTCCTTCTTCTTCCTGTTCTTCTTCTTCTTCTAGCTCTTCTTCTCCCTCTTCTTCCTTTTCTTCCTCCTCCTCCTGCTCTTCTTATTTTTAGTCATCATCTTCTTCTTCTTTTTCTTTTGTTTCTTCTTCTTCTTCTTCGTCGTCTTCTTCCTCATGTCTTCTTCTATTTCTTCTTCTTCTCCTTCTCCTTCTTATTCTTCTTTTTCTTCTTCTTATTCTATTACTACTACTACTACTTCTTCTTCTACTACTATTGCATCTTCTGTTTCTTCTACTTCTTCTTTTTCTTCTTCTTCTTCTTCTTATTCTTCTTCTTCTTCTCCTTCCTCTCCTTCTACTTCATCTTCTTAATCTTCTTATTCTTCTTCTTCTTCTCCTTCCTCTCCTTCTACTTCATCTTCTTAATCTTCTTCTTCTTCTTCTTCTTCTTCTTCTTCTTCTTCTTCGTCTTCTTCTTCTTCTTCTTCTTCTTCGCCATCTTCTTCTTCTACTTCCTCTTCTTCTTCTTCTTCCTCTTCTTCTTCTTTTTCTTCTTCTCTTTGTTCTTGTTCTTCATCTTCGTCTTCTTCTTCTTCTTCGTCTTCTTCTTCTTCTTTTTCTCCTTCTTCTTCTTCTTGTTCTTCTTTTACTTTTTCTTCTTCTTCTTACAATTCTTCTTCTTCTTCTTCTTCTTCTTCATCTTCCACTTCTTCTTCCTCTTTTTCTTCGTCCTCTTCTTCTTCTTCTTCTTCTTCTCTTGCTTCTTCTGCTTCTTCTTGTTCTTCTTCTTCTTCTTCTTCTTCTTCTTCTTCTTCTTCTTCGTTATCACCATCATCTCCTTCTCCTTCTTCTTCTTCTTCTTCTTCTTCTTCTATTTCTTCTTCTTCTTCTTCTTCTTCTTCCTCGTCATCGTCATCGTCTTCTTCTTCTTCTTCAACTTCTACCTTTTGTTTTTCTCCTTCTTCTTCTTCTCCATCTCCTTCTTCTTCTTCTCCATCTCCTTCTTCTTCTTCTTCTTCTTCTTCTTCTTCTTTTCCATCTTCTTCTTCTACTTCTTATTCTCCTTTGTCTTATTCTTCTTCTTCTTCCTTTCTTCTTCTTCTTCTTTAACTTTCTCTGCTTCTTCTTCTCTTTCCTCTTCTTCCCCCTCCTCTTCTTCTTCTTCTTTTACTACTTCTTTTTCTTCTTCATCTTCTTCTTCTTCTTCTTCATCATGTTCTCCATCATCATCATAGTCTTCCTCTTTTTCTTCTTCCTCTTCTTCCTCTTCTTCTTTTGATTCCTCTTCCTCTTCATCTTCTTATGCCTCTTCTTTTTTCTCTTCTCCTTCTTCTTCTTCTTCTTCCTCTTCTACTTTTACTACTACTACGACTACTACTTTTCATCTTCTTTTTCTTTTGATTCTACTTCCTCGTCTTATTTTTCTTCTTCTTCTCTTCCTCTTCTTCTTCTTCTTCTTTTCCCTCCTCTTCTTTGTGTTCTTCTTCCTCTTCTTTTTCTTCTTCTTCTTCCTCTTCCTCTCTTTCTTCATTTTATTCTTCATCTTCTTCTCCCTCTTCTTCTTCTTCCTCTTCTTCTTCTTCTTATTCTTATTCTTCTTCTTCTTCTTCTTCCTTTTATACTTCTTCTTCTTCTTTTTCATCTTATCCTTCTCTTTCTTCTTCTTCTTCTCCTTCTTCTTCCTCTTCCTCATCATCATCTTCTTCTTCTTCTTCTTCTTCCTGTTCCTCTACTTCTTCTTCTGTCTGTTCTTCTTCCTCTACTTCTTCTTCTACTTCTTCTTCTTCTTCTTATTCTACCTCTACTTCTACTTCTTCTTCTTCCTCTTCTTCTTCTTCTTCTTCTTCTTCTCCTTGTAGTACCTCTTCTTCTTCTTCTTCTTCTCCTCTTCTACTTCTTCTTATTCTTCCATGTCTTCTTCTTCGTCATCTTCTCCTTCTTCTTGTTGTTGTTCTACTTCTTCTAGTTCTTATTCCTATTCCTCTTCTTCTTCTTCTTCTTGTTCCTCTTCTTCTTCTTCTTCTCCATCTTCTTTTTCTCCTTCTTCTTCTTCTTCTATTTCTACTACTACTACTTCTTCTCCTTCTTCTTTTTCTTCTTCCTCTTCTTCTTCTTCTTCTCCTTGTACCTCTTCTTCTTCTTCTTCTCCTTCCTCTTCTACTTCTTATTCTTCCATGTCTTCTTCTTCGTCATCTTCTCCTTCTTCTTGTTCTTGTTCTTCTTCTTCTTCCTGTTCTTATTCCCAGTTCCTCTTCTTCTTCTTCTTCTTCTTCTCCATCTCATCTTCTCCAACTTCTTCTTCTTCTTTTCTTCCACTTCTCCTTCTTTTCGCGTTATTGTTTTTCTTCGTATTCTTCTTCTTGCTCTTCTT
>JAIUJO010000642.1:25000-27500 GCA_023846275.1 Vanilla planifolia
TTCTTCTTCTCCCTCTTCTTCTCCCTCCTTCTTCTTCATCTTCATGTTCTTCCTCTTCTTTTTCTTCTTCTCCTTCTTCTTCTTCTTCTGCCTCCTCCTCTCCTTTTTCTTCGTGTGCTTCTTCTTCCACTCTCTCTTCTTCTTCTCTTCTCTCTTCTTCTTTTCTTCTTCTTCTTCTTCTTTTTCTTCTTCTTATTCTCTTCATCATCATTTCTTCTTCTTCTCCTTCTTTGACTGCTATTACTTCTTCTTTTTCTTCAACTTCTTCTTCTACCTCTTCTACATCTTCTTCTTCTTCTTCTTCTTCTTCTTCTTCTCTATTATTATTACTATTATTACTATTATTATTCTCCTACTCCTTTTTGTTGTTCTTCTTCTTCTACGAATTCTTCTTCTTCTTCTTCTTCTTCCTTGTTTTGTTCTTCTTACTCTTCTTTTCCTCCTTTTTCTTCTACTTGTTCTTCTTTACCTTCTTCTTCTAATTCATCTTCTTCTTCTTCCTCATCTTCTTGTTCTTCCACCTACTCCTCTTTTTCTTCTTCTTCTTCATCTTCATTTTCTTCTTCCTTTTCTTCTTCTTCTTCTTCTTCTACTTCTTCTTAATCTTCTTCTTTTTTCGTCATCTTCTTCTTCGTTCAATTTTTTAACCTTCTTCCGCCTCTTCTTCCTCTTCTTCTTCTACTTCTACTCCTACTTCCTCTTCTTCTTCCTCCTCTTCTTCTTCATCTTCTTCTTATTCCTCTTCTTCTTCTTCTTCTTCTTCCTCTTCTTCATCTTTTTCTTTTTCATCGTCATCAACATCTTAATCTTCTTCTTCATCTTTTTCTTCTTTTCCTTCTTAATCTTCTTCTTCTTCCTCTTCTTCTTCTTCTTCTTCTTGCTCGCCCACTTTTTCTTCTTCTTCTTCTTCTCGTTCTCCTTTATCTTCATCTTCTTCTTTGTCTTCCTCTTCTTCTTCTTTTTCCTCCTCCTCTCCATCTTCTTTGTGTTCTTCTTCTTCTTATTATTATTATTATTATTATTCTACTACTACTAACTTCTTCTACTTCCTCTTCTTTTTTTCCCATTTATTATTCTTCATCATCATTTTCTTCTTCTGTTCCTTCTTCTTCCTCGTCGTCTTCGTCTTTTTCTTCTTATTCTTCTCCTTCTTCTATGCTTCTTCTGCTTCTTATTCTTTTTCTACTACTTCCTCCTCCTCACCCTCTTTTTTGTGTTCTTCTTCTTCTTCTTTTTCTTCTTCTTTTTCTTCTTCTTCTTCTTTTCTTCTCTTCCTCACCTTTTTGTTTCTTTCCCCAGCTCCTTTTCTTCTTCTTCATTACCTTCTTCTTCATTTTCTCTTCATTTTCTTCTTCTCTTTTTCTTCTTCTTCTTAATCTTCTTCTTCATTTTCTTCTTCTTTTTCTTCTTCTTCTTAATCTTCTTCTTTTTCTTCTTCTTCCTCCTCGTCAACTTCTTCTTCTTCAACTTTTTCCTTTTCTTCCTCCTCACCTCTTCTTCTTCTACTTCTTCTTCTTCTTCTTCTTCTTGTTTTTTTCTACTTCTGCTTTCTCTTCTTCTTCCTTTTCATTTTCCTCTTCCTTTTCCTCTTTTGTTTTCTTCTTATTCTTCTTCTACTTCAACTTTTTCATCATTGTCATCTTCTCCTTCTTATTCTTATTCTTCTCTTCTTCCTCAACTTCTTCTTCTACTTTTTCTTCTTCTTTTTCTTCTTTGGCTTCTTTTTTCCTCATTCTTCTTCTTCTTCTTCTTCTTCCTTCCTCTTCTCTTCTTCTCCTTCTTCTTCTTCTAGTTCTTCTTCTTCTTCCTTCTCCTCCTCCTCCTATCCTACTTCTTCTTCTTCCTTTTCTTCATGTTCCTCCTCCTTCTCTTCTTCATCTCCTTCATCGTCTTCTTCTTCTTCTTCTCCTTCTTCATCTTCTTCTTCTTCTTCTTCTTCATCTCCTCCTTCTCCTTCTTCTTCTTCTTCTACTTCTTCTCGTTCTTGTTCTAACTTCTACTTGTTCTTCCTCTCCCTTTTCTTCTTCTTCTTCTTCTTCCTCTTCTTCCTCTTTTTCTTCCTCTTCTTCTCCATCCTCTTCTTCTTCTCCATCATCATCTTTTAATACTTCTTCTTCCTCTTCTTCTTATTTTACTTCCTCCTCCTCTCTTTCTTTGCATTGTTCTTCTTCTACTTCTTCTTTCTTCTTCTTCTTCTTCTACTGCCATTACTGCTACTTCTTCTCTTCTTCTTCCTCTTCTTCTTCTTCTACTTCTTCTACTTCTTCTTCTTCTTCTTCTTCGTCCCCTTCTTCTTCTTCTTCTTCTCAGTCATCTTCTCCTTCTTCTCTCTTGTACTGCTTCTTCTTCTTTTTCTCCTTCTTCTTTTTCTTCTTCCTCTACCTCTACTTCTTCTTCTTCTTCAATCTTCTTCTTTTACTTCTTTCTCCTCTCCTTCTCCTTGTTCTTCCTCTTCTTCTTATTCTTCCACCTCATCCTCTTCTTCTACTTCTTCATCATC
>JAIUJO010000642.1:42500-47500 GCA_023846275.1 Vanilla planifolia
TCTTCCTCTGCTGTTCCTTCTTCTTCTTCTTCTTCCACTTTTTCTTCTTCTTCCTCTTCTTCTTCTTCTTCTTCGTCTTCTTCTTCTTCTTCTTCTTCTTATTATTAATATTATTATTATTTTTCTTCTAATTATTCTTCTTCTTCTTCCTGTTCTTCTTCTACTTCTTCTTCTTCTCCTTCTTCTCCTTCTTATTCTTCTTCTTCATCTTCTTCTTGTTCTTCTTTCTCTTATTCTTCTACATTTTCCTCTTCTTCTTCTTCTTCTTCATGTTAATCAGCATCTTCTTTTTCTTCTTCTTCTTCTTCTACTTCTACTTCTTCTTCTTTTTCCTCTTCCTCTTCTTCTTCTTCTTCTTCTTCATCAACTTCCTATTCTTCTTCTTCTTCTTTTTCTTTTTCTTCTTCTTTTTTTTTCTTCTTCTTCTTCTTCTTCTTCTTCATCTCCTTCTTCTTCTTTATCTTCTTCTTCTTCTTCTTCTTCTTCTTCTTATTCTTCTTCTTATTTTTCTTCTTTTTCTTCTTCTTCTTCTTCTACTTCTTCTTCTTCTCCTTCTTCTCCTTCTTCTTCTTCTTCATCATCTTCTTCCTCTTCTTCTCCTTCTTCTTCTTTTTCTTCCTTTTCTTCTTCTTCCACTTTTTCCTCTTCTTCTTCTTCCTCATCTTCTTCTTCTTGTTTTTCTTTTTCTTTCTCATCTTCTTGTTCTTCTTCTTCTTTTTCTTCTCCTTCTTGTTGTCCTTGTTCATCTTCTTCTTCCTCTTCTTCTTCGTCTTCCTCTTCTTCTTTTTCTTCCTCTTTTTCTTTTTATTCTTCTTCTTCTTCTCCCTTTTCTTCTTCTTCTTCTTATTCTTCTTTCCTTTTTCCATTTCGTCTTCTTCTTCCTCTTCTCCTTCCTGTTCTTCTTCCTTTTCTTCTTCTTCTTCTTCTTCTTCTTCTTCTTCTTCTTCTTTTTGTTCTCCTTTGTCTTCTTCATCTTCTTCTTGATTTTCTTCTTTTTCTTCTTCTTTAGCCTCCTCTTCTTCTTCTTTGTCTTCTTCTTCTCCTTCTCCTACTTCTTCTTCTTCCTCTTCTTCTTGTTCTTCTTCTTTTCTTCTTTATCTTCGTTTCTTCTTCTTCTTTTTCTTTCTCTTCTACTTCTCCTTCATCTCCACCATCTTCTTCTTCTTATTCTTCTCCACCATCTTCTCCTTCTTCTTATTCTTCCTTTATTTCTTTTTCTTGTTCTTGTTCTTCTTCTTCTTCTACTTCCTCTTCCTCATCCGCTTCTTCTTCCTCTACTTCTTCCTCTTCTTCTTCCTCTTTTACTTACTATTCTTCATCATAATAATCATCTTCTTCTTCTTCATCATCTTCTTCTTCTTCTTCTTCTTCTTTTTCTTCTTCCTTTTCTTCTTCCTCTTCCTTTTCTTCTTCTTCTTCTACATCCTCTTGTTCTTCCTCTTCTTGTTGTTGTTGTTCTTCTTCTTCTTCTACTTCTTCCCCTCCTACTTTTTGTTCTTCCTCTACTACTACTTCGTCATTGTCTTCTTCTTCTTCTTTTTATTCTTCATCTTCTTCTTCATCTTTTTGATCTTCTACTTCTTCTTTTTCATCTTCTTCTTCTTCTCCTTTCTCTTCTTCTTCTTATTATTCTTATTCTTCTTTTTCTCCTTCTTCTTAGTTTTCTTCTTCCTCTTCTTCTTTTTCTTCTTCTACTTTTCCTTTTTCTTCATCCCCATCTTCTTCTTCATCTTCTTCTTCTCCTTCTTCTTCCTCTTCTTCTTCTTCTTCTTCCACTTTTTGTTCTACTTCTTCTTCTTCTTCTTCATCTCCATCTTGTTCCTCTTCTATTTCTTCTTATTCTTCATCTTCTACTTCAACTTCATCTACTTCTTCCTTTTTTTCTTCTTTTTCCTCTTTTTCTACTTCTTCTTCTTCCTCCTCTTCTTCTTGATTTTCTTCTCCTCCTATTTCTTCTTCCCCTTCTTCTTCTTCTTCTTCTTCGTATTCTTTTCGTTCTTCCTCTTCTTCTTCTTCTTCTTCATTTTCTTCTTATTCTTCTTCTTCTTCTTCTACTGATTCCTTTTCGTCTTCTTCTTCTTCTTCCTCTTCTACTTCTTCTTCTTCCTCTCCCTATTCTTCTTCTTCTTCTTCTTCTTCTTCTTCTTCTCCTTCTTAGTCTTCTTCTAGATCTTCTTCTTCTTCTTCTTCTTCTTCTTCTTCTTCCTCTTCTTCTTCTTTAAATTGTTCTTCTTATTATTATTATTAATATTGTTGTTCTTCTTCTTCTTCTTCTTCTTCTTCTTCTTCTTTTTCTTTTCTTTCTTTTTTTTCTTCTACTTCTTCTTCTTCTTCATCTTATTCCCATTGTTCTTCTTCTTCTTTCTTTTCTTCTTTTCCTTCTCCTTCTTCTTCCTCTTCTTCTTCTTCTTTATCCTAATTATCTTCTTCTTCTTCTTCTACTACTACTACTTCTTCCACTTCTTCTCCTTCTTCTTCTTCTTCTATTTCTTCTTCTTCTTCTTCTTCTTCTTCTTTTTCTTCTTCTTCTTTTTCTTCATCTTTTCCTGTTTTTGTTCTTTTTTGACTTCCTTTTCTTCTTCCTCCTGTTCTTCTTCCTCTTTTTCTTCTTCTTCCTCTACTTTTTCTTCTTCAACATCACCTACTTCTTCTTCTTCTTCTTCTTCTTCTTCTTCTTCTTCTTCCTCTTCTTCTTCTTCTTCTTCTTATTCTTCTTTTGATCATCATTTTGTTATTATTATTATTATTATTATTCTTTTCTTCTTCTTCTTATTCTTCTTCTTCATCTATTCCCCCTTCCTCTTCCTCTTCTCCATCCTCTTCTTCATCTTCTTCTTCTTCGACTTCCTCTTCTTCTTCTACTTCCTCCTCGACTTCTTCTTCTTCTTCTTCGTATTCTTCTTCTTCTTCTTCTCCTTCTTCTTCTTCCTCTCTTCATTCTTCTTCTTCTTCTTCTTCTTCTTCTTCTTTTATTTCTACTTCTTCTTCTACCTCTCCTTCTCCTTCTCAGTCTTCTTGTTCATCTTTTTCTTCTTCTTCTTCTTCTTCTTCTTCTTCTTCTAATTATTATTCTTCTTCTTCTTCTTCATACTCTTTTTCTTCTTCTTTCTTTTCTACTTTTCCTTATTCTTCTCTTCTTCTTTTTCTTCTTCTTCTTCTTCTTCTTCTTCTTCTTCTTCTTTTTCATCTTCTTTTTCTTATACTTTTTCTTTTTCTTCTTCTTCCTCTTTTTGTACTTCCTTTTCAACTTTTTCTTTTTCTTCTTATTTTTCTACTTCCTTTTCAACTTTTTCTTCTTCTTCCAATTCCTTTTCTTCCTCCTCTTCTTCTTCCACTGTTCCTTCTTCTTCTTCTACTTCCACTTTTTTTTCTTCTTCTTCTTCTTCTTCATCTTCTTCTTCTTCTTCTTCTTCTTACTTTTCTTCTAATTCTTCTTCTTCTTCTTCCTATTCTTCTTCTACTTCTTCTTATCCTTCTTCTCCTTCTTGTTCTTCTTCTTCACCTTCTTCTTCTTCTTCTTTCTCTTATTCTTCCACTTTTTCCTCTTCTTTTCTTCTTCGTCTTAATCAGCATCTTCTTTTTCTTCTTCTTCTTCTTCTACTACTACTTCTTCTTCTTCTTCTTCTTCTTCAACTTCCTATTCTTCTTCTTCTTCTGTTTCTTTTTCATTTTCTTCTTTTTCTACTTCTTCTTCTTCTTCTTCTTCATCTCCTTCTTCTTCTTTATCTTCTTCTTCTTATTATTATTATTATTATTTTTCTTCTTCCTCTTCCTCTCCTTCTTCTTCTTCTTCTACTTCTTCTTCTTCTCCTTTTTCTTCTTCATCATCTTATTCTTCTTCTTCTCCTTCTTCTTCTTTTTCTTCCTTTTCTTCTTCTTCCACTTTTTTCTCTTCTTCGTCTTCCTTTTCTTCTTTTTCTTCTTCTTCTTCTTCTTTTTCTTTCTCATCTTCTTGTTCTTCTTCTTCTTCTTTTTCTTCTCCTTCTTGTTCTCCTTGTTCTTCTTCTTCTTCCTCTTCTTCTTCGTCTTCCTCTTCTTCTTCTTTTTCTTCCTCTTCTTCTTTTTCCTCTTCTTCTTCTCCCTTTTCTTCTTCTTCTTCTTATTCTTCTTGCGTTTTTCTATTTCGTCTTCTTCTTCCTCTTCTCCTTCCTGTTCCTCTTCCTTTTCTTCTTCTTCTTCTTCTTCTTCTTTTTGTTCTCCTTTGTCTTCTTCATCTTCTTCTTGATTTTCTTCTTTTTCTTCTTCTTCAGCCTCCTCTTCTTCTTATTTGTCTTCTTCTTCTCCTTCTCCTACTTCTTCTTCTTCCTCTTCTTCTTGTTCTTCTTCTTTTCTTCTTTATCTTCTTTTCTCCTTCTTCGTTTTCTTTCTCTTCTTCTTCTTCTTCTCCACCATCTTCTTCATCATCTTCTTCTCCACCTTCTTCTTCTTCTTCTTATTCATCCTTTTCTTCTTCTTCTTGTTCTTGTTGTTCTTCTTCTTCTACTTCCTCTTCCTCATCTGCTTCTTCTTCCTCTACTTCATCCTCTTCTTCTTCCACTTCTTCATCATAATAATCATCTTCTTCTTCGTCATCATCATCTTCTTCTTCTTCTTCTTCTTCTTTTTCTTCTTCCTTTTCTTCTTCCTCTTCCTTTTCTTCTTCTTCTTCTACGTCCTCTTGTTCTTCCTCTTCTTCTTCTTCTTCTTGTTCTTCTTCTTCTACTTCTTCCCCTCCTACTTTTTGTTCTTCCTCTACTACTACTTTGTCATTGTCTTCTTCTTCTTCTTCTTCAACTTCTTCTTTTTGTTCTTAATCTTCTTCTTCATCTTGTTGATCTTTTACTTCTTCTTTTTCATCTTCTTCTTCTTCTCCTTTCTCTTCTTCTTCTTATTATTCTTATTCTTCTTTTTCTCCTTATTCTTAGTTTTCTTCTTCCTCTTCTTCTTTTTCTTCTTCTTCTTTTCCTTTTTTTCATCCCCATCTTCTTCTTCATCTTCTTCTTCTCCTTCTTCTTCCTCTT
>JAIUJO010000642.1:55000-57500 GCA_023846275.1 Vanilla planifolia
CTTCTTCTTTGTCTTCTTATTCTTCTTCTTCTTCCTCTCGTTCTTTTTCATGTCATTTGTTTAGTTGTTGTTCTTCTTCTTCTACTTCTTCTTCTTCTTCTTCTTCTTCCTTCACTTCTTCTTCCTCTTGCTCTTCTTCTTCTTCCACATCTTCTTCTCCTCCTCTTCTTCCTCCCCCTCCTCTTCATCATCATAATAATTATCATCATGATCATTTCCTTCTTCATCTTCTTCTTCTACATCTTCTTCCTCCATTCCTTCTTCCTCATCCTCTTCTTCTTCCTCTTCTTCTTCTTCTCCTCCTTCTTCTTCTTGTTCTTTTTCTTCTTCTCCTCCTTCTACTTCCTCCTCATCCTCTTCTTCTTCTTCTTTGTTTTCTTCTTCACTTCTTCTTCTTCATCCTCTCCTCATTCCTCTTCTTCTTCTTCTTCTTCTTCTTCTTCTTCTTCTCCTTCTTCTTCTTCTTCTTCTCCTACTGCTTCTTCTTCTTCTTCTTCTACTCCACGTTATTCTTCATCTTATTCTTCTTCTTCTTCTACTTCATCTTCTTCATCAACTTATTCTTCGTCTTCTTCTTCTTCTTCTCCCTATTGTTCTTCTTCTTCTTTTCCATATTCTTCTTCTTCTTCTTATTCTTCTACTTATTTTTTTCATCTTCTTCTTCTGCTTCTTCTTCTTCTCCTTCTTCTCGTTCTTCTTCTTCTTCTTCTTCTTCTTCTTCTTCCGCTTCCTGTTCCTCTTCTTCTTCTTCTCCTTCTTTTGATCTTATTCTACTTCTTGTTCTTTACATCTTCTTCTACTTCGACTTTTTCTTCTTCTTATTCTTCTTCTTGAGCCACTTCTTGTTCTACTCCATCTTTTACTACTTCTTTTTCTTGTTTTACTACTACAACTATTTCTTTCTCTTCTTCTTCTTCTTCTATTTCTTTTTCTTCTTCTACAACTTCATCTTCCTCTTCTTCTTATTCTTCTCCTTCTCCATCTTCTTCTTCTTCTTCCTCCTCTTCCTATTATTCTTCTTTTTCTTCTTCTTCTTCTTTTACTTCTACATCTTTTCCTTTTTCGTCTTCTTCCTCCTCCTCTTCTTCTTGTTTCTCCTCTTCTTCTTCTTCTTCTCCTTCTTCTTCTTCTACTTCTTCTTCTTCTTCCTTGCCTTCTTTTCTTCTTCATCATAATCTTCTTCTTCTTCTTCTTCTTTTACTACTACATCTTCTTCTTCCTCCTCTCCTACTTCGTTGTCTTCTTCTTCTTCTTCTTCTTCTTATTCTTTTTCTTCTTCTTTTCCTTCTACTTCTTCTTTCTTTACCTCTTCTTTCTTTACTTCTTCTTCTTCTTCCTCTACTTCTTCTTCTTCCTCCTCTTCTACTTCTTCTTCATCCTTTACTTCCTCTTCTTCTTCTTCTTCTTCATCTTCTTCCTCATCTTTTTCTTCTTCTTCTCCTTCTTCCTCATGTTCTTGTTGTTCTTCTTCTTGTTCTTCTTGTTCTTCTTCTTCTTCTTCTGCTTCTTATACATCTTCTACTTCTCCTTCTTCTTCTTCATCTACAACTTTTTCTTCTCTTCCTTCTTCAATTACTTCTACTTCTTCTTTTTCTTCTTTTATTACTACTACTTCTTTTTCTTCTTCTACTTCTTCTTCCTCATCTACATCTTCTTCTTCTTATTCTCCTTATTATTATTATTCTTCTTCTTCTAATTCTACTTCTTCTTATTGTTCTTCTTCTTCTTCTTCTTCTTCTTCTTCTTCTTCTTCTTCTTCTTTTTCCTCTTCTTCTTCTCCTACTTCTTCTTCTTCTTCTCACCCCTCCACTTAATCATCATCATCATATTCTCCTTCTTCTTCTACTTACCCCACCACTTCATCATCATCATCATCTTCTTCTTCTTCTTCTTCTTCTTCTTCTTCTACATTTTCTTCTTCCATTCCTTCTTCCTCATCCTCTTCTTTTACCTCTTCTTCGTCTTCTTCTCCTTCTTCTTGTTCTTTTTCTTCTTCTCCTCCTTCTACTTCCTCCTCATCCCCTTCTTCTTCTTCTTTGTATTCTTCTTCTTCTTTGTATTCTACTTCTTCTTCTTCCTCTCCTCATTCTTCTTCTTCTTCTTCTACTTCTTCTTCTTCTTCTCCTTCTTCTTCTTCTTCTCCTGCTCCTTCTGCTTCTTCAACTTCTTCTTCTTCTTCTTCTTCTTCTTCCTCTCCACTTTATTCTTCATCTTCTTCTTCTTCTTCTACTTTATCTTCTTCATCAACTTATTCTTCTTTTTCTTCTTCTTCTTCTCCATCTTCTACTTCTTCTTCTTCTTCTTCTTCCTCTCCCTATTATTCTCTTTTCCATATTCTTCTTCTTCTTGTTATTCTTCTACTTATTTTTCTTCTTCTTCTCCTTCTGCTTCTTCTCCTTCTTCTCGTTCTTCTTCTTCTTCTTCTTCTTATTCTTCTTCTTCTTCTTCTTCTTCTTCTTCTTCTTCTTCTACCACTTCTTCTTCTACTCCTTTTACTACT
>JAIUJO010000642.1:65000-67500 GCA_023846275.1 Vanilla planifolia
TTTTCTTCTTCTCCTTCTTCTTCTTGTTCTTCTTCTAAATCTTTTTCTTCTTCTTTTTCTTCTTCTTCCTCTTCATCTTCTTCTTCTTCTCCTGTTTCTTCTTCCCCTTCCTCTTCTTCTTCTTCTTCTTCTACTTCTTCCTCTCCTTTTTCTTCTCATTTCATTGCTTCTTCTTCTACTATTAACTCTTCTTCTTCATCTTGACTCCTTCTTCTTCTTTACTTTTTCTTGTTTTACTACTTCTACAACTTCTTTTTCTTCTTCTGCTTCTACTTCTTTTTCTCCTTCATCATCATCTTCTTCTTCATCTTCTTCTTCTTCTTATTCTTCTTCTTCTTTTTCTTCTTCTTCTTCTTCTTCTTCTTCATCTTCTTCCTTTTCTACTTCATCTTTTTTCTTGTTCTTCTTCGTCTTTTCCCTCTTCTTCTTCTCCTTCTTCTTCTTCATCTTCCTCTTCTTTTTCTTCTTCCTCCCCCTTCACTTCTCAACATCTACTTCTTCTTCTTCTACTACTACTACTTCTTTTATTTGCTCTTCCTCTTCTTCTTGTTTTTCCTCTTCTTCTTCCTCTTCTTCTTCATCTTCATTTTCATCTTGTTCTTCTTCTTCTTCTTCTACTACTGCTTCCACTTCGTCTTCTTCTTTTTCTTCTTCTTCTTCTTTTCCATCTTATTTTTCTTCTACTTCTTCCTATTTATCTTATTCTCATTCTTCTTCTACTTCTTTTTTTCCCTCTTCTTCTCCTACTTTCTCCTCTTCTTTTTCTTCTTCTACTCCTCCTCCTCCATCTTCTACCACTTCTTCTTCTTTATCCTCATCTTCTTCTTCTTCTTCTTCCTCTACTTCTTCTACTTCTTCTTCTTCTTCTTCTTCGACTTCTTCTTCTTCTTCTTCTACATCTACTTTTTTTTCTTTTCTTCTTCTTCTTCTTTTCCTCCTTTTGTTCTTTTTTTACTTCCTTTTCTTCTTCCTACTCCTCTTCTTCTTCCTCTTTTTCTTTTTCTTCTTCTTCTCTTTTCTCCTTCAACATCATCTACTTCTTCTTCTTGTTCTTCTTCTTCTTCTTATTCTTTTTCTTCTTCTTCTACTTCTTCTTCTTCTTCTACTACTACTACTACTACTACTACTACTACTTCTCCTTCTATTCCCTCTTTGTCTTCGTCTCCCTCTTCCTCTTCCTTTTCTTCTTCCTTCTCCTTCTTCTTCCTTCTCCTTGTTCTACTTCTTCTTCTTCTTCTACTACTTCCTCTTCATCTTCTTCTTCTTCTTCTTCCTCTTCGTCTTAATTTTCTTCTTCTTCTTCCTCTCCTTATTCTTCTTCTTCTTCTTCTACTGCTTCTACTTCTTCTTTTTATTCTTCTTCTTCTCATTCTTAATCTTCTTCTAGATATTCTTCTTCTTCTTCTTCTTCTTCTTCTTCCTCCTCTTCTTCTTTAAATTCTTCTTCTTCTTCTCCTTCTTCATCTTCTTCTTCTTCTTCTTTTTTTCTTCTTCTTCTTCTTCTTCTTCTTCTTCTTCTTCTACTTCTTATTGTTGTTGTTCTTCTTCTTCTCCTTCTTCTTCTTTTCCATCCTTTTTCTTCTTCTTCTTCTGGTTGTTCTTCTTCTTCTTCTCCTTCTTCTTCATCTTCTTCGCCTTCTTCTTCTTCTTCTTTTCCTTCTCCTTCTTCTTCTTCTTCTTCTCCTTCTTCTTCTTCTTCTTCTTCTTCTCCTTCTTCTTCTCCTTCTTCTTCTTCTTCTTCTTCTTCTTCTTCTTCTTCTCCTTCTTCTTCTTCTTCTTCTTCTCCTTCTTCTTCTGCTTCTTCTTCTTCTCCTTCTTCGTCTGGTCCTTCTTCTTCTCCTTCTTCTTCTTCTTCTTCTTCTTCTTCATCTTCCTCTTCGTCTTCTTCTTCGTCTTCTTCTTCTTCTTTTGCCTTCTTCTTCGTCTTCTTCTTCTTCTTCTTTGCCTTCTTCTTCATCTTCTTCTTCTTCCTTCTTCATCTTCTTCTTCTTCTACTTCTTCTTCCGCTTCTTCTTCTTCTTCTTCTTCTTCTTCGTCAGCTACTTCTTCTTCAACTTCTTCTTCTTCTACTTCTTCTTCTTCTTCTTCTTCTGCTACTTCTTCTTCGTCTCCTTTTTCCTCTTCTCATTCTTCTTCTTCTTCTTCTTCTACCTCTTCTTCTTCCTCCTCCTCCTCCTCTTCTTCTTCTTCTTCTTCTTCTTCTTCCTCTTCTTCTACTTCTTCTTCTTCTTCTACTTCTTCTTCTTCTTCTTCTTATTCCTCCACTTCATCTTCTTCCTCTTCTTCATTTTCTTCGCCTTCTTCCCCTTCTTCTACTTCTTCTTCTTCTTCTTCTTCTACTTCTACTTCTTCTTCTTCTTCTTCTTTGTCTTCTTTTCTTCTTCATCATCATCATCTTCTTCTTCATCTAATACTACTACATCTTCTTCTTCCTACTCCTCTCCTACTTCTTTGACTTCTTCTTCTTCTTCTTCTTCTTCTTCTTCTTCTTCTTTTTCTT
>JAIUJO010000642.1:92500-112500 GCA_023846275.1 Vanilla planifolia
TAAGTTTTCTAATTGGCAATGAAAATAAATTCATGAAAACTAATTCCTAAATAATTTTAAAAAATCAAATACTAATGTCGACCCGCCCAATGCTACAGTGAAAAACCCGAGAGTAACGTTTTTTTCGGGTGTTTTGTGAGAATTTTTGTGCCAAAATATTTAATATAAGTGTACCAAAAAAAATTTATATTACCATAGTATTATAAGTTTTCTAAATGACTATGAAAAGAAATTCATGAAAACTAATTCCTAAATAATTTTAAAAAATCAAATACTAATGTCTATACTTTTTGTCAATAAAGCATGGCCCAAAAATTAAAATTCGATAATTATTAATTTTATAACAGTTTTAAATATTAATACTACGAGTGTGCCACATCATCTCAAAATTTGGACATATCAAATTTAAGAAAACTAAAAAGAAAATCAAGTTTGAAAGCTTTAGTACATGTCTTCAATTTCCATGAAGCTTGCCATGACTCGAAGGGCCTTTAAGACCACTATTTTAGGCATTTAAAGTTCATGTCTTGTCTTAATTGAATATTAAATATTTTTTTTAGAACAAGCCCATATGAAATATAAACATTTATTCTTGACTCATCAAACACAAGGGTGTAACAATCTCCCCCTTTTGATGATGGCAAGACATAAATGTTTTAAATATAAAAATGTGATAAAAATAATTTTTTAAGGAGAAAATTCTCAATGAGGAAATTAAGAATTAACATGCTCCACCTATCTTGATGTTCCCCCTAACTCCTAACTATTCTCCCCCTTTAACACCATCAAAAGGGAGTGAACCTTATGTAATGTTTAAAATTCCTAATTGTTCCTTTAATGTTTGAAATTGCTACAATGGTATAGGTTTGGTAAAAAAAAATTAGCCAATTCAAGCTTAGTGGGAATACTCTAAGTTGAATAATCCTTCGGCCACTTGGTGTCCAATAAAGTGATATCTAACATCTATGTTCTTAGTCCTAGAATGATGAACTTGATTTTTAGCTAGTACTTATGCATTAGTTTTATCAATTTTAATAGGTGTGATCATAGTCTTGAAGTTCTTGTCTTATTTGCAATCCTAAGAAAAAATAGCTCTACCATCATGCTCATTTCAATTTTCTTAAACATAAGATCTCCAAATTCTTTACATATTTCTTCTTTTCTATTACCAAAATATAAATTTGAATAATTAGTGAATAATCTCCTAATGATCAAATCCTTTAGATGTGAGGTTATAAATTTCCATCATCTAGATAAATTGTTTTTTTTACTTCTAGATTTTTTAATTTTCATCATTCTTATTCAAATCAAAGTTCTTTACTAATTTTATTTCATTTTCTCAATGCTTCTCACTAACTAGTTGGATAGACTCATCAAACACAACATGTATTATTTTTTCTATCCTATGATTCTAGATTAAAGACTCTTTATGCTTTTCTAATAGATGAATACCTAAATGTGGATTTTGATTTTCTTCTCGATTTTGATTATATAAGGTGTAAAATCTAAATTAGAAGTATAAAATTAAATAATCAATTTAAGTTTTTTAAATGTTCTAGTCCTATCTAGAATGTCTCCAAATATTTTGGAGACCTTTCTTCTAGTCTTCTAAGTTCTACTCTTGGGAACCCAAGCAAACTTGGGTTGAGTACTAAATGGAGCTTTCACATTCTCATTCTTAATAATCCATCTAAAATTTTGTTTATGTGCATACATGTTTCTCCTAAAAAAACAATCTTTCAAAGTATGTATATGTTTACAACAATAAAAACAAACAATATTTAATGGCCTAGGCATGCTTAAGTATTTAAGTTTTTCAAAATTGAAGTTATGTGAAGAGTAATAAACATGTGAAGCATGAGAAGTATGTGAAGTTTTTATTATTTTAGCATGCTCAGAAAGTTGTATTTTTTCTTTCAAAACAAAAATATCATGCTTTAAAAAAGTATTTTCAATAATAAGAGAGGCCTTTTCATCACACAAATTTTGATTTTCTATCTTTTTCTTTTCATCTTTTTTTATAACAAAATCAAGCAATTCAACTTTTTCTTTGTAAATCATTTTTAATTTTTTATGAGCACTCATTAAAGAAGTCAAGGCATTCATAATTTCAATATAATTACTTTCAAGAATATCTCTTGTCCAAGAGTTTACCTCATTTTCTTCTCCTTCTTTACTTGAGGATGTTGAAGATGTCTCATTTGCCATAAAACAAATCATCCCTTCTTCTCTTATACTTGAGCTTGAAACATCCGAATCTTTAGAGGCACTCCATATAGCTTGGAAAGCTTTCTTTTTCTTCAAGCTCTTCTTCTTCTTCTTTTCCTCCTTCATATGCTTATCCTTGAGTTTTGGACATTCCTGTTTAATATAACCAGTTTGACCACACTCAACACAAGTTGGTGGCCTCTTCCTTTCTTTATTGCTCTTCTTCTTCCATTTCCTATTAAGAAAACTTTTTGCCAAATTTTTTGCTAAACCATTAACATGAAAACTTACCTCATCCTCCAAATCTGTGGAAGAGGTGGAAGTAGAATATGAATCACATTTGGTGGCTTTGAAGGCCAAGGGTTCTTCCTTCTTCCTTTCATGCTTTAGCTTGCTTGTAGAAGCCTCTTCCATAAGTCTCCTTGACATCTCTATTTCGACAGTGAGAAGTTCCCCAAGGAGTTTATCCAATGAAAGTTTGTTGATATCTTTAGCTGCTTTAATAGCCGTTGCAAGATCATATTCCTTTTGAAGGATTCTCAAAATTTTTCTTACAAGGTCACCATTTGAGAATACCCTCCCAAGATTTGCCAAGCCATTTGTAATATCATTAAACCGTAAAAACATGCTTTTAATACTCTCATCCGGATTCATTCTAAAAAGTTCATAGTCATGGGTGAGGATGTTAATTTTTGTCTCTTTCACTTGTGAGGTGCCCTCATTAGTTACTTCGAGTTTTTTCCACACCTCAAATGCCTTATGCAAATTCATAATTTGTGTAAACTCACTAGAAGAAATTCCACAATGAAGATATTTCAATGCCCTAGCATTTAATTGAGCCAATCTTTTGTGCTCAACATTAAGCTCACTAAAAGGCTTGACTTCATTAGTAGAAGAATTTCTAGGAAGTTCACGAGGCTTAGTCATAACTTCCCATAATTCTAAATCAATAGATTGAATAAAAATTCTAAAACGATTCTTCCAATACAAGTACAATTCTCCTTTAAATATGGGAAGTCGATTTGAAGAAAAACTTTTACACAAGGTTGCACTCATCTCAACCAAAGAAGAAGCCATAAACCCAAAAATCTCAAAACCACAAAAATTATGAGAAAACCTTCTCTTAGCACAAGCGAATCTCCCACGTGATGTTACTCACGTAAATTGGGATTCCTTGCTCTGATACTAATTGAAGTTTTTTGTGCTTAAGGAAATCCCACAAGAGGGGGGTGAATTATTGCAAATAAAATTTTTCGATTTTAGGTTTCAATTAAAAATTAAATCTGTTAAGCGCGAATAAGAAGAAATATAACACACAAGATTTTTAAGGTGGTTCGACTAAAAATCGAGCCTACATCCACCCCCAACCAGTGTTGGGAAAAACAACACTAAAAATACAAAATTACAATCGAGGTTTTTCGTACGGTTCACCTCAAGCCTACTTGGGATTTTTCCTACGGCTAATCCCGAACCTACTTGAGTTTTTCCAGGATCAACTCAAACCCCGGGCTTTTGCACAATGTCGGGATGCCCTTACCCTAAACAACATAATACAAAAATTGGCAAAACTTAAAATAACTTGAAGTGAAATAAGAGGCACACACGACAAAAAATTAGAGGAATAAAGATTGAGAGATTGTTGAAGCAATAACATCTAATTTTGAAATCTTTCTTGCCACTTTCTCTTTATGAAATTAGAAGCATCGTATTCACTTGATTTTGCTCGAAGTCGTGATCTGAAAGCTTTGAGATCTGAGCAAAATGTCACCTATAGAAGCTCTTCATTCTTTCTTATTTATAGAGTTTAAATTTGAGCTCTAAAATCACTCCCAATGGCTCTTAAAATCGACTAGCCATTTGGGTAACAGACGGAAAACAGCTACTGTCCGATTCGGGCCCAAACACGGATGACACGGATTGAATCTCGAAATTACCGTTTGAGATTAATCGCCTCCGTTCGATCTGGACAGGCTTTATCTGAGCAGCGTGCATACTTCCCTGCATGTATTAGTAAAATGTGTTCTGGCATAAGTCAACTTAAAACAGTTTACTCCAATGGTTTCGCATCCTGGTGCATATCCGCGCAGCCTGGGTTCGATTCTTCTGCATGTCATTTTAGGCTGAATAATCTCAGCCGTCCGATCGCGGTTCTTCTACTGATTTCTTTGATAGTAAGGTTGGAGTTTAGTCCCACATCGTGGAAAATTCTTTGTCATTTGGCTTTAAAGCTAATTCGCTTCCTCTTACTCTCGAGCCTCTTTGGCGTTGGCTCCCGCCTTCCTTGACCAGGATTTAATAACCTGGTTCAGGTTGACTTGATCTTGCACTGTTCCGTCGTCGCCTGCGACCTGAAATTGCCGTGCTCTGTTCGGCGTTACCTGCAGCATGAATTCCTTTGGACTATGGGCGCCCCTACCGGGTCAGCCCACAAATTTTTATATTTATTATTACTTTTTTAATTTCTAAAAGCCTGGATGGGCCAGTTGTTGGGTCGGGTCGACCCGCCAAATGCTACAGTGAAAAACCTTAGAGTAACGTTTTTTAGGGTGTTTTGTGGGAATTTTTGTGCCAAAATATTTAATATAAGTGTACCAAAATAATTTTATATTACCATAGTATTATAAGTTTTCTAAATGGCAATGAAAAGAAATTCATGAAAACTAATTCCTAAATAATTTTAAAAAATCAAATACTAATGTCGACCCGCCCAATGCTACAGTGAAAAACCCGAGAGTAACGTTTTTTTCGGGTGTTTTGTGGGAATTTTTGTGCCAAAATATTTAATATAAGTGTACCAAAAAAAATTTATATTACCATAGTATTATAAGTTTTCTAAATGACTATGAAAAGAAATTCATGAAAACTAATTCCTAAATAATTTTAAAAAATCAAATACTAATGTCTATACTTTTTGTAAATAAAGTTTGGCCCAAAAATCAAAATTCGATAATTATTAATTTTATAACAGTTTTAAATAATAATACTACGAGTGTGCCACATCATCTCAAAATTTGGACATATCAAATTTAAGAAAAATAAAAAGAAAATCAAGTATGAAAGCTTTAGTACATGTCTTTAATTTCCATGAAGCTTGCCATGACTCCAAGGGCCTTTAAGACCACTATTTTAGGCATTTAAAGTTCATGGCTTGTCTTAATTGAATATTAACAATTTTTTTTAGAACAAGCCCATATGAAATATAAACATTTATTCTTGACTCATCAAACACAAGGGTGTAACAATCTCCCCCTTTTGATGATGGCAAGACATAAATGTTTTAAATATAAAAATGTGATAAAAATAATTTTTTAAGGAGAAATTTCTCAATGAGGAAATTAAGAATTAACATGCTCCACCTATCTTGATGCTCCCCCTAACTCCTAACTATTCTCCCCCTTTAACACCATCAAAAGGGAGTGAACCTTATGTAATGTTTAAAATTCCTAATTGTTCCCTTAATGTTTGAAATTGCTACAATGGTATAAGTTTGGTGAAAAAAAATTAGCCAATTCAAGCTTAGTGGGAATACTCTAAGTTGAATAATCCTTCAGCCACTTGGTGTCCAATAAAGTGATATCTAACATCTATGTTCTTAGTCCAAGAATGATGAACTTGATTTTTAGCTAGTACTTATGCATTAGTTTTATCAATTTTAATAGGTGTGATCATAGTCTTGAAGTTCTTGTCTTATTTGCAATCCTAAGAAAAAATAGCTCTACCATCATGCTCATTTCAATTTTCTTAAACATAAGATCTCCAAATTCTTTACATATTTCTTCTTTTCTACTACCAAAATATAAATTTGAATAATTAGTGAATAATCTCCTAATGATCAAATCCTTTAGATGTGAGGTTATAAATTTCCATCATCTAGATAAATTGTTTTTTTTACTTCTAGATTTTTTAATTTTCATCATTCTTATTCAAATCAAAGTTCTTTACTAATTTTATTTCATTTTCTCAATGCTTCTCACTAACTAGTTGGATAGACTCATCAAACACAACATGTATTATTTTTTCTATCCTATGATTCTAGATTAAAGACTCTTTATGCTTTTCTAATAGATGAATACCTAAATGTGGATTTTGATTTTCTTCTCGATTTTGATTATATAAGGTGTAAAATCTAAATTAGAAGTATAAAATTAAATAATCAATTTAAGTTTTTTAAATGTTCTAGTCCTATCTAGAATGTCTCCAAATATTTTGGAGACCTTTCTTCTAGTCTTCTAAGTTCTACTCTTGGGAACCCAAGCAAACTTGGGTTGAGTACTAAATGGAGCTTTCACATTCTCATTCTTAATAATCCATCTAAAATTTTGTTTATGTGCATACATGTTTCTCCTAAAAAAACAATCTTTCAAAGTATGTATATGTTTACAACAATAAAAACAAACAATATTTAATGGCCTAGGCATGCTTAAGTATTTAAGTTTTTCAAAATTGAAGTTATGTGAAGAGTAATAAACATGTGAAGCATGAGAAGTATGTGAAGTTTTTATTATTTTAGCATGCTCAGAATGTTGTATTTTTTCTTTCAAAACAAAAATATCATGCTTTAAAAAAGTATTTTCAATAATAATAGAGGCCTTTTCATCACACAAATTTTGATTTTCTATCTTTTTCTTTTCATCTTTTTTTATAACAAAATCAAGCAATTCAACTTTTTCTTTGTAAATCATTTTTAATTTTTTATGAGCACTCATTAAAGAAGTCAAGGCATTCATAATTTCAATATAATTACTTTCAAGAATATCTCTTGTCCAAGAGCTTACCTCATTTTCTTCTCCTTCTTTACTTGAGGATGTTGAAGATGTCTCATTTGCCATAAAACAAATCATCCCTTCTTCTCTTATACTTGAGCTTGAAACATCCGAATCTTTAGAGGCACTCCATATAGCTTGGAAAGCTTTCTTTTTCTTCAAGCTCTTCTTCTTCTTCTTTTCCTCCTTCATATGCTTATCCTTGAGTTTTGGACATTCCTGTTTAATATAACCAATTTGACCACACTCAAAACAAGTTGGTGGCCTCTTCCTTTCTTTATTGCTCTTCTTCTTCCATTTCCTATTAAGAAAACTTTTTGCCAAATTTTTTGCTAAACCATTAACATGAAAACTTACCTCATCCTCCAAATCTGTGGAAGAGGTGGAAGTAGAATATGAATCACATTTGGTGGCTTTGAAGGCCAAGGGTTCTTCCTTCTTCCTTTCATGCTTTAGCTTGCTTGTAGAAGCCTCTTTCATAAGTCTCCTTGACATCTCTATTTCGACAGTGAGAAGTTCCCCAAGGAGTTTATCCAATGAAAGTTTGTTGATATCTTTAGCTGCTTTAATAGCCGTTGCAAGATCATATTCCTTTTGAAGGATTCTCAAAATTTTTCTTACAAGGTCACCATTTGAGAATACCCTCCCAAGATTTGCCAAGCCATTTGTAATATCATTAAACCGTAAAAACATGCTTTTAATACTCTCATCCGGATTCATTCTAAAAAGTTCATAGTCATGGGTGAGGATGTAAATTTTTGTCTCTTTCACTTGTGAGGTGCCCTCATTAGTTACTTCGAGTTTTTTCCACACCTCAAATGCCTTATGCAAATTCATAATGTGTAAACTCACTAGAAGAAATTCCACAATGAAGATAGTTTAATGCCCTAGCATTTAATTGAGCCAATCTTTTGTGCTCAACATTAAGCTCACTAAAAGGCTTGACTTCATTAGTAGAAGAATTTCTAGGAAGTTCAGGAGGCTTAGTCATAACTTCCCATAATTCTAAATCAATAGATTGAATAAAAATTCTAAAACGATTCTTCCAATACAAGTACAATTCTCCTTTAAATAAAGGAAGTCGATTTGAAGAAAAACTTTCACACAAGGTTGCACTCATCTCAACCAAAGAAGAAGCCATAAACCCAAAAATCTCAAAACCACAAAAATTATGAGAAAACCTTCTCTTAGCACAAGCGAATCTCCCACGTGATGTTACTCAGGTAAATTGGGACTCCTTGCTCTGATACCAATTGAAGTTTTTTGTGCTTAAGGAAATCCCACAAGAGGGGGGTGAATTGTTGCAAATAAAATTTTTCGATTTTAGGTTTCAATTAAAAATTAAATCTGTTAAGCGCGAATAAGAAGAAATATAACACATAAGATTTTTAAGGTGGTTCGACTAAAAATCGAGCCTACATCCACCCCCAACCAGTGTTGGGAAAAACAACACTAAAAATACAAAATTACAATCGAGGTTTTTCGTACGGTTCACCTCAAGCCTACTTGGGATTTTTCCTACGGCTAATCCCGAACCTACTTGAGTTTTTCCAGGCTCAACTCAAACCCCGGGCTTTTGCACAATGTCGGGATGCCCTTAACCTAAAGAACATAATACAAAAATAGGCAAAACTTAAAATAACTTGAAGTGAAATAAGAGGTACACACGACAAAAAATTAGAGGAATAAAGATTGAGAGATTGTTGAAGCAATAACCTCGAATTTTGAAATCTTTCTTGCCACTTTCTCTTTATGAAATTAGAAGCACCGTATTCACTTGATTTTGCTCGAAGTCGTGATCTGAAAGCTTTGAGATCTGAGCAAAATGTCACCTATAGAAGCTCTTCATTCTTCCCTATTTATAGAGCTTAAATTTGAGCTCTAAAATCACTCTCAACGGCTCTTAAAATCTACTAGCCATTTGGGTAACGGACGGAAAACAGTTACCGTCTTATTCGTGCCCAAACACAGACGGCACGGATTGAATCTCGAAATACCGTTTGAGATTAATCCCATCCGTTCGATCTAGGCCAGCTTGATCTGAGCAGCGCACATACTACCATTCATGTATTAGTAAAATGTGTTCTGGCATAAGTCAACTTAAAACAATTTACTCCAACGGTTCCGCGTCCTGGCACATATCCGCGCAACCTGGGTTCGATTCTTCTGTATGTCATTTTAGGTTGAATAATCTGAACCGTCCGATCGCGCTTGTTCTTCTGATTTCTTCGATAGTAATGTTGGAGTTTTGTCCCACATCGCGGAAAATTCTTTGCCATTGCGCTTTAAAGCTAATTCGCTTCCTGTTACTCTCGAGCCTCTTTGGGGTTGGCTCCCCCCTTCCTCGACCAAGATTTCATCACCTGGTTCAGGTTGACTTGATCTTGCACTGTTTCGTCATCGCCTGCGACCTGAAATTGCCGTGCTCCGTTCGACGTTGCCTGCGGCATGAATTCCTTTGGACTATGGGCACCCCTACCGGGTCAGCCCACCAATTTTTATATTTATTATTTTTTTTTAATTTCTAAAATCCTGGATGGGCCAGTGGTCGTGTTGGGTCGACCCGCCCAATGCTACAGTGAAAAACCCGAGAGTAACGTTGTTTTAGGGTGTTTTGTGGGAATTTTTGTGCCAAAATATTTAATATAAGTGTACCAAAATAATTTTATATTAAAATAGTATTATAAGTTTTCTAAATAACTGTAAGAAGAAATTCATGAAAACTAATTCCTAAATAATTTTAAAAAATCAAATACTAATGTCGACCCGCCCAATGCTACAGTGAAAAACCCGAGAGTAACGTTTTTTTCGGGTGTTTTGTGGGAATTTTTGTGCCAAAATATTTAATATAAGTGTACCAAAAAAAATTATATTACCATAGAATTATAAGTTTTCTAAATGACTATGAAAAGAAATTCATGAAAACTAATTCCTAAATAATTTTAAAAAATCAAATACTAATGTCTATACTTTTTGTCAATAAAGCTTGGCCCAAAAATCAAAATTCGATAATTATTAATTTTATAACAGTTTTAAATATTAATACTACGAGTGTGCCACATCATCTCAAAATTTGGACATATCAAATTTAAGAAAAATAAAAAGAAAATCAAGTATGAAAGCTTTAGTACATGTCATCAATTTCCATGAAGCTTGCCATGACTCCAAGGGCCTTTAAGACCACTATTTTAGGCATTTAAAGTTCATGGCTTGTCTTAATTGAATATTAACAATTTTTTTTAGAACAAGCCCATATGAAATATAAACATTTATTCTTGACTCATCAAACACAAGGGTGTAACAATCTCCCCCTTTTGATGATGGCAAGACATAAATGTTTTAAATATAAAAATGTGATAAAAATAATTTTTTAAGGAGAAATTTCTCAATGAGGAAATTAAGAATTAACATGCTCCACCTATCTTGATGCTCCCCCTAACTCCTAACTATTCTCCCCCTTTAACACCATCAAAAGGGAGTCAACCTTATGTAATGTTTAAAATTCCTAATTGTTCCCTTAATGTTTGAAATTGCTACAATGGTATAGGTTTGGTAAAAAAAAATTAGCCAATTCAAGCTTAGTGGGAATACTCTAAGTTGAATAATCCTTCGGCCACTTGGTGTCCAATAAAGTGATATCTAACATCTATGTTCTTAGTCCTAGAATGATGAACATGATTTTTAGCTAGTACTTATGCATTAGTTTTATCAATTTTAATAGGTGTGATCATAGTCTTGAAGTTCTTGTCTTATTTGCAATCCTAAGAAAAAATAGCTCTACCATCATGCTCATTTCAATTTTCTTAAACATAAGATCTCCAAATTCTTTACATATTTCTTCTTTTCTACTACCAAAATATAAATTTGAATAATTAGTGAATAATCTCCTAATGATCAAATCCTTTAGATGTGAGGTTATAAATTTCCATCATCTAGATAAATTGTTTTTTTTACTTCTAGATTTTTTAATTTTCATCATTCTTATTCAAATCAAAGTTCTTTACTAATTTTATTTCATTTTCTCAATGCTTCTCACTAACTAGTTGGATAGACTCATCAAACACAACATGTATTGTTTTTTCTATCCTATGATTCTAGATTAAAGACTCTTTATGCTTTTCTAATAGATGAATACCTAAATGTGGATTTTTATTTTCTTCTCGATTTTGATTATATAAGGTGTAAAATCTAAATTAGAAGTATAAAATTAAATAATCAATTTAAGTTTTTTGAATGTTCTAGACCTATCTAGAATGTCTCCAAATATTTTGGAGACCTTTCTTCTAGTCTTCTAAGTTCTACTCTTGGGAACCCAAGCAAACTTGGGTTGAGTACTAAATGGAGCTTTCACATTCTCATTCTTAATAATACATCTAAAATTTTGTTTATGTGCATACATGTTTCTCCTAAAAAAACAATCTTTCAAAGTATTTATATGTTTACAACAATAAAAACAAACAATATTTAATGGCCTAGGCATGCTTAAGTATTTAAGTTTTTCAAAATTGAAGTTATGTGAAGAGTAATAAACATGTGAAGCATGAGAAGTATGTGAAGTTTTTATTATTTTAGCATGCTCAGAAAGTTGTATTTTTTCTTTCAAAACAAAAATATCATGCTTTAAAAAAGTATTTTCAATAATAAGAGAGGCCTTTTCATCACACAAATTTTGATTTTCTATCTTTTTCTTTTCATCTTTTTTTATAACAAAATCAAGCAATTCAACTTTTTCTTTGTAAATCATTTTTAATTTTTTATGAGCACTCATTAAAGAAGTCAAGGCATTCATAATTTCAATATAATTACTTTCAAGAATATCTCTTGTCCAAGAGCTTACCTCATTTTCTTCTCCTTCTTTACTTGAGGATGTTGAAGATGTCTCATTTGCCATAAAACAAATCATCCCTTCTTCTCTTATACTTGAGCTTGAAACATCCGAATCTTTAGAGGCACTCCATGTAGCTTGGAAAGCTTTCTTTTTCTTCAAGCTCTTCTTCTTCTTCTTTTCCTCCTTCATATGCTTATCCTTGAGTTTTGGACATTCCTGTTTAATATAACCAGTTTGACCACACTCAAAACAAGTTGGTGGCCTCTTCCTTTCTTTATTGCTCTTCTTCTTCCATTTCCTATTAAGAAAACTTTTTGCCAAATTTTTTGCTAAACCATTAACATGAAAACTTACCTCATCCTCAAAATCTGTGGAAGAGGTGGAAGTAGAATATGAATCACATTTGGTGGCTTTGAAGGCCAAGGGTTCTTCCTTCTTCCTTTCATGCTTTAGCTTGCTTGTAGAAGCCTCTTCCATAAGTCTCCTTGACATCTCTATTTCGACAGTGAGAAGTTCCCCAAGGAGTTTATCCAATGAAAGTTTGTTGATATCTTTAGCTGCTTTAATAGCCGTTGCAAGATCATATTCCTTTTGAAGGATTCTCAAAATTTTTCTTACAAGGTCACCATTTGAGAATACCCTGCCAAGATTTGCCAAGCCATTTGTAATATCATTAAACCGTAAAAACATGCTTTTAATACTCTCATCGGGATTCATTCTAAAAAGTTCATAGTCATGGGTGAGGATGTAAATTTTTGTCTCTTTCACTTGTGAGGTGCCCTCATTAGTTACTTCGAGTTTTTTCCACACCTCAAATGCCTTATGCAAATTCATAATTTGTGTAAACTCACTAGAAGAAATTCCACAATGAAGATAGTTCATTGCCCTAGCATTTAATTGAGCCAATCTTTTGTGCTCAACATTAAGCTCACTAAAAGGCTTGACTTCATTAGTAGAAGAATTTCTAGGAAGTTCAGGAGGCTTAGTCATAACTTCCCATAATTCTAAATCAATAGATTGAATAAAAATTCTAAAACGATTCTTCCAATACAAGTACAATTCTCCTTTAAATAAGGGAAGTCGATTTGAAGAAAAACTTTCACACAAGGTTGCACTCATCTCAACAAAAGAAGAAGCCATAATCCCAAAAATCTCAAAACCACAAAAATTATGAGAAAACCTTCTCTTAGCACAAGCGAATCTCCCACGTGATGTTACTCACGTAAATTGCGATTCCTTGCTCTGATACCAATTGAAGTTTTTTGTGCTTAAGGAAATCCCACAAGAGGGGGGTGAATTGTTGCAAATAAAATTTTTCGATTTTAGGTTTCAATTAAAAATTAAATCTGTTAAGCGCGAATAAGAAGAAATATAACACATAAGATTTTTAAGGTGGTTCGACTAAAAATCGAGCCTACATCCACCCCCAACCAGTGTTGGGAAAAACAACACTAAAAATACAAAATTACAATCGAGGTTTTTCGTACGGTTCACCTCAAGCCTACTTGGGATTTTTCCTACGGCTAATCCCGAACCTACATGAGTTTTTCCAGGCTCAACTCAAACCCCGGGCTTTTGCACAATGTCGGGATGCCCTTACCCTAAAGAACATAATACAAAAATTGGCAAAACTTAAAATAACTTGAAGTGAAATAAGAGGCACACACGACAAAAAATTAGAGGAATAAAGATTGAGAGATTGTTGAAGCAATAACCTCGAATTTTGAAATCTTTCTTGCCACTTTCTCTTTATGAAATTAGAAGCACCGTATTCACTTGATTTTGCTCGAAGTCGTGATCTGAAAGCTTTGAGATCTGAGCAAAATGTCACCTATAGAAGCTCTTCATTCTTCCCTATATATAGAGCTTAAATTTGAGCTCTAAAATCACTCCCAACGGCTCTTAAAATCCACTAGCCGTTTGGGTAACGGACGGAAAATAGTTACCGTCTTATTCGTGCCCAAACACAGACGGCACGGATTGAATCTCGAAATACCGTTTGAGATTAATCCCATCCGTTCGATCTAGGCCGGCTTGATCTGAGCAGCGCGCATACTACCATTCATGTATTAGTAAAATGTGTTCTGCCATAAGTCAACTTAAAACAATTTACTCCAACGGTTCCGCGTCCTGGCACATATCCGCGCAACCTGGGTTCGATTCTTCTGTATGTCATTTTAGGTTGAATAATCTGAACCGTCCGATCGCGCTTGTTCTTCTGATTTCTTCGATAGTAATGTTGGAGTTTTGTCCCACATCGCGGAAAATTCTTTGCCATTGCGCTTTAAAGCTAATTCGCTTCCTGTTACTCTCGAGCCTCTTTGGGGTTGGCTCCCCCCTTCCTTGACCAAGATTTCATCACCTGGTTCAGGTTGACTTGATCATGCACTGTTTCGTCATCGCCTGCGACCTGAAATTGTCGTGCTCCGTTCGACGTTGCCTGCGGCATGAATTCCTTTGGACTATGGGCACCCCTACCGGGTCAGCCCACCAATTTTTATATTTATTATTTTTTTTTAATTTCTAAAATCCTGGACGGGCCAGTGGTCGTGTTGGGTCGACCCGCCCAATGCTACAGTGAAAAACCCGAGAGTAACGTTGTTTTAGGGTGTCTTGTGGGAATTTTTGTGCCAAAATATTTAATATAAGTGTACCAAAATAATTTTATATTAAAATAGTATTATAAGTTTTCTAAATAACTGTAAGAAGAAATTCATGAAAACTAATTCCAAAATAATTTTAAAAAATCAAATACTAATGTCGACCCGCCCAATGCTACAGTGAAAAACCCGAGAGTAACGTTTTTTTCGGGTGTTTTGTGGGAATTTTTGTGCCAAAATATTTAATATAAGTGTACCAAAAAAAATTTATATTACCATAGTATTATAAGTTTTATAAATGACTATGAAAAGAAATTAATGAAAACTAATTCCTAAATAATTTTAAAAAATCAAATACTAATGTCTATACTTTTTGTCAATAAAGCTTGGCCCAAAAATCAAAATTCGATAATTATTAATTTTATAACAGTTTTAAATATTAATACTACGAGTGTGCCACATCATCTCAAAATTTGGACATATCAAATTTAAGAAAAATAAAAAGAAAATCAAGTATGAAAGCTTTAGTACATGTCATCAATTTCCATGAAGCTTGCCATGACTCCAAAGGCCTTTAAGACTACTATTTTAGGCATTTAAAGTTCATGGCTTGTCTTAATTGAATATTAACAATTTTTTTTAGAACAAGCCCATATGAAATATAAACATTTATTCTTGACTCATCAAACACAAGGGTGTAACAATCTCCCCCTTTTGATGATGGCAAGACATAAATGTTTTAAATATAAAAATGTGATAAAAATAATTTTTTAAGGAAAAAATTCTCAATGAGGAAATTAAGAATTAACATGCTCCACCTATCTTGATGCTCCCCCTAACTCCTAACTATTCTCCCCCTTTAACACCATCAAAAGGGAGTGAACCTTATGTAATGTTTAAAATTCCTAATTGTTCCCTTAATGTTTGAAATTGCTACAATGGTATAGGTTTGGTAAAAAAAAATTAGCCAATTCAAGCTTAGTGGGAATACTCTAAGTTGAATAATCCTTCGGCCACTTGGTGTCCAATAAAGTGATATCTAACATCTATGTTCTTAGTCCTAGAATGATGAACTTCATTTTTAGCTAGTACTTATGCATTAGTTTTATCAATTTTAATAGGTGTGATCATAGTCTTGAAGTTCTTGTCTTATTTGCAATCCTAAAAAAAAATAGCTCTACCATCATGCTCATTTCAATTTTCTTAAACATAAGATCTCCAAATTCTTTACATATTTCTTCTTTTCTACTACCAAAATATAAATTTGAATAATTAGTGAATAATCTCCTAATGATCAAATCCTTTAGATGTGAGGTTATAAATTTCCATCATCTAAATAAATTGTTTTTTTTACTTCTAGATTTTTTAATTTTCATCATTCTTATTCAAATCAAAGTTCTTTACTAATTTTATTTCATTTTCTCAATGCTTCTCACTAACTAGTTGGATAGACACATCAAACACAACATGTATTGTTTTTTCTATCCTATGATTCTAGATTAAAGACTCTTTATGCTTTTCTAATAGATGAATACCTAAATGTGGATTTTGATTTTCTTCTCGATTTTGATTATATAAGGTGTAAAATCTAAATTAGAAGTATAAAATTAAATAATCAATTTAAGTTTTTTAAATGTTCTAGTCCTATCTAGAATGTCTCCAAATATTTTGGAGACCTTTCTTCTAGTCTTCTAAGTTCTACTCTTGGGAACCCAAGCAAACTTGGGTTGAGTACTAAATGGAGCTTTCACATTCTCATTCTTAATAATCCATCTAAAATTTTGTTTATGTGCATACATGTTTCTCCTAAAAAAACAATCTTTCAAAGTATGTATATGTTTACAACAATAAAAACAAACAATATTTAATGGCCTAGGTATGCTTAAGTATTTAAGTTTTTCAAAATTGAAGTTATGTGAAGAGTAATAAACATGTGAAGCATGAGAAGTATGTGAAGTTTTTATTATTTTAGCATGCTCAGAAAGTTGTATTTTTTCTTTCAAAACAAAAATATCATGCTTTAAAAAAGTATTTTCAATAATAAGAGAGGCCTTTTCATCACACAAATTTTGATTTTCTATCTTTTTCTTTTCATCTTTTTTTATAACAAAATCAAGCAATTCAACTTTTTCTTTGTAAATCATTTTTAATTTTTTATGAGCACTCATTAAAGAAGTCAAGGCATTCATAATTTCAATATAATTACTTTCAAGAATATCTCTTGTCCAAGAGCTTACCTCATTTTCTTCTCCTTCTTTACTTGAGGATGTTGAAGATGTCTCATTTGCCATAAAACAAATCATCCCTTCTTCTCTTATACTTGAGCTTGAAACATCCGAATCTTTAGAGGCACTCCATATAGCTTGGAAAGCTTTCTTTTTCTTCAAGCTCTTCTTCTTCTTCTTTTCCTCCTTCATATGCTTATCCTTGAGTTTTGGACATTCCTGTTTAATATAACCAATTTGACCACACTCAAAACAAGTTGGTGGCCTCTTCCTTTCTTTATTGCTCTTCTTCTTCCATTTCCTATTAAGAAAACTTTTTGCCAAATTTTTTGCTAAACCATTAACATGAAAACTTACCTCATCCTCCAAATCTGTGGAAGAGGTGGAAGTAGAATATGAATCACATTTGGTGGCTTTGAAGGCCAAGGGTTCTTCCTTCTTCCTTTCATGCTTTAGCTTGCTTGTAGAAGCCTCTTCCATAAGTCTTCTTGACATCTCTATTTCGACAGTGAGAAGTTCCCCAAGGAGTTTATCCAATGAAAGTTTGTTGATTTCTTTAGCTGCTTTAATAGCCGTTGCAAGATCATATTCCTTTTGAAGGATTCTCAAAATTTTTCTTACAAGGTCACCATTTGAGAATACCCTCCCAAGATTTGCCAAGCCATTTGTAATATCATTAAACCGTAAAAACATGCTTTTAATACTCTCATCGGGATTCATTCTAAAAAGTTCATAGTCATGGGTGAGGATGTAAATTTTTTTCTCTTTCACTTGTGAGGTGCCCTCATTAGTTACTTCGAGTTTTTTCCACATCTCAAATGCCTTATGCAAATTCATAATTTGTGTAAACTCACTAGAAGAAATTCCACAATGAAGATAGTTTAATGCCCTAGCATTTAATTGAGCCAATCTTTTGTGCTCAACATTAAGCTCACTAAAAGGCTTGACTTCATTAGTAGAAGAATTTCTAGGAAGTTCATGAGGCTTAGTCATAACTTCCCATAATTCTAAATCAATAGATTGAATAAAAATTCTAAAACGATTCTTCCAATACAAGTACAATTCTCCTTTAAATAAGGGAAGTCGATTTGAAGAAAAACTTTCACACAAGGTTGCACTCATCTCAACCAAAGAAGAAGCCATAAACCCAAAAATCTCAAAACCACAAAAATTATGAGAAAACCTTCTCTTAGCACAAGCGAATCTCCCACGTGATGTTACTCATGTAAATTGGGATTCCTTGCTCTGATACCAATTGAAGTTTTTTGTGCTTAAGGAAATCCCACAAGAGGGGGGTGAATTGTTGCAAATAAAATTTTTCGATTTTAGGTTTCAATTAAAAATTAAATCTGTTAAGCGCGAATAAGAAGAAATATAACACATAAGATTTTTAAGGTGGTTCGACTAAAAATCGAGCCTACATCCACCCCCAACCAGTGTTGGGAAAAACAACACTAAAAATACAAAATTACAATCGAGGTTTTTCGTACGGTTCACCTCAAGCCTACTTGGGATTTTTCCTACGGCTAATCCCGAACCTACTTGAGTTTTTCCAGGCTCAACTCAAACCCCGGGCTTTTGCACAATGTAGGGATGCCCTTACCCTAAAGAACATAATACAAAAATTGGCAAAACTTAAAATAACTTGAAGTGAAATAAGAGGCACACACGACAAAAAATTAGAGGAATAAAGATTGAGAGATTGTTGAAGAAATAACCTCTAATTTTGAAATCTTTCTTGCCACTTTCTCTTTATGAAATTAGAAGCACCGTATTCACTTGATTTTGCTCGAAGTCGTGATCTGAAAGCTTTGAGATCTGAGCAAAATGTCACCTATAGAAGCTCTTCATTCTTCCCTATTTATAGAGCTTAAATTTGAGCTTTAAAATCACTCCCAACGGCTCTTAAAATCCACTAGCCGTTTGGGTAACGGACGGAAAACAGTTACCGTCTTATTCGTGCCCAAACACAGACGGCACGGATTGAATCTCGAAATACCGTTTGAGATTAATTCCATCCGTTCGATCTAGGCCGGCTTGATCTGAGCAGCTCGCATACTACCATTCATGTATTAGTAAAATGTGTTCTGGCATAAGTCAACTTAAAACAATTTACTCCAACGGTTCCGCGTCCTGGCACATATCCGTGCAACCTGGGTTGGATTCTTCTGTATGTCATTTTAGGTTGAATAATCTGAACCGTCCGATCGCGCTTGTTCTTCTGATTTCTTTGATAGTAATGTTGGAGTTTTATCCCACATCGCGGAAAATTCTTTGCCATTGCGCTTTAAAGCTAATTCGCTTCCTGTTACTCTCGAGCCACTTTGGGGTTGGCTCCCCCCTTCCTTGACCAAGATTTCATCACCTGGTTCAGGTTGACTTGATCTTGCACTGTTTCGTCATCGCCTGCGACCTGAAATTGCCGTGCTCCGTTAGACGTTGCCTGCGGCATGAATTCCTTTGGACTAGGGGCACCCCTACCGGGTCAGCCCACCAATTTTTATATTTATTATTTTTTTTTAATTTTTAAAATCCTGGACGGGCCAGTGGTCGTGTTGGGTCGACCCGCCCAATGCTACAGTGAAAAACACGAGAGTAACGTTGTTTTAGGGTGTTTTGTGGGAATTTTTGTGCCAAAATATTTAATATAAGTATACCAAAATAATTTTATATTAAAATAGTATTATAAGTTTTCTAAATGACTGTAAGAAGAAATTCATGAAAACTAATTCCAAAATAATTTTAAAAAATTAAATACTAATGTCTATACTTTTTGTCAGTAAAGCTTGGCCCAAAAATCAAAATTCAATAATTATTAATTTTATAACATTTTTAAATTTTAATACTACTAGTGTGCCAAATTATCTCAAAATTTGGACATATCAAATTTAAGAAAAATAAAAAGAAAATCAAGTATGAAAGCTTTAGTACATGTCTTCAATTTCCTTGAATCTTGCCATGACTCTAAGGGCCTTGAAGACTACTATTTTAGGTATTTAAAGTTCATGGCTTGCCTTAATTGAATATGAACAATTTTGTTTAGAATAAGCCCATATAAAATATAAACATTTATTCTTGACTCATCAAATACAATGGTGTAACACTACTTCTTCGTCTTCTTCTTCATCATCTCCTTCTTTTTTCCCTTTTTTGCCTTCTTCTTCTTCTATATCTTCTTCTTCTTCTTTTACTACTACTTCTTCGTCTTCTTCTTCTTCTTCTTCTTCTTCTCCTTAATCTTTTTCTTCTTCTTCTTCCTCTACTTCTCCTTTTCTTTCCTCTTCTCCTTCATTTTCTCCTTCTTCTTCTCCATCTCCTCCTCCTCCTCCTCCTCCTCATTCTTCTTCTTCCTCCATTTCTTCTACTTCTTCTTCTT
>JAIUJO010000642.1:137500-142500 GCA_023846275.1 Vanilla planifolia
TCTTCATCATCATCATCATCATCATCATCTTCTTCTTCTTCTACTTCCTCGACTTCTTCTTGTTCTTCTTGTTCTTCTTGTTCTTCTTCTCCTTCATCTTCTCCTTCATCTTCTCTTTCTTTTTCTTCTTCTTCTTCTTCTTCTCCTTCTTCTTCTTCTTCTTATTCTTCTTATTCTTATTCTTCTTCTTCTACTCTTGCTCCTTCTTTTTCACCTTCTTCTTCTTCTTCTTTTTCTTCTTCTTATTCTACTTCTTGTTCTAGTAGTACTACTACTACTTCTTCTGCTCCTTCTTCTTCTTCTTCTTCTTCTTATTATTCTTCTTCTTTTTCTTCTTCTTCCTCTTCTATTTTTTCACTTTCTTCTTCATCATCTTCTTCTTCTTCTTCTTCTTCTTCTTCTTTTTCCATTTCATTTTCATCTCCTTCATCTTTTTCTTCTACTTCTTCTTTTTCTTCTTCTTCTTTCCCTTCTTCTTCTTCTTCTTACTCATCTTTGTCTTCTTCTTCTTCTTCTTCTTCTTCTTCTTACACTTCTTTGACTTCTTCTTCTTCTTTTTCTATTATTACTACTAGTACTACTTCTTCTTTCATTCATTTTCTTCTTCTTCTTCTTCTTCAACTTCATCTACTTCTTGTTGTTATTGTTCTTTTTCAGCTTCTTCAAGTTGTTCTTCTTCTACTTCTTTTACTTCCTCCTCTTCTTTTTCTTCCTATTCTTCATCTTCTTCTTCTTCTTCTACTTGTGCTTCTTCTTCTTATTATTTTTCTTCCTCCTTGTCTTCTTATTCTTCTTCCTTTTCTTCTTCTATTTGTTCTTCTTCTTCTTCCTCTTCTTCATCTACTTTTTCTTCTTCTTCTTCTTCTTCTTCTTCCTCCTCCTCTTCTTCTTCCTTTTTGCCTTCGACATCATCTTCTTACTCTTCTTCCTATCCTTTTTCCTCTTCTTCTTCTTCTTCTCTTTCTTCTTCTTCTTCTTCTTTTTCTCCTTCTTCTTGCTCTTCTTGTTCTTCTTCTTCTTCATCATCTTCCTCTTCTTCCTTTTCTTCTTCTTCTACTTGCTCTTATTTTTCTCCTATTTCTTATTCATTTTCTTCTTCTTCTGCTTCTTCTTCTTCTACGTCTTCTTCTCCTTCTTCTTCTTCTTCCTCTTCCTCTTCTTCTTCAACATCTTCTTCTTCGTCTTCCTCTTCCTCTTCTTCGTCTTCTTCAACATCTCCTTCTTCTTCTTCTTTGCCTTCTTCTGCTACTGCAACTTCTTCCTATTCGTTTTCTTCTTCTTCTTCTTCTTCTACTATTACTATTAATTGTATTACAACAATTACTTTTACTTCGTCTTCTACTTCTTCTTCATTATCATCATCTTCTTCTTCTTCTTCTTCTTCTTATGCTGCTTTTTCCTCCTTTTTTTCTTCCACTTCCTATTCATCATCGTCTTTCTTTTCCTCTTCTTCTTTGCCTTCTTCTTCATCATTTTCTTCTTCTTCTTCTTCTTTAAATTCTTCTTCTTCTTTTTCAATTTCTTTTTCATCTTCTTCTTTTTCTTCTTCTTCTACTTCTTCATCCCCCTCTTCTTCTTCTTCTTTTTCTTCTTCTTCCTCTTCTTCTTCCTCTTCTTTGTCATCATCATCATCTTCTTCTTCTTCTTCTTATTCTTCTTCATATCCTTTTTCTTGTCCTTTTTCAACTTCTTCTTCTTCTTCTTCTTCTATTACTACTACGACTACTACTACTATTTCATCTCTTCATCATCATCATCATCATCATCATCATCATCATCTTCTTCTTCTTCTACTTCCTCGACTTCTTGTTCTTCTTGCTCTGCTTCTCCTTCTTCTTCTCCTTCATCTTCTCTTTCTTTTTCTTCTTCTTCTTCTTCTCCTTCTTCTTCTTCTTCTTATTCTTCCTATTCTTATTCTTCTTCTTCTACTCTTGCTCCTTCTTTTTTACCTTCTTCTTCTTCTTCTTTTTCTTCTTCTTATTCTACTTCTTCTTCTAGTACTACTACTACTACTTCTTCTGCTTCTTCTTATTATTATTATTATTATTATTATTATTATTCTTCTTTTTCTTCTTCTTCTACCTCTTCTATTTTATCACTTTCTTCTTCATCATCTTCTTCTTCTTCTTCCTCTTCTTCTTCTTCTTTTTCGATTTCATTTTCAACTCCTTCATCTTTTTCTTCTACTTCTTCTTTTTCTTCTTCTTCTTCTTCTTCCCCTTCTTCTTCTTCTTCTTCTTCTTCTTCTTACTCATCTTTGTCTTCTTCTTCTTCTTCTTCTTCTTCTTCTTCTTCTTCTTCTTACACTTCTTTGACTTCTTCTTCTTCTTCTTCTTCTTCTTCTTCTATTATTACTACTAATACTACTTCTCTCATTCATCTTCTTCTTCTTCTTCTTCAACTTCATCTACTTCTTGTTGTTATTTTTCTTTTTCAGCTTCTTCATGTTGTTCTTCTTCTTGTTCTACTTCTTTTACTTCCTCTTCTTCTTTTTCTTCCTATTCTTCTTCTTCTTCTACTTGTGCTTCTTCTTCTTATTATTTTTCTTCCTCCTTGTCTTCTTCTTCTTCTTCCTTTTCTTCTTCTTTTTGTTCTTCTTCATTTTCCTCTTCTTCTTCTACTTTTTCTTCTTCTTCTTCTTCTTCTTCTTCCTCCTCCTCTTCTTCTTCCTTTTTGTCTTCATCATCATCTTCTTCCTCTTCTTCCTCTTCTTCCTATCCTTTTTCCTCTTCTTCTTCTTCTTCTCTTTCTTTTTCTTCTTCTTCTACTTCTTCTTCTTCTTCTTTTTCTCCTTCTTCTTGCTCTTCTTGTTCTTCTTCTTCTTCATCATCTTCCACTTCTTCCTTTTCTTCTTCTTCTACTTGCTCTTGTTTTTCTCATATTTCTTATTCATTATCTTCTTCTTCTGCTTCTTCTTCTTCTTCTTCTTCTTCTACGTCTTCTTCTCCTTCTTCTTCTTCTTCCTCTTCCTCTTCTTCTTCATCATCTTCTTCTTTGTCTTCCTCTTCCTCTTCTTCTTCTTCTTCAACATCTCCTTCTTCTTCTTCTTTGCCTTCTTCTGCTTCTGCAACTTCTTCCTATTCGTCTTCTGCTTCTTCTTCTTCTTCTTCTACTATTACTATTAATTGTATTACTACAATTACTTTTACTTCGTCTTCCACTTCTTCTTCATCATCATCTTCTTCTTCTTCTACTCCTCCTTCTTTTCCTTCTGCTTCTCCTTCTTCTTCTACTTCTTTTTCCTCTTCCTCCCCTTCTAAATTTTCTTCTTCTTCATCATCTTCTTCTTGTTCTTCTTCTTCTTCTTCTTCTTCTTCTTCTTCTTCTTCTTCTTCTTCTTCTTCTTTTTCTTCCTCTTCTTCTTTTTCACCTTCTACTTCTTCTTCTCCTTCTCCTTCTCCATCTTGTTCTTCTTATTCTTCTTCTTCTTATCCTTCTTCTTCTTCTTCTTCTCCATCTTTTCCTTCTTCTTCTTCTTCCTCTTCTTCTTCTTCTTCTTCTTCTTCTTCTTCTTTCTCCAAATTCTTCTTCTTCTCCACCTTTTCCTTCTTCTTCTTCCTCTTCCTCTTCTTCTTTTTTTCCTTCTTCATCTCTTTCTTCTGTTTCTTATTCTTCTTCCTCTTTCTCTTCTTCTTCTTGTTCTTTTTCTTGTTCTTCTTCTTCATCTACTTCTTCTTCTTCTTCTTCTTCTTCTTCTTCTTCCTCTTTTGCTTCTTCTTCTTCTTCCTCTTTCACTTCATCTTCTTCTTCATCTTCTTCTACTTCTCCTTCTTCTTCTTCTTCTTCCTTTTCCCCTTCTTCTTCCACTTTTTCTACTTCTTCCTCTACTTCTTCCTCTTTTTCTTCTTCTTTTTCTTCTTCTTCTTCTTCTTCTTCTACTACTGCTTCTTCTTCTTATTCTTCTTCCTCTTCTTCATTTTTTTCTTGTCTTTCTTCTTCTTCCCTTTCTTCTTCCTGTTTTTCTTCTTCATATTCTTCCACTTCTTCTTCTTCTTCTTCCTCTTCTTTTTCTTCTTCCTCTTCATCTTCTTTTATTTCTTCTTTTTCATCTTCTTCATCTTCTTCCTCATCTTCTTCTGTTCCTCTTCTTCTTTTTCTTCTTCTCCTTCTCATTCTTCTTCCTCTTCTTATTCTTTTTCTTTCTCTTCTTCTTCTTCTTCTTCTTCTTTAGCTTCTTCTACTTCTCCTTCTTGTCCTTCTTCTTGTTCTTCTTCTACTTCTTCTTCTTCTTATTCTTCTTCTTCTTCTTCCTCCTCCTCCTCCGCTTCTTCTTTTTCTTGTTCTTCTTTTTCGTCTCCTTCTTGTCCTTCTTCTTCTTCTTATTTTTCTTCCTATTCTTCTTCTTCATCGTTTCTTCTTCTTTTTCTTCTACTTCTTGCTCTTCTACTTTTTGTTATTCTTCTTCTTCTTCTTCTTCTTCTTCTTCTTCTTCTTCTCCTCCTCCTCCATATACTACTACTACTTCTACTTCTTCTTCGTCTTCTTCTTCTTCTTCCTCTTCCTCCTCCTCCTCCTCTTCCTCTTCTTCCCTTTTGCCTTCTTCTTCATCATCTTCTTCTTCTTCCCCTTCTACTTCCTCTTCTTCAACTTCTTCTCGTTTTTCTTCTTCCTCTTCTTCTCCTTCTTCTTCTTTTGCTTCCTCTTCTTCTTCTTCATCTTCCCCTTCTTCATTTTCTACTTCTTCTTCTAATTGTTTTAGTTCTTCTTCTACGTCTTCTTATTCTTCTTCTTCTTCTTCTTCTTCTTCCTATACTTCTTCTTCTTCTTCTTCGTCTTCCTCTTTCTCAAATTCATCTTCCTTTTACTCTTCTTCTTCATCTTCTTCTTCTTCTTCTTCTTCTTGTTTTTCTTCTTCTTCATCTTCCTCTTCTCCGTCCTCTTTTTAATTTTCTTCCTCTTCTTCTTCTTCTCCTTCTTCTTCATCTTCTTCTACTTATTCGCCTTCTTCTACTTCTTCTTCTGCCTGTTTTAATTTTTCCCCTTCTTCTACTTCTTCTTTT
>JAIUJO010000642.1:152500-157500 GCA_023846275.1 Vanilla planifolia
TTCTTCTTCTTCTCCTTCTTCCTCCTCTTCTTCTTCTTCTTCTTCCTCTTTGTCTTCCTCTTCTTCTTCCTCTGCTTCTTCGCCCGAGTGGGGACTGAGTACTCTCCGACTGGTGTAGAAACTAGAAATGTAAAGAGAGGCGTTGAATATCCGAACCCATGCTCTGGTCGGAAACATCAATGACTTAGTTTTTATTCTTCTTCTTCTTCTTCTCCTTCTTCTTCCAATTCTTATTCTTCTTCTTTTTCAATTTCTTTTTCATCATCTTTTACTTTTCCTTCTTCTTCTTCTTCTTCTTCTTCCTCTTCTTCTTCCTCTTCTTTGTCTTCTCCTTCTTCTTCTCATCTTCTTATTCTTCTTCAACTCCTTCTTCTTGTCCTTCTTTTGCTTCTTTTTCTCCTCCTCCTTCTTCTTCTTCTATTACTACTACTACTACTACAATTCTTTCTTCTCTTCTTCATCATCATCATCATCATCTTCTTCTTCTTCAACTTCCTCTACTTCTTCTTCTTCTAGTTCTTCTTTTCCTTCTTCTTCTCCTTCATCTTCTCCTTCATCTTTTTCTTCTTCTTATTCTTCTTCTTCACCTTCATCTTTTTCTTCTTCTTCTTCTTCTTCTTCCTCTTCTTCTCCTTCTTCTTATTCTTCAACTCCTTCTGATTCTTTTTCACCTTCTTCTTCTTCTTCTCCTTCTTCATCTTCTTCTTCTCCTTCTTCTTCTTCTTCTTCTTCTACTTCTTCTTCCTCTTCTTTTTATTTTTCCTCATCGTCATCTGCTTCCTCCTCCTCCTCTTCACCTTTTCCCTCTTTCCCATTTTCTAATTCTACTTCTTCGTTTTCTTCTTCTTCTTCTCCTCCCTCTTTAACTTCTTGATCTTCTTCATTTTCTTCTTATTCTTCTTCTTCTTCTTCTTCTCCTCCTTCTTCTTATTTTTCTTCTTCTTCTTGTCATATTCCTCCTCCTCCTTCTTCCTCCTCTTCTTCTTCTTCTGCCTCTTCTTTTTCTTTTTCTTCTTCTTTTTCTACAACTTCTTCTTCTTCTACCTCTTCTTCTTCTTCGTCTTCATCTTCTACATCATCATCATCAACTTCTTCTTCTTCTTCTTCTTCTTCCTCTTCTTCTTCTTCTACTACTTTTCTTCTCTTTCTTCTTCTTCCTATTCTTCCTCCTCTTTTTCTTCTTCTTCTTTTTCTTCTTGCTCTTCTTCTTCTTATTCTTCTTTTTTATCTTCTCCTTCTCCTTCTTCTTCTTCTTCTTTATCTTCTTCTTCTTTATCTTATTCTTCTTCTACCTCTTCTTCTTCTTCTTCTTCTTCTTCTTCCTCCTCCTCATTTGCTTCCTCTTCTTCTTCCTCTTCTTTTTCTTCTACTTGTTCTTCCGCTTCTTCTTCTTCTTCTTCTTCTTTTCCTTCTTCTTCTTCTTCTTCTTTATCTTCTTCTTGTTCTTCTTTTTAATTTTCTTCTTCTACTAATTCTTTCTCGTCTTCCACTTTTTCCTCTTCTTCTTCTTCTTCTACTTCTACTTCTACTTCTTTTTCTTCTTCTTCTTCTTCTTCTTCGTCTTCTTCTTCATCTTCTTCTTTTACTTCTTCTTCGTCTGTTTTTTCTTCTTCTTGGTCCTCTTCCTTTGCATGATCTTCTTCTTCCTCTTTTTCTTCTTCCTCTTTTTCTTCTTCTTCTTCTTCTTCTTCTTCTACTAGTTTTTCTTCTTCTTCTTCTTCTTCTATTTCATGGTTGTTTTCCTCTTCTTCTACTTCTTCTTCTTCTTCTTCTTCATCCTCTACTCCCTCTCCGTCTTCTTCTTTTAATTCTTCATCTGACTCTTCTTCTTCTTCTTCCTCCTCCTCCTTCTCTTTTACTTGTACTATAGCTTCTTCTACTTCTTCTTCTTCTACTTCTTCATCAACTTCCTACCCCTCTTCTTCTTCTTCATCCAGTTCTTCTTCTTCTTCTTCTTCTTCTTCTTTTTCTTCTTCTTTTTCTTCTTTTTCAACAACTACATCTTCCTCATCTTCTTTGCATCTTTTTCTTCTTATTCTTCTACTTCTTTTTCTTCAATTTCCGAGCCTTTTCTTCTTCGTCTTCTTCTTTTTCTTCTTCTTTTTCTTCTTCTTCTTCTTCATCATCCTCTTCTTCATCATCATCATATTCTTCGTCTTCTCCTTCTCGTTCTTCTTCTACTACTACTACTTTTTCTTCTTCTTCTTCTTCTTCTTCCTCTTCTTGCCCTTCTTCTATCAATTCTTTTTCTTCTTCATCTTCTTCTACTCCTCCTACTTCTTCTTCTTCTTCATCTTCTTCTTCATGTTCTTCTTCTTCTTCTTCTTCTTCTTATTCCTTTTCTTCTTCTTATTCCTTTTCTTCTTCTTCTTTTTCTTCCATATCTTCTTCCTATTTTTTCTTCTTTTCTCCTTCTTCTTCTCCTTCTTCTTCTTCTTCTTCTGCTTCTACTTCTTCTTTATCTACTTCTTCTTCTTCTTCTTCTTCTTCTTCTTCCTCTTCTTCTCCTTTTTCCCATTCTTCTTCTTTTTATTCTTCTTCTTCTTCTTCTTCCCCTTCTTCTTCTTCTTTTGCCTCTTTTCCTTCCTCTCCTTCTTCTTCTTCTTCTTCTTCTTCTTCTGCTTCTTCTTCCTCTTCTTCTTATTATTCTTCTTCTTCTTCTTGTTATTATTCTTCATCTTCTTATTCTTATTCTTCTTGTTCTCCATCTTCATCATCATCATCATGTTCTTCTTCATCTTCTTCTTCCATTCTTCTTCTTATTCTTCTTCTTTTTCTTCTAAAACTCTTCTTCTTCTCCTTAAACTACTTCTTCTTCTTATTCTTCGTCTTCTTCTTTTTCTTCTTCCTCATTTTCTTCCCCTTCTTCTTCATCGTCTTCTTCTTTTTCTTCTTATTTTCCTTTTCTTCTTCTTCTTCATCTTCTTCTTCAATGTCTTCTTCTTCTTCTTCTTCTTCTTCTCCTTCTCCCTCTTCTTCATCTTCTGCTATTTTTTTCTTCTTCTTCTTCTTCTTCTTCTTCCTCCTCTTCTACTTCTTCTTCCTCCTATTCTTTTTCTTCTTCCTCGTCTTCTCCTCCTCCTACTTCTTCTTCTCCTTCTTCTTCTTCTTCTTCCTCTTCTTCTTCTTCTTCATGTTCCACTTCTTCTTCTTCTTCTTCTTCTTCTTCCTTTCCTTTTTCTTCTTCTTCTACTTCTTCCTCATCTTCTTCTTTTCTCCTTTTTCTTCTCCGTCTTCTTTTTCTTCTTCATCTACTTCTTCTGCTTCTTCTTCTTCTTCTTCTTCTTCTTCTTCTTCTTCCTTTTCCTCTAATTTTTCTTCTTTTTATTCTTCTTCTTCTTCTACATCTTCTTCTTCTCTCACTTCTTCTTCTTCTTTCGGCTCTTTTCCTTACTTTCCTTCTACTTCTTCTTCTTCTTCCTCCTCCTCTTCTTCTTATTCTTCTTCTTCTTCTTCTTATGCTTCTTCTTCTTCTTCTTATTCGTCTTCTTCTCCTTCATCTTCATCATCATCTTCTCTTCTTCTTCTTCTTCTTCTTCTTCTTCTTCCCCTTCCTCTATTTTTTCTTCTTTTTCTTCTTCTTCTTTTTGTTCTTCTTTTTCTTCTTCCTCTTCTTCCTCTTCTTCTTCTCCTTCTTCTTCTTGCTCTTAATCACCTTCTTCATTTTCTTCTACTTTTTTGTCTTCTTGATCTTCTTCTACTTCTACTTCTACTTCATCATCATCATCTTCTTCTTCTTCTTCTTCTTCTTCTCCTTCTTCTTCATTTACTTCTTCTCCTTCTTCTTCTCTTTTCTCTTCTCATTCTTCTTCTCCTTCTTTTCCTTCTTCTTCTTCTTCTTCTTCTCCTTCTTCTTCTCTTTTCTCTTCTCATTCTTCTTCTCCTTCTTTTCCTTCTTCTTCTTCTTTGAATTCTTCTTCTTTTTCTTCTTCTTCTTCTTCTTTTTTCTTTTTAATCTTCCTCATCTTTTTCTTATTTTTCTTCTTCATCTACTTCACCTTTTTTTTTGCTTCTTCTTCCTCTTCCCCTCCTTCTTCATCATCTTCTTCTTCAACTCTTTCTTCTACTTCATCTCTATCTTCTTCTTCTTCTTCTTCTCCTGCTTCTTCTCCTTGTTCTACTTCATCTTCTTCTTCTTCTTGTACTTCTTCTTCTTCTTCTTCATCTTCTTCTACTATTACTACTACTACTACCTTTACTACAATTAGTTCAACTTCTTCTTCTACTTCTTCTTGTTCTTCTTCTTCTTCTTCTTCTTCACCTTCTTCCTCTCACTCTTCTTCAACTTCTTCTTCTTCCTCTTCCTCTTCTTCTTAATTTTCTTCTTATTCGTCTACTACTTTTTTTCTTCTTCTTATTTTTCGTCTTCGTCTTCTTTTTCACCTTCTTCTCCTCGACTTCCTTCTTCTTCTTCTTCTTCTTCTTCTTCTTCTTCTCTTTCTTTTTCTTCTTCTTCTTCTTCTTCTTCTCTTCTCTTCTTCTTCCTCTTCTTTTTCTACTTCTTCTTCTACTTCTTCTTCTGCTTCTTCTTCTTCTTCTACTTCTTCTTCTTCTTCTTCTTCTTCTTCTTCTTCTTCTTCTTCTTCAGCTCCTTCATTTTCTTCCTCTTCTTCTTCTCCTTCTTTATCCTCTTCTTCTCAGTTTTCTCTTCTTCGACTTATTCCCCCCTCTACTCCTTTTTCCTCTCCATCTTCTTCTCCCTCTACTTCTTCATATTCTTCTTCTTCTTCACCATCTTTTTTTCTTCTTCTTCAACTTCTTCTTTTTCTCCTACTTCTTGTTCATTTTCTTCTTCGTCTTCTTCTTTCATCTCTTCTTCTTCTTCTTCCACCTCGTCTTCTTCTTTTTCTTCTTCTACTTTTTCTTCTTTTTCTTATTCTTCTTCATCTTCTTTCTCTTCTTCTTCTTCTTCTCCCTCTTCGTCTTCTTATTCATCTTCATCTTCTCCTTCCTCATCTCATTTTTCTTGTATTTCTTATTCTTCTTCTTCTTCTTCTACT
>JAIUJO010000642.1:165000-172500 GCA_023846275.1 Vanilla planifolia
CTTCTTCTTCAACATCGTCATCTTCTTCTTCTTCTTGGTCTTTTTTTTTACTTCTTCTTGGTCTTTTTCTTCTTCTTTACCTTCATCATCGTCATCATGATCATCATCATCATCTTCTTCTTCTTCTTCTTCTTCTTCTTCTACTAATATTTCTTCTTCATCTTCTTCTTCCTCTTCTTCTTCGTCTTCTTCTTCTTCTTCTTCTTCTTCTTCTTTCTTTTCTTTTTCTTATTCTTCTTCTTCTTCTTATTCCTCTATTTCTTCTTCTCTTACTTCATCCCCTTTTTCTTTTTCTTCTTCTTCTTCTTCCTATACTTCCTCTAGTTCTTTTTCTTCTTCTTTTTCTTCTTCTTCTACAATTATTACTACTTCCCCCTCTTCTCATTCCTATTTTTCCTGTTCTTCTTCTTCTTCTTTTTCTTATTGCACTTCTTCTCCTCCTCCATCTTCTTCTCCTTCTTCTTCTTCTATTACTACTTCTACTAGTTCTTATTCTTCTTCTTCATCTTCTACTTCTTCTTCTTCTTCAGCTAATTCTTCTTGTTTTTCATCATCTTCTTCTTCTTCTTCTTCTTCTACCTCTTCTTCTTCTCCTCCTTCTTGATCTTATTCTTCTTCATCATCATCATCTTCTTCTTCTTCTTCTTCTTCTTCTACTTATTCTTTTTCATCTTCATCAACATCATCATCATCTTCTTCTTCTTCTTCTCCTACTTCTTCCTCTACTTCTAAAACTTATTCTTCAACTTCTTTTTCCTCACCATCTTCTTCTACTTCTTCTTCTTCCTCCTCTTCTTTGTCTTCTCCATCTTCTTCTTCTAATTTTTATTATATTTCTTTTCCCTCTTCTTCTTATTCTTCTTCTTCTTCTATTTTTTCATCCTATTCTACTTCTTCTTCTTCTTTTTCCTCCTCTTCTTCTTCATCTTCTTTTTCTGTTGCTTCTACTACTTCTTCTTCCTCTTCTTCTTCTTCATATTCTTCCAATTCTTCTTCTTCTTGTTCTTCTTCTTCCTTTTCTTCTTCTTCCTCTTCGTCCTCCTTTTCTTATCTTTCTTCCACTTCTTCATCTTATTCTTCTTCTTCTTATTCTTCTTATTCTTCTTATTCTTCTATTTCTTCTTTTTATTTTGACTTCTTCCTTTTCTTGTTCTTCTTCTTTGTCTTCTTCCTCTTCTTCTTTTTCCTCACCTTCCTCTACCTCTTCTTCTTCTTATTATTATTATTCTACCTCTTCTTCCTCTTCTTCTTATTATTATTATTATAGTTACTCTTTTTTTACCTTTCTTTGCCTTCCACTTCTTCTTCTCTTTCTTCTTCTTCTTCTTCTTCTCCATGTTCCTCTTCTTCTTCTTCATCTTCGTCTTCTTCTTAATCATCATCCTCTTCTTCTACTTTTTCCCGTTTTTATTCTTCTTCTTCTTCCTCCTCCTCTACGTCTTTTCATTCTTTTTTTGCTTCTACTTATTATTCTTCTTCTTCTCTTTCATTTTTTTCTTCTTATTCTCTTTCTTTTTCCCCTCCATCTTCTCACTACTCTTTTCCTTCTCTACTGCTTCATCTTTTTCTTCTTCTTCTTCTTCTTCTTCTTCTTCCTTTTCTTCTTCTTCTTCTTCCTTTTCTTCTTCTTCTTCTTCTTCTTCCTTTTCTTCTTATAGTTCTTCTTCTTCTTCTTCTTCCCCTTCTTCCTCTTCTTCCTCTTCCTCTTCTCCTTCCTCTTCCTCTTCTTCTTCTTCTTCTTCTTCTTCTTTGTCTTCTTCTCTTCTTGCTTTCTCTTCTCCTTCTTTTTCTTCTTCTTCTCCTTCTTCTTCTTTTTCTACTTCTTTTTCTTCTACTACTACAAGTACTACTTCTTCTGCTTCTTCTGTTCTTCTTCTTCTACTTCCTCCTCATTTTTTTCTTCATCCTCTTCTTCTACTTCCTCCTCTTCTTCTTCTTCTCTTCTTCTTCTTCTTCGTATTCTTCTTCTTTTTCGTCTTCCTCTTCTTCCCCTTCTTCTTCTTCTTCTTCTTTTTCTCTACTATTACTAATTCTTCATCTTCTTCTTTTTCTTCTTCTTCTTTTTCCTCTTCTTCTTCTTCTTCTCCTTCTTCTTCTTCTTCCTCTTCCTCGTCTTTTTCTTCTTCTTCTTCTTCTTCTACTTCATCTTCTTCTTCTTCATCTTCATCTTCTTCTTCTTCATCATCTTCTTCTTGTTCTTCCTCTTTTTCTTGCTCTTCACCTTCATCATCATCATCTTCTTCGTCTTCCAATTCTTTTTCTTTTACTTCTTTTTGTTCTTCGTCTTCTTCCTCTTCTTTTTCTTATTCTTCTTCATTTTCTTCTTCTTCTTCTTCTTCTTGTCTTCCCTCTACTCCTTCTCCTTTTTCTTCTTCCCCTTTTCCTTCTTCTTCTTCTTGTACTTCTATTTCTTTTAGTTCTTCTTCTTCTTCTTCTTCTTTTCTTTCTTCTTCTTCTCCTTCATCATTTTCTTCTTCTTCTTCTACTACTTCCCCCTCTTCTTCTTCTTCTTGTTCCTATTCTTCTTCTTCTTCTTCTTCTTCTTCTTCCACTTCTTTTCCTTCTTCTTCTTCTTCTTCTTCTTCTTCTTCTCCTTCTTCTACAACTATTACTATTACTTTTTCTCCTTCTTCTTCTTCTTCTTCCTCTCCTTCCTCTTCTTCTTCTTCTTCTTCTTATTCTTCTTCCTCTACTTCTTCCTCCTCTTCTTCTTGCTCTTCTTCTTCTACTTCTTTGTCAACTTCTTCTTCCTCTAATTCTTCATTTTCTTCTTCTTCTTCTTCATCTTCTTCCTCTTCTTCTTCTTCTTCTTCATATTCTTCCTCTTCTTCTTCTTCTTCTTCTTCTTCTTCTTCTTCTTCCTCTTCTTCTTCCTCTTCTCCTCCATCTCTTCAGCTTCTCCTTCTACTTCTTCTTCTTCTTCTTCTTCGTCATCCTCTTCTTCCTCTTCATCATCTTCTTCTTCTCCTTCTTCTTCTTCTTCTTCTTCTACATCTTCTTCTTTTTCATCTTCTTTTTCTTCTTCTTCTTCATCTTCTTCCTCTTCTTCTTCTTCATCTTCATATTTTTCCTCTTTTTCTTCTTCATCATCATCTTCTTTTTCTTCTTCTTCTTCTTCTTCTTCTTCTTCTTCTTCTTCGCCTTCTTCTTCTTTTTTCTTCTTCTTCTTCATCATCTTCTTCTTCTTCCTCTTCTTCATCTTTTTCTTCTTCTTCTTCTTGTTCTTGTTCTTCTTCCTCTTCTTCTTCTTCTTCTTCTTTGTTGTTATTATTATTATTCATCTTCCTCTTCTTCCTTTTTCTCTTCTTCTTTTTCTTCTTCTTCGTTTTCCTCTTTTTCTTCCTCATCTTCTTCTTTATCGTGTTCTTCTTCTTTTACTTTTTCTCTTTTTTTGCCTTCTTCTTCTTCATCTTCTTCTTCTACTACTACTACTTCTTCTTCGTCTTCTTCTTCTTCTTCTTGCTCTTCTTGTTCTTGTTCTTCGTCTTCTTCTTCTTCCTCTACTTCTTCTTTTTGTTCTTCTTCTTCTTCTTCTTCTTCTTCTTCTCCTTCATCTTTTTCTTCTTCTTCTCCTTCATTTTCTCCATCTTCTTCTCTCTCTTCTTCACAATCTTCTTCTTCTTCTTCTTCTTCTTCTTCTTCATTTCTTCTACTTCTTCTTCTTCATCCCCTTCTTCCACTTTCCTTTCTTCCACTTCCACTTCTTCCTCTTTTTCTTCATCTTCTTCTTCTTCTTCTTCTTCTTCTTCTTTTTATTCTTCTTCTTCTTCTTCCTCTTTACCAAATTTTTCTTTGTCCCCTTCTTCTTCATCTTCATGATCATCTTCTTCTTCATGATGATCATCTTTTTCTTTTACTACTACATCTTCTTTTCTCATTCTGCTTCTTCTTCTTCTTCCTCTTCTTCTCCTTCTTCTTCTTCCTCTTCTTCTTTCTTTTCTTTAACTTCTTCTTTTTCTAGTTTTTCTTCTTCTTCTTCTTTTTCATCTTATCCTACTTCTCCATCTTCTTCTTCTTCGTCTTCTTCTTCTTCTTCTTCTACTACTACTACTTCTTCTTCATCGTATTCTTCTTCTTCATTGTATTCTTCCTCCTCTTCTTCTTCTTCTTCATCTTCTTCCTCCTCCTTTACGCCTTCTTCTTTTATTTATTCTTCTTCTTCTCCCTCTTCTTCATTATCTTTTTCTTTTTCTTCTTGTTCTTCTTTTTCTTCTTCTTCTTCTTCTTCTTTTTCCTCTTCTTCTTCTTCTTCTTAGTCTTCTTCTTATTATTTTTACTCTTATTCTTCCTCTTCTTTTACCTCTTATTCCTCCACTACTTCTTCTTCTTCTTCGTCTTCGTCTTCTTCTTTTTTTCTTCTTCTTCTTCCTCCTCTTCTTCTTCTTCTCCTTTTTCTTCTTGGTATTCTCCCTTAACTTCTTCTTCTTCTTCTCCTTCTTTATATTCATCCTCTTCATCTTCTTCTTCTTCTTCTTCTTCTCCTTCTTTATATTCATCCTCTTCATCTTCTTCTTCTTCTTCTTCTTCATCATCATCTTCTTCTTCATCTTCTTCTTCTTCCTCTTCTTCATCATCTTCATCATCTTCTTCTTCCTCTTCTTCATCTTCATCTTCTTCTTCTTCTTCTTCTTCTTCTTTCTAAACTTCTTCTTCCTCTTCTTCTTCTTTACAGTTATTATTATTATTATTCATATTCCTCTTCTTCTTTTTCCTCTTCTTCTTCTTCTTCTTCTTCATTTTCCTCTACTTCTTCTTCGTCTTCTTCTTCATCATCTCCTTCTTCTTCTTTTTCTCCTTTTTTGCCTTCTTCTTCTTCTTCTACAACTTCTTCTTCTTCTTTTACTACTACTTCTTCTTCGTCTTCTTCTTCTTCTTCTTCTTCTCCTCCTCCTTAATCTTCTTCTTCTTCTTCCTCTACTTCCCCTTTTTGTTCGTTTTTTTCTTCTTCTTCATCTTCTCCTTCATCTTTTCCTTCCTCTTCTCCTTCATTTTCTCCTTCTTCTTCTCTAACTTGTTCTCCTCATCCTCTTACTTCTTCTTCTTCTTCTTCCTCCTTTTCTTGTACTTCTTCTTCTTCTTCCCCTTCTTCCACTTCCCTTTCTTCCTCTTCCACTTCTTCCTCTTTCTCTTGTTCTTCTTCTTGTTCTTATTTTTATTCTTCTTCTTCTTCTTCTTCCTCTTCTCCTTTTTCTTTTTTGTCTTCTTCTTCATCTTCTTCTTCTACTTCTACTTCTACGTGATCATCATCTTCTTCTACTACTACATCTTCTTCTTCTTCTTCTCCTTCTTCTTCTGCTTCTTCTTCTTCTTCCCCTTCTTCTACTGGTTCTTCTTCCTCTTCTTCTTTCTTTTCTTTGCCTTCTTCTTTTTCTCATTCTTCTTCTTCTACTTCTTCTCCTTCTTCTTTGACATCTTCTTCGTCATCTTCTTCTTCTTCTTCTTGTTCTTCTTCTACTACTACTACTAATAGTACATCTTCTTTTTCATCGTACTCTTATTCTTCATTGTATTCTTCTTCTTCTTCTTCTACTACTACTTCATCTTCCTCCTTTTCCTCTTCTTCTTCTACTTATTCTTCTTCTTCTTCTTCTTCTTCTTCTTTTCTTCTCCTTCTTTTTCTTCTTCTTCTTATTATTATTATTATTATTCATTTTAATCTTATTCTTCCACTTCTTTTAGCCCTTATTCCTCTACTTCTACTTGTTCTTCTTCTTCTTCTTCTTCGTCTTCTTCTTTTACATCTTTTCTTCTTCTTCTTCTTCTTCTTCTTCTTCTTCTGCTTCTTCTTCCTCTCCTCTTTCTTCTTATTGTTCTCCATCAACTTCTTCCTCTTGTTCTAAATCTTCTTCTTCTTTTTCTTCTTCTTCTTCTTCTTCTTCTTCTTCTTCTACTTCTTCTCCTCCCTCTTCATCATCTTCTTCTTCTTCTTCTTCATCTTCTTCTTCTACTTCTTCTTCTTCGCTTTCTTCGTTTCTTCATCTCTACTTCTTCTCCTTTTTTTCTTTTCCTTCTTCTTCTTCTTCTTCTACTACTACAACTACTACTACTACTTCTTCTACTGCTTCTTTTTCCTCTTCTTTTTAAACCACCTCCCTATCTTCTTTTTCTTCATCCCCTTGTTCTTGTTCCTCTTCTTCTTTTTCTTATTCTTGTTCTTCTATTTCTTCTTCTTATTCTTCTTCTTCTACGTCTTCCTCTTCTTCCTCTCCTCCTTCTCCTCCTTGTTCTTCTTCCTCTTCTTCTTCTTCTTCTTCTTCCCCTTCTCCAACTTTCTCTTCTTCTTCTTCTTCTTCTTCTTCTTCTTCTTCCTCCTCTTGTTCTTCTTCTTCTTCATCTTCTTCTTCTTCTTCTTCCTCTTCTTCTTCTTCTTGCTCTTCTTCTTCTTCATGTTCATCATTGTCATCATGATCATTATCATCTTCTTCTTCTTCTACATCTTCTTTTTCTATGCCTTCTTCTTCTTCTTCTTCTTCTTCTTCTTCCTCTTCTTTTTCTTATTCTCTTCATTTTCTTCTTCTTCTTCTTCTTCTTCACCTCCTCCTTCTTCTCCTTCTTCTTCTTCTTGTTCTTCTTCACCTTCTTTTTCTTCTCCTTTTTCTTCTTCTTCTTCTTCTACTACTTCTTCTTCTTATTCTTCTTTTTCTTCTACTACTACTACTACTACTTCTGCCTCTTCTTCTTCCTCTTCTACTTTTACCTCCTCTGCTTCTTTTTTTTCTTCATCCTCTTCTTCATCTTCCTCTTCTTCTTCTTCTTCATCTTCTTCTTCTTCTTCTTTTTCTTCTTCATACACTTCTTCTTCTTTGTCTTCTTGACCTCCTCCTACTCCATCTTCTTCTTCTTCTGCTTCTTCTTCTTCTTCTTCTTCTTCTTCTTCCTTTTTTTCTTCTTCTTCTTCTTCTTCTTCTTCGTCCTCCTCTTCTTCTTCTTCTTCATCTTCTTCTTCTTCTTCTTCTTCTTCTTCTTCTTCTCCTTCTTGCTCTTCTTCTTCTTCATCTTCATCATTGTCATCATGATCATGATCATCATCTTCTTCTTCCACATCTTCTTTTTCTACGTCTGCTTCTTCTTCTTCGGCTTCTGCTTCTTATTCCTCTTTATTTTATTATTCTTCTTCGTTTTCTTCTTCTTCTTCTTCTTCTTCTTCCTCTTCATCTCCTCCTCCTTCTCCTTCTTCTTCTTCTTCTTCTTCTTCTTCTTCTTCCTCTTCTTCTTCTTCTTCTTCTTCTTCTTTTCTTCTACTTCTTCTCCTCTCCTCCTCCTCCTTCTACGCTTCTTCTTCTTCTTCATCTCCTACTTCTTCTTCTTCATCTCCTACTTCTTCTTCTTCTCCTTCTTCTTCTCCTTCCTCTTCCTCTTCTTCTTCTTCTTTCTCTTCTTCTTCTTCTTCTTCTTCTTCTTCTTCTTCCACCTTCTCTTCTTCTTCTTCTTCTTCTTCTTCTTCTTTTTCTTCTTTTTCTTCTTCTTGCTCTTCTTCTTCTTTATCTTCAATATTTTCAT
>JAIUJO010000642.1:195000-197500 GCA_023846275.1 Vanilla planifolia
TTTCTTCTTCTTCTTTTTCATCTCCTTCTTCTACTACTACTTTATGTTCTTCTTCTTCTTCATCTTCTTCTTCGTCTTCTTCTCCTTCTTCATCTTTTTTTTCTTCTTCTTCTTCATCGTATTCTGCTTCTTAGTCCTTTTGTTTTCATTCTTCCTCTTCTACTTCTTCTTCTTTGTCTTTCTATTCTTCTTCTTCTTCTTCATTTACTCCTTCTTCTACTTCTTTTTCTTGTTCTTCTTCCTCTTCTTCTTCTTGTACTTCATCATCAACTTCTTCTTCTTCTTCTTCTTCTTCTTCTTCCTCTTCCTCTTCTTCTTCCTCCTCTTCTTTTTCTTCTCATTCTTCTTGTTCTTCTTCTTCTTCTTCTTCTTCTTCTCCTTCTTCCTCTTCTTCTCCTTCTTCCTCTTCTTCTTCTTCTTCTTCTTCTTCTTCTTCATCTTCTTGTTCTACATCGTCATCTTCATTTTCTTCTTCTGCTTCTTCTTCTTCATTTTCTTCTTCTTCTTCTACTTCTACCTCTTGTTCTTCTTCTTCCCCTTCTTCTCCTTCTTCCTCTTCCTACTCTTGTTCTTCTACGACTTCTTATTCTTCTAGATCTACTTCTTCTTCTTCTTATTCCTCATCTTGCCCTTCTTCATCTTCTTCTTCTTCTTCCTCTTCAACTTCTTCTTCATCTTCTTCTTTTTCTTTTTGTTCTTAGTCTTCTTCTCCTTCTGGTTCTTCTTCTTCTTACCCTTCTTCATGTTCTCCTTCTTCTTCTACATCTTCTTCTCCTTCTATTACTACTACTACTTCTATTACTACTACTCCTACTTCTTCTTTTCTTCTTCTTCTTCTTCTACTTCCTCCTCTTCTTCTTATTCACCCTCTTCTTTTCCTTCTTCTTTTACTTCTTCTTCCTTTTCTTCTTCTGTCTCTTCTTCTTCTTCCTCCTCCACCCTTACTTTTTCTTCTTTTTCTTCTTCTTCCTCTTATTCAAGTTCTTCTTCTTCTTCTTCTTCTTTTACTTCTCCTTCTTCTTCTCCTTCTTATTCTTCTTCTTTTTCTTCCTCTTCTTCTTCTTCTCCTTCCTATTCTTTTACTACCTCTTCTTCTTCTATTTCTTCTTTTTCTTCTAATTTTACCTCCTCTTCCTCTTCTTCTTCTTCTTCTTCTACTTCTACTTCTCCTTCTACTTCTTCATCTTCTTCTTCTCCATATTCTTCTTCTTATTCATATTTTTCTTCTTCTTATTCTTCTTCCTCTTCTTCCACTTCTTCCTCCTCCTCTTCTTCTACTTCTACTTCTTCTTCTTCTTCATCTTATTCCTCCTCCACCCCTTCTGCTTCTTCTTCTTCCTCTCCTTCTTCCTAATATTAATCTTCTTCTTCTTCTTCTTCTTCTTCTTCTACTTCTTCTTCTTCTTCCCCTTCTTCCTCTTGTTATCCTTCTTCTGTTTCTTCTTCTTCTTCGACTTTTTCTTCTTCTTCTTCATCTTTTCTGTCATCTTCTTCTTCTTCTTCTTCTTCTTCTTCGTCTTCTGCTTCTTCTTCTTCTTCTTCTTCTTCTTCTTCTTCTTCTTCTTCTTCTTCTTCCTCATCTTCTTATTCTTCTTCTTTTTATACTTCTTCTTCTTCATCTTCTTCTTCTTCTTCCTCTTTGTCTTCTTCCTCTTCTCCTTCTTTGTTCTTCTTCTTCTCCTTTTTCATCACCTTCTTCTTCTCCTCCTCCTCCTCCTCCTTCTTCTTCTCCTACTTCTACTTCTTCCTGTTCAACTTCTTCCTTTTCTTCTTCTTCTTCTTCTTCTTCTTATTCTTATTCATCTTTTTCTTCTTCTTCTTCTTCTTCTTCTTCTTCTTCTTCTTCTTCTTCTTCTTCTTCTTTCTCTTCTTTTTCTTCTTCTTCTTCTTCTTCTTCATCTTCTTCCTCTTCTTCTTTCTCCTCCTTCACCCCTTCTTCTTCTTCTTCTTCTTCTTTCTCGTATTTAGCATCATCTTCTTATTCTCCTTCTTCTTCTTCTTCTTCTTCTTCCTCTTTCTCTTGTTCTTCTTTCTCTTCTTCTCCTTCTTGTTCTTCTCCTTCTTATTTATCTTCTTCTTCTTCTACTTCTTCCTCTTCTTCTTCCCCTTCCTCTTCTTCTAGTTCCTCTTCTTCTTCTTTTTCTTATTCTTCTTCATCTTCTTCTTCTTCCTCTTCTTCATCTTCTTCTCCTTCTTCCTCTTCTTCTTTCTCTTCTTCTTCAACTTCATCACCATCATCATCATCAACTTTTTTTACCTCATCTTCTTCTTCTTTTTCTTAGTCTTCTTCTTCTTCTTCTTCCTTCTCTTCTTCTTCTTCTACTTCTACCTCTTGTTCCTCTTCTTCCCCATCTTCTTCTTCGTGCTCCTACTCTTCTTCTTGTACTTCTACTTCTTCTTCTTCTTCTTCTTGTTCCTCACCTTTCCCTTCTTCATCAACTTATTCTTCTTCTTCTTCTTCTTCTTCTACTACTACTACTACTTCTTCTTCTTCTTCTTT
>JAIUJO010000642.1:220000-222500 GCA_023846275.1 Vanilla planifolia
CTTCTTCTTCTCCTACTTCTTCTTCTTCTTCTTCCACTTCATCTTCTTTTTCTTCCTCTTCAACATCTTCTTCTTCTTCCCCTTCTTCTTTTTCTTCTTCTTCTTTTCTTCTTCTTCTTCTTCTTCTTCTTCCACTTCCACTTCCTCTTTTTCCTCTTCTTCATCATCATTATCATCATCATCAACTTCTTCTTCTTCTTTTTCTTCCACTTTTTCATCATCTTCTTCTTCTTTTTCTTCTTGTTCTTCTTCTTCCTCTCTTGCTTCTTAATCTTGTTCCACTTCTCCTTCTTCTTTTTCTTCTTCTTCTCCATTTTCTTCTTCTTCTTCTTCTTCTTCTTCTTCTTCTTCTTCTTCTTCTCTTTCTTCTGCTTGTTTTGCTTCTTCCTCCTACTCTTCTTCTTCTTCTTCATCATCTTTTTCTCCTTCCTCTTTTTCTTCTTCCTCCTCCTCTTCTCCGTATTCCTCTTCATCTTCTTCTTTTTCATCTTGTTCATTTTTTTATTCTTCACCTTCTTCTTCTTTTTCATCTTCCTCATTTTTCTCTTCTTCTTCTTCTTCTTCCTGTTCATCTTCTTCTTCTTCCTCTTTCTCTTCCTCTTCTTCTTGTTCTACTTATTCCTCTTCTTCTTCCTCTTCTTTGTTCTTCTTCTCCTTCTATTTCTTCTTCTTCTCCTCCTTCTTCTTCTTCGTCTTCATCATCATCATCATCTTCTTCTTCTTCATCTACTTCTTTTTCTTTCTCTTCTTCTTCTTCTTCCTTTTCTTCTTCCTCTCCTTCATCTTCTTCTTCTTCTTCCCCATCTTCCTCTTCTTCTTCTTTACCTTCTTCTTATTCTTCTTTCTTTTTCTTCTTCTTTTTGATCTTCTTCTACATCCTCTTTTTTCCTCCTTCTTTTTCTTTTTCTTCTTCTTCTTCTTCTTCTTCTACATCTAAATCTTAATCTACTTCATCTTTTTCTCCTTCTTCTTCTTCTTCTTCTTTTTCTTCTCTTTCTTCTTCCTCTTCTTCTTCTTCTTCCTGCCCGTCTTCTTCTTCCTCCACTTTTTCTTTCCCTTCTTCTGCTACTTCTTCTTCTTCTTCTTCCTCTTCTTCTTCTTCTACTACTCCTTCTTCTCCTCCTTTTCCTACATCTTCCTCTTCTTCTTCTTCTTCTTCTTCTTCTTCTTCCACTACAACTTCCTCTCCTTCTACTTCTTCTTCTTCTTCTCCTTTCAATTCTCCTTCTTCTTTTGTTTCCTTTTCTTTTTCTTCTTCTTCTTCTTCTTCTACATTTTCTTCTTCCTTTTCTTCGTCATCATCTTCATCTTTTTCTTCTTCTTCATCACCTTCTTCATCTTCTTCTTCTTCTTCTTCTTCATTTTCTGCTTCTTCTTCTAATTCCTCTTCTTCCTCGTCGTCTTCTTCTTCATCTTCTTATTCTTCCACTTCTTATTCCTCTTTTTCTACTTCTTGTTCTTCTTCTTCCTCTTCTTCTTCTTCTTTTTCTTCGTCTTCTTCTTCTTCTTCTTAATCTTCTTCATCTCCTTCCTCTTGTCCAGCCTCTACTTCTTCTTCTTCTTCTACCCCTTCTTCTTCTTCTTCTTATTCTTCGTCTTCTTCTTCTTCTTCTTCTTCTTCTCCTCCTCATTTTTCCTCCATTTTTTCTTCCTCCTCTTCCTGTTCGTCATCCTCTTCCTCTATCTCTTCTTCTTTGCTTTCTTCTTCGTCATTTTCTTCTTCTTCTTCTTCTTCTTCTTCAAATTTTTCTTCTTCTTTTTCAATTTCTTTTTCATCTCCTTCTTCCTTTTCTTCTTCTTCTTCTTCTTCTTCTTCTTCTTCTTCTTCTTCTTCTTTTTCTTGTTTTACTACTTCTTCATCCCCCTCTTCTTCTTCTTTTTCTTCTTCTTCCTCTTCTTTGTCATCATCATCATCTTCTTCTTCTTCTTATTCTTCTTCATATCCTTTTTCTTGTCCTTTTTTACTTCTTCTTCTTCTTCCTCTTCTATTACTATTACGACTACTACTACTATTTCATCTCTTCTTTTTCATCATCATCATCATCATCATCATCATCTTCTTCTTCTTCTTCTACTTCCGCTACTTCTTCTTCTTCTTCTTCTTCTTCTCCTTCTTCTTCTCCTTCATCTTCTCTTTCTTTTTCTTCCTCTTCTTCTTCTTCTCCTTCTTCTTATTCTTCTTCTTCTTCCTGTTCTTATTCTTCTTCTTCAACTCTTGCTCCTTCTTTTTCACCTTCTTCTTTTTCTTCTTCTTCTTCTTCTTCTTCTTCTTCTTATTTTACTTCTTCTTCTAGTACTACTACTACTACTTCTTCTGCTCCTTCTTCTTCTTCTTCTTATTCTTCTTCTTCTTCTTCTTCTTCTTCTTCCTCTTCTATTTTTTCACCTTCTTCTTCATCATTTTCTTCTTCTTCTTCTTATTCTTCTTCTTTATGTTCTTTTTCGATTTCATTTTCATCTTCTTCATCTTTTTCTTCTACTTCTTCTTTTTCTTCTTCTT
>JAIUJO010000642.1:230000-235000 GCA_023846275.1 Vanilla planifolia
AACTTCTTCTGCTTCTTTTCATTCTTCTTCTCCTTCTTCTTCTCGTTCTTCTTCTCCTTCATCTTTTTCTTCTTCTTCTTCTTCTTCTTCATTTTATTCTTCTTCTTCAACTCCTCCTACTTTTTCACCTACTTCTTCTTCTTCCGCTTCTTCTTCTTCTTTTTCTTCTTGTTCTTTTGCTTCTTCTTCTTCTTCTTCTTCTTCTTCTACTTCTTCCTCTTCTTCTTCTACTACTACTTCTTCTTCTGCTCCTTCTTCTTCTCCTCCTCCTTCTTCTTCTTCTTCTTCTTCTTCTTCCACTTCTTTTCTTTTTCCTCATCTTGATCTTCTTCCTCCTCCTCCTCTTCTCCTTTTTCTACTTTCTCTTTTTCTAATTCTACTTCTTCTTTTTCTTCTTCTTCTTCTCCTTCTCCTTCTTTAACTTCTTCATCTTCTTCTTCTTCTTCTTCTTCTTCTTCTTCTTCTTCTTACTCTTCTTCTTACCCTTCTTCTTCTTCCTCTTCCTCTTCTTCTTCTTCTTTTGCCTCTTCTTCTTCCTTTTCTTCTTCTTTTTCACCTCTTTCTACAGTTTCTTCTTCTTCTTCCTCTACTTCTTCTTCTTCTTCTTCATCGTCATCATCAACTTCTTCTACTTCTTCTTCTTCTTGTTCTTCCTCTTCTTGTTCTTCTTCTTTTTCTGTTATTTCTTCTTCTTTTTCTTCCTCCCCTTTTTCTTCTTCTTTTTCTTCTTGCTCCTCTTCTTCTTCTTCTTCTTCATTTTCTCCTTCTATTTCTTCTTCTTCTTCTTTTCTTCTTCTTCATCATCTTATTCTTCTTCTACCTCTTCTTCTTCTCATTCTTCTTCTTCTTCTTCTATTTCTTCCTCCACTTTTTGTCCTCTTCTTCTTCTTCTTCTTCTACTTGTTCTTCCTCTTCTTCTTCTTCTACTACTACTACTACTACTCCTTCTCCTTCTTGTTCTTCTTCTTCTTCTACTTTTCCTTCTTCTTCATCTTCTTCTTCTTCTTTTTCTACTTCTTGTTCTTCTTATTTTTCTTCTTCTTCTTCTACTACTAGATCTTCCTTGTCATCCTCTTTTTCTTCATCTACTTTTCTTCTTCTACTTCTTCTTATTCTTGTTCTTCTTCTTCTTCTTCTTTTTCTTCATCTTCTTCTTCTACTTCTTTTACTTCTTCTTCATCAGTTTTCTTCTTCTTCTACTTCTTCTCCAAGATCTACTTCTTCCTCTTTTCTTGTTCTTCTTCTACTACTACTTAAATTTCATGTTTGTCTTCCTCTTCTTCTACTTCTTCTTTTTCATCTTCTTCTTTTTCTTCATCATTTTCTTCTTCTTCATCTTTTACTTCTTCTTCCTCTTCTTCTTCTTCTTCTTCTTCTTCCTCTTCTTCTTCGTCTTCTTCTCCTTCTTCTTCTTCATCTTCTAATACTTCTCCTTCTCCTTCTTCTTCTAAATCTTCGTCTCCATCTTCTTCTTCTTCTTCTTCGTCCTCTATTGCTACTACTGCTGTTCTTCTTCTTCTTCTTCTTCTACTTCTTGATCAACTTTCTACTCCTCTTCTTCTTCGTCATCCTCTTCTTCTTCTTCTTCTTCTTCTTTTTCTTCATCTTCTTCGTCTTCCTCCTCTTCTTTGCATCTTCTTCTTCTTATTCTTCTTCTTATTCTTTTTCTTATTCTTCTTCTTTTTCTATTAGTACTCTTCTTCTTCTGCTTAGACTACTTCTTCTTCTTCTTATTCTTCTTCTTCTTCTTCTTCTTCTTCTTTTTCCTCATTTTCTTCCTCTTTTTCTTCTTCGTCTTCTTATTTTCTTTTTCTGCTTCTTCTTCATCTAATTCTTCATCATCATCTTCTTCTTCTCCTTCCCCTCCTTCTTCTTCTTCTACTTCTATTTTTCTTCTTCTTCTTCTTCTTCTTCCTTCTCTTCTACTTCTTCTTCCTCCTATTCTTTTTCTTCTTCCTCTTCTTCTCCTCCTCCTACTTCTTCTTCTCCTTCTTATTCTTCTTCTTCCTCTTCTTCTTCTTCTTCTTCATGTTCTACTTCTTTTTCTTCTTCTTCTTCTTCTTCTTCTTCTTCCATTTCTTCTTCTTCTTCTTCTTTTACTTCTTCCTCACCTTCTTTCACTTTTTCTTCTTCTCTTCTCCTTCTTCTTCTCCTTCTTCTTCTTCTTCTTCTTCTTCTTCTTGTTCTGCTTCTTCTTCTTCTTCTTCTTCTTCCTCTTCTTCTTCTTCTTCTTTTTCCCCTTCTTCTTCTTCTTTTTATTCTTCTTCTTTTTCTTCTTCTTCTTGTTCTTATTTCACCTCTTTCCCTTCCTCTCCTTCTTCTTCTTCTTCTTCTTCCTCTTCTTCTTCTTATTCTTCTTCATCATCTTCTTCTTCTTCTTCTTCTTCTTATGCTTCTTCTTCTTCTTCTAATTCTTCTTCTTCTACTTCGTCATCATCATCATCATCTTCTTCTTCTTCCCCTTCTTCTTGTTTTTCTTCTTCTTTTTCTTCTTCTTCTTTTTGTTCTTCTTTTTCTTCTACTTATTTTCCTTCTTTGTCTTCTACTTCTTCCTCTTCTTCTTCTTCTTCTTCTTCTACTTCTTTATCTTCATCTTCTTCTCGTTCTTCCTTTTTTCTCCTTCTTCTTCTTCTTCCTATTATTCCTCTATTTCTATTTCTTCTTCTTCTTTCCCTTCCACACTTTCATTTTTTTGTTCTTCTACTTCTTCTTCTTCCTTTGCACCTTCTTCTGCTGCTTTTTCTTCTTCTTCTACTACTTCTCTTTTTTTTCTTCTTCTTCTTCTTCCTATTCCTCTTCTTCATCTTCTCAATATTATTCTTCTTCTTCCTCTTCTTCTTCTTCTTCTTCTTCTTCCTCTTCCTCTTCTTAATCATCTTCCTCCATTTCTTCTTCTTCTTCTTCTTCTTCTTCTTCTTCTTCTCTTTCTTCTGCTTGTTCTGCTTCTTCTTCCTACTCTTCTTCTTCTTCTTCATCATCTTTTTCTTCTTCTACTACATCTTCTTCTTCCTCTTCTTCTTCTTCTTCTTCTTCTTATACTTCTTCTTCTTCTTCTTCATTGTCCTCTTTCTCTAGTTCATCTTCTTTTTACTCTTCTTCATCATCGTCATCATCCTCATCTTCTTCTTCTTTTTCTTCTTCTTCGCCTTCCCCTTCTTTGTCTTCTTTTTCATTTTCTTCCTCTTCTTCTTCTTCTTCTTCTTCTTCTTCTTCTTCATCTTCTTCTTCTTATTCGCCTTCTTCTACTTCTTTTGCATGTTTTAATTTTTCCCCTTCTTCTACTTCTTCTTTTCATTTTCTTCTTCCTCCTTGTATTCATCCTCATCATCATCTTCTTCTTCTTCTTCTTCCTCCTCTTCTTCTTCCTCTTTTTCTTCTTCTTTTTCTTCCACTTCTTTTCTTCTTCTTTCTTGTCTTCTTCTTCTTCCTCTACTTCCTCTTCTTCTTCTCCTTCTTCTTCTTCTTCCTCTTCATCACCTCTTCATCTTCTCCTTCTTCATTTTTGTCTTCTTCATCATCATCTTCTTCTTCTTCTACTTCTTCGTCATCGTCATCACTATCATCTTCTTTTCTTCTTCTTCTTCTTCTTCTTCTTCTTCTTCTACTTCTTCTTCTTCCTCTTCTCCTTCATCTTCTTCCACTTCTTCAAGTTCTTCTTCATCTTCTACTTCTTCTCCTTCATCTTCTTCTTCTTCTTCTTCTCTTTCTTCTTCTCCTTCCTCTACTCCTCCTTCTACTTCTTCTTCTTGGTATTCTTCTTCTTCCTCTAGTTCTTCTTATTTTAGTTCTTCTTCTGTTTCTTCTTCTACTCCTTCTTCCTCTTCCACTTCTTCTTAATTTTTTTTCTTCTTCTTTTTCTTCTTTTTCTACTTTTTATTCTTCTTCTTTCTCTTCTTCTTCTTCTTCTTCTTCTCCTCCTTCTCTTTCTTCTTCTTCTTCTTCTTCCTCTTATTCTTCTTCTTCTTCCTCTTCCTCCTCCACCTCTTCTTCTTCTTCTTCCTCTTCTTCTTCCACTTTTTCGACTTCTTCTTCCTCTACTTCTTCTTCTTTTCTTCTTCTTCATCTTCTTCTTCCTCCTCCCCTTTTTCTTCTTCTTCCTCTTCTTCTTCTACAACTTCTTCTTTTTCTTCTTCTTCTCCTTCTTCCTCCTTTTCTTCTTCTTCTTCTTCTTCTTCTACTTCTTTTTCTAATTCAACATCTTCCTCTTCTTCTTTTTCGTCTTCTTCTACTTCTTCTTCTTCTCATTTTTCTTCTCCTTATTTTTCTATTTCTTCTTCTTTTTCTTAATCTTCTTCATCTTCCTTTTCTTCTTCATCATTGTCTTCTTCTTCTTCTTTTTCTTTTTCTTCTTCTCCTTCTTCGTCCTCTTCTTCCTCTTCTTCATTCTCTCCTTCCTCTTCTTCTTATTCCTCTTTTTCTACTTCTATTTCTTCTTTTTCCTCTTCTTCTTCTTCTTTTTCCTCTTCTTCTTCTTCTTTTTCTTCACCTTCTTATTATTATTATTATTATTACACTTCATCTCCTTCTTGTTCATCTTCTGCTTCTTCTTCTTCTTCTTCTTCTTCTTCTTCTTCTTCTTCTTCTTCTTCTCCTTCCTCCTTTTCTTCTTCTTCTTCTTCCTCTTCACCTTCCTCCTCTTCTTCCTGTACTTCTTCGCCTTCTTCTCCATCATTTTCTTCTTCTTCTTCTCCTCCTCCTTCCTCCAATTCATATTCTTCTTCTTTTTCGATTTTTTTTCATCTTCTTTTACTTTTCCTTCTTCTTCTTCTTCTTCTTCTTCTTATTCCTCTTCTTCTTCCTCTTCTTTGTCTTCTTATACTTCTCCTCCTTCTTCTTCTTATTCTTCTTCATCTCCTTCTTCTTGTCCTTCTTCTGCTTCTCTTTCTTCTTCACCTTCCTCTACTCCTCCTTCTACTTCTTCTTCTTGGTATTCTTCATCTTCCTCTAGTTCTTCTTATTCTAGTTCTTCTTCTGCTTCTTCTTCTACTTCTTCATCTTCC
>JAIUJO010000578.1:0-2500 GCA_023846275.1 Vanilla planifolia
CTTCTTCTTTCTTTTCTTCTTCTTCCACTTCTTCTTGTTCTTCCTCCTCTTTATCTTCTTCTTTTTCTTTTTCTACTTCTTCTTCTTCTCTCCTCCTCTTTCTTCTTCTTCTTCTTCTCCTCCTCCTCCTCCTTCATCTTATTCTTCTCCTTCATCATCGTCATCATCATCATCTTCTTCTTCTTCTACTTCTTCTTCTTCTTCTCTTCAAATTTTTGTTCTTCTTCTACTTCCCCATCTTCTTCTTCTTCTTCTTCTTCTCCTTCTTCTTCTTCTTCATCTACTTCTTCCTTTTCTTCTTCTTCTTCCTTCTCTTACTCTTCTTTTTTGACTATATCTTCTTTGCCTTCTTCTTCTTCTTCTTCTTCTTCTTCTTCCTCTTCTTCTTGTTGTTCTTCTTCTCTACTTCTTCTTCTTGTTCTGCTTCAACTTCTTCTTTTACTTCTTCTTCTTCTTCTTCTTCTTCCTCCCCTTTTTCTTCTTCTTCTTATTCTTCTTCTTCTTCTTTGCTTTCTTCTTCCTCTCTTCTTGCTTTTCTTTTTCTTTTTCTTCTTGTTCTTAATCTGCTTCTCCATCTTGTTCTTCTTCTTCTTATTCTTATTCTTCTTCTTCCTCTTCTTCTTCTTTTTCATCTTCTTCTTTTACCTCTTCTTCTTCTACTACTATCTTCTTCTTCTTCTTTTTCTTCTCTTTCTTCTTATTCTTCTTCTTCTTCCTCTTCTTCTTCTTCTTCTTCTTCTTTCCTGCTTCTTTTTCTTCTTTTTCTCCTTCTTCTTCTTCTTCTTCTTCCTCTTCTTCTTTCATATTCTTCTTCTTCTTCATCTTCTTAATCTTCTTCTTCTTCATAATCTTCTTATTCCTCTTCTTCTTCTTCTTCCTCCTCTTTTTATTCTTCTTCCTCTTCATCTTCTCCTTTTTCTAATTCTTCTTCTTCTTCTACATCTTCTTTTTCTTTTTTTTTCTTCTTCTTCTTCTTCTTCTTCTTCTTCTTCTTCTTCTTCTTCTTTTACTTCTTCTTCTACTACTACTTGTTCCTCTTCTTCTTCATATTCTTCTTTTTCTTCTTCTTCTTCTTCTTCTTCTTCTAGTTCTTCTTCTTCATTTTCTCATCTCTTTCTTCTACTTCTTATCCTTCACCATTATCATTTTCTTCTTCTTCTTCTTCATCTTTTTCTTCTCCTCTTCTTCTTCTTTGACTACTTTTTCTTCTTCTTCTACTTCTACTTCTTTTCTTCTTCTTCTTCTTCTTCTCCTACTCCTCCTCCTCCTCCCCTCCTTTTTCATCATATTCTTCTTCTTGTTCTTTGTCCACTTCTCCTTCTTCTTCTTGCTATTCATTATCTACTTCTTCCTCTACTTGTTCTTGTTCTCCTTCTTCTTCGTCCTCTTCTTCTTCTTCTTATTATTATATTATTCTTCTTCTTCTTCTTTTTCTTCATCTTTTATTTCTTTTTCTTCTCCTTATACTTCTTCTTCCTCTTCATCGTCCTCTTCTTCTTCCTATTTTCCTTCTTCTTGTTCTTCTTCTTCTTCTCTTATTTCTTCTTCTTGTTCTTCTTCTACCACTTCTTCATCTACTTCTTTTACTTCTTTTTCTTGTTCTTCTCCTTCTTCTTCTTCTTCTTCTTCTTCTTCTCCTTCTTCACTTTCTTGTTATTTTTTGCCATCTTCTTCCTCTTCTTCTTCTTCTTCTACCACTTCATTTTCTTCTTCATCTTCTTCTTCCTCTTCTTCTTTTTCATCTTTTTCTTCTTCTACTTCTTCCTCTTCTTCTAGGTCTTATTCTTCAACTTCTTTTCTTCTTCTTCTTCTTCTTCTCCTTCTCCTTCTTGTTCTTCTCCTTCTCTATATTATTCTTCTCTTTCATCATCATCATCTTCTTCTTTTTCTTCTTCTTCGTATATTATATTTTTTTCTTCTAGTTCTTCTTGTTGTTCTTCTTCTTCCTCTTTTTATTCTTCTACTTCTCCTACTTCTTCTCCTTTTTCTTCTTCTTCTCTTCTTCTTCTTCTACTACTACTACTATTGCTTCTTCTTCTTCTTCTTCTTCCCTTCATCATCTTCTTCTTCTTCTTCTTCTTCTTTTTCTCTTCTCTATTTTTTGTCTTCTTCTTGTTCTTCTTTATCCTCTTCTTCATCATCACCTTCTTCTTCTTCTTCCCCTTTTTCTATGTCTTCTCCTTTTTTGCCTTCTTCTTCTTCTTCTTCTTCTTCTCCTCCTCCTCCTCCTCCATCCCCTTCCTATTATTCTTCTTCTTCTACTACTTCTACTACTTCAACTTCTTCTTCTTCTTCTTCTTCTTCTCCTCTTCCTCCATCTTTTTCTTCATCAACTTTTTCTTCCTCTTCCACTTCTTCCACTTCTTCTTCTTCTTCTTCCTCTTCTTCTTCTTCTTAATCTTCTCTTTCTTCTTCATCATCATCATCTTCTTCTTCTTCATCTTCTTCTTTTTCTTTTTCTTCTTCTTCTTCTTCATTTACTTCCTCTTTATAATTTTCT
>JAIUJO010000578.1:12500-15000 GCA_023846275.1 Vanilla planifolia
CTTTTCATTCTTTTCTTATTCTTCTTCTTTTTCTTCTACTTCTTGTTCCTCTACTTCTTCTTCTTCTTCTTCTTTTTCTTCTTCGTCTTCTTCTTCTTCCTCTTCCTATTCTTATTATTCTTCTTCTTCTTCCTCTTCTACTTGTTCTTCTTTTACTTCTTATTCTTCTTCTTCATCTTCTTTTTCTTCTTCTTCTTCTTCCTACACTATTTCTTCATCTTCTTCTTGTTCCTTTTCCTCTTCTATTCCTTCTTCATCATCATCATCTTCTTCTTCTCCATCTTCTTCATCTTCTTCTTCTTCTTCTTCTTCTTCTACTACTTCTTTTTCTTCTTCTACATCTTTTTCTTCATCATCATCATCATGTTCTTGTAATTTTTGTTTGTTTTCCACTTCTTCTTCGTCCTCTTCTTCTTCTTCTTCATCTTCTTAATCTTCTTCTTCTTCTCCCTCTACTTCTTCTTCTTTTCCGCCTTCATATTCTTCTTCTTCTTCTAAAACTTCTTCTTATTCCTCTTCATCTTCCGCTTCTTTTTCTTCTTCATCTTCTTCTTCTTCTTCTTTTTCTCCTTGTTCTTCTTCTTCTTCTTCTTCTTCTACATCTTATTATTCATCATAATTATCATCATTTTCTTCTTCTTCTTCTAATTTTTGTTCTTCTTCTACTTCTTGTTCTTCCTCTTCTTCTTCTTCTTCCTCTTCACCATCATATTCTTCTTCTTCTTCTTCTTCTTCTTCTTCTTCCTCCTGTTCTTCTTCTTCTGCTTCTTTTCCTTCTTCCTCTTCTTTTCGTTGTCATCTTCTTATTCTTCTTCCTCTTCTTCCTCCAGTTCTTCTTCTTCTGCTTCTTTTTCTTCTTCCTACTCTTTTCGTCGTCATCTTCTTCTTCTTCTTCTTCTTCTACTTCTCCTTCTTCTTCTTCTTCTTCTTCTTTTGCCTCTTCTTTTTCATCTACTTTTTTTTCTTCTTCATCTTCATCATCACCATCATCATCATTTTCTTCTTCTTCTTCTTCTTCTTCTTCCTCCTCCTTCTTCTTCCACTTCTTCTCCATTTTCTTCTTTTTCTTCATCATAATCTACTTCATCCTCTTCTTCTTCTTCTTTTTCTTTTTCTTCTTCTTTTCCATCTTCTTCTTCTTCTTCTTGTTCACAATCATCATCTTAATCATCTTCTTCTTCTTCCTCTTCTTCTTCATTCTCTACTTCTTCCTCTTCTTCTTCTTCTTCTTCTTCTCAATCCTTTTCTTCATCTTCTCCTTCATCATCATCATCATCATCATCATCATCTTCTTCTTCTTCTTCCTCTTCCACTTCTTTTTCTTCTATTATGTCTTCTTCTTCTTCATCTTCTTCTTCTTCATCATCTTCTTCTTCATCTTGTTCTTCTTCTTCTTCTTCTTCTTCTTCTTCTTCTTCTTTGCCTCCATCTTTTTCCTCCTATTCTTCGCCTTTTTCTTCTCCTTCTTCTTCTTCTTCTTCTTACTCTTCTTCTACTGCTTCTTCTTCATCTTCTTCTTCTTCTTCATCTTATTTTTCCTTCTATTCTTCTTCTTATTCTTTTTTTTTTCATCTTCTTCTTATTCTTTTTCTTATTCTTCTTCTTCTTCTTCTTCTTCTTCTTCTTCTTGATCTGGTCATTCTTCTTCTTCTCCTTCTTCTACTTCTACTACTTCTCCTTCTTCTTCTTCTTATTTTTCTTCTTCTTCTTCTTCATGTTCTTAATCTTCTTCCTCTACTTCTTTCACCTGTTCTTCTTCTTCTTCCTCCTCTTAATCTTATTCTCCTTTTTCTTCTTTGTCTTCTTCTTCTTCTTCTTCTTCTCCTTTTTATACTTCTACGTCTTCTTCTACTACTTCCTCTTCCTCTACTTTTTTTTCTTATTCTTTCTTCTTCTTTTTCTTCTTCTTCTTCTCCTTCTTCTCCTTCCTATTCTTCTTCAACTTCATTAACTTCTTCTTCTTATTATTATTCTTATTCTTCTTCCTATTCATTTTCTTCTGTCTTCTTCTTCTTCTCCTTCTTCTTCTTCCTCCTCCATTTCTTCTTCTTATTGTGCTCCTTTTTCTTCTTCTTTTTCTTCTTCTTACTCTTCTTCTTCTTCTTCCTCTTCCTCTTCTTCTTCTTCTTCTTTTTCATCTTCTTCTTCTACTTCTTCTTCTTCGTCATCTACTTCTTCTTCCTCTTCTTCTTCTTCTCTTCTTCTTCTCCTTCTTTGTCTTCTTCTTGCTCCTATTCTTCTTCCTCTTCTTCTTCATCTTCCTCTTCTTCTTTTCTTCTTCTTCTTCTCCATTTTCTTCTTGTTCTTCTTCTTCTTCTTCTTCTTCTTCTTATTCTTATTCTTCTTCTTTTACTTCTTCTTCTTCTTTAACTTCTTCAAACACTTCAACGACTTCTTCTTCCTCTTCTTCTTCTTCTTCTTCTCCTTCTTCTTGTTCTTCTTCTTCTACTTCTTTTACTTCTTTTTTTTCTTCTTTTTCTTCTTCTTCCTCTTCTTCTTC
>JAIUJO010000578.1:32500-40000 GCA_023846275.1 Vanilla planifolia
TACTTCATCTTTTTCTTCTTCTTCGACTTTTTCTTTTTCATCTTCTTCTTCTTTTACATCTACTTCTCCTCATCTTCTTCCTCCTCTTCTTCTTCTTTAATAGATACTACTTCTTCTGCTTTGTCTTCATCTTCTTCACCTTTTTGTTCTTCATCTTCTTCTTCATCTTGTTCTTCTTTGTCTTCTTCTTCTTCTTCTTCGTTTTCTTCTTCTTCTCATTCTTCTGTATGTTTTTCTTGTTTTTCTTCTTCTGCTTCATCTTCTTCTACAACTACTACTTCTTCTTCTTCTTCTTATTCTTCTTCTTCATCTTCTTCTTCTTCTTCTTCTTCTTCTTCCTATTTTTTTCTTCTACTTCTCTACTTCTACTTCTTCTTCTTCCTCCTCTTTTTTCTTTTTCTTCTTCCTCTTCTTCATCTTCTCCTGCTTCTTCGTTTTCTTCTTCTTCTTCTTCTTTTCTTGTTCTTCTTCTACTTGTTCTTCATATTTTTCTTCTACTTCTTCTTCTACTACTACTACAACTACAACTATTTCATCTTCTTCTTCCTCATCATCTTCTTCTTCATCTTCTTCTAATTTTTGTTCTTCTTCTATCACTACTATTGCTTTTACTTGTTCTTCTTCTTCTTCTTCTTTTTCTTCTACTTTTTCTACTTCTTCTTCTTCGTCTTCTCTTCCTCTTATACTTCTTCTCCTTTTTCTTCTTCAACTTATTCTTCTTTGCTTTCTTCTTCTATTACTTCTTTCCTTTTCTTCTTTTTCTTCTTCTTCTACTTCTTCTTCTTCTTCTTCTTCTTCTTCTTCTTTTTCTACTACTTCTTCTACCACTACTTTTATTCTTCTTATCTTCTTTTTCCTATTGTTGTTCTTGTTCTTGTTCTTCTACTTATTCGTCTTCTCTTCTTCTTCTTCTTCATCATCTTCTTCTTCTACTTTTACTTTTTCTTCTACTTCTTATTCTTTTTCTTCTTCTTCTTCTTCTACTTCTTCCTCTTCTTCTTCTTCTTCTACTTCCATCTCTTCTTTTTCTTCTTCTGCTTCTTCTACTTCTTCTTATTCTTCTTCTTATTCTTCTCCCTCTTCTACTTCTTCTTCCTCTTCTACTACTATTACTACTAGTACTTCTTACTCTCCTTCTTCTTTTTTTTTCTACTACTTCTTTTTCTTCTTCTTCTTCATCTTCTTTTTCTTCTACTGCAACTACTACTTCTTCTTCTTCTTGTTCTGCTTCTCCTTCTCCTTCTTCTTCTTCTTCCTCTTCTTGTCCTTCTTCCTCTTGTTCTTGTTCTTCTTCTTCTTCTTCTTCTTTTTCTTTCTCTTCTTCTTCGTCTTCCTCTTCTTCTTCTTCTTCTTCTTCTCCTACTTTTTCTTCTTCTTCTTCTTCTTCAACAACAACTTCGTTTCTTCTCTTACTTCTCCTTGTTCTACTTCTGCTTCTTATTCTTCTTCTTCTTTGTCTTCTTCTTCTTCTTCTTCTTCTTCTGTTTTTGCTCATTCTTCTTCTTCTTCTTCTTCTTCTTCTTCTTCTTTTCTTACCTCTTCTTCTTGTTCTTCTTCTTCTTCTTCTTCATCTTATTCTGCTTCTTCTTCATCATCATAATCTTCTTCTTCTACTTATCCTTGATCATCATCCTCTTCTTCATCTTCTTCTTCTCCTTCTTCTTTTACATCTTTTCCTTCTTTTTATTCGTCTTCTTCTACTTCTTCTTCTTCTTCTTCTTTTTCTTCTTCATCATCGTCATCATCTTCTAATCTTTCATGTCTTGTTCTTTTTACTACTTCTTCTACTTCTACTTCTACTTCTTCTTCTTCTTCTTCTTCATCTTCTTCATCTACTTATCCTTCTTGTCTTCTTCTTCTCCTTCTTCTTTTTCCTCTTCTTCTTGATCCTGTTCTTCTTCATTTTCATCTTTTTCTTTTTTTTCTTTTTCTTTTTCTTTTTCTTATTCTTCTTCTTCTTTTTCTTCTTCTACTACTTCTTCTTCTTGCACTTCTTCTCCTTCTTCTCCTTGTTCTACTTCTTCTTCTTCTTGTACTTCTTTTAATTCTTCTTGTACTTATTCTCTTCTTCATCTTCTTCTTCTTTTTCTTCTTCTTCTTCTACTTCTCCTGCTTCTTCTTCTTCTTCTTCATCACCGTCTTCTTCTTCTCCTTCTTCTTCATCTTCTTCTACTTTGTCTTCTTACTATTGTTCTTCTTCTTCTACTACTTCTTCTTTTTTTCTTTTTCTTCTTCTTCTTCTCCTACTTCTTCCTCTTCTTCTTCTTTCTCCTCGTCTTCTTCTTCTTCTTCTTCCACATCTTCTACTACTACTACTTTTCTTCTTCTTCATCTTCTACTTCGTCATCATCATCTTCTTCTTCTTCTTCTTCTTCTTCTTGTTTTCTTCTTCAGCAACTACTTCTCCTTCATCTTCTTTTTCATCTTCGTCTTCTTCTTTTTCTTCTTCTCCTTATCCTACTACTTCTTTTTCTTCTTCTTCTTCTTCTTCTTCTTCTCGTCCTTCTTCTTCTACGTCTTCTTCTTCTTCTTTTTCTTCCACTTCTTCTTCTTCTTGTACTTCTTCTCTTTCTTTTTCTTCTCCTTCTTCTTCTGCTTCATTTTCTTCCTCTTCTACTTCTTCTCTTTTTCTTCTTCTTCTTCTTGTTCAACTTATTCTTCTTCTTCTTCTTCCTCCACTTCCCCTTCTTCTTCATCATCTTCTTTTAATTCTTCTTCTTCTTCTTCTTCTTTTGCTTCTTCTCCTTCTGGTTATACTACTTCTTCTACCTCTTCCTCTGCTTCTTCTACTACTAATTCTTCTTTTTGGTCATCTTCTACTTCTTCTACTTTTTCTTCTTTTATTCGTCTACTTCTTATTATTCTTCTTCTACTTCTTCTACATCTTCTTTTTCTTTTACTAGCTGTTCTACTTCTTCTCCTCCTCCTTTTTCTTCTTCTTTTTCTTCTACTTCTACTTCTACTTCTTTTTTTTCTTCTTCTTCTTCCACTTCTTATACTTCTTCCCCTTTTTCTTCTTCTTCTTCTTCTTCTTATGCTTCTTCTTCTTCTTCGTCTTCTTCTTCTTAATCATCTTCTTCTTTTTCTTCTACTACTACTACTAGTAGCACAACTACTTCTTTTTCTTCTTCTTCTTCTTCTTCTTCTTTTTCTTCTTCATCTTCTACTTTTACATCATCTTCTTCTTCTATTTCTTCTTCCTCTTCTTCTCCTCCTTCGCTGTGTACTTCTTCCACCTCTTCTTCTTTGTCAACTTCTTCTTCTTCTTCTTCTACGTCTTCTTCTTGTTCTACATCTTCTTCTTCTTCTTCTACTACTACTTCTTATTCTTATTCTTCTTCTTCTTCTTCTTCTTCTTCTTCTTCTTCTACTTCTTCTTCATATTCTGTTTCTTCTTCTTCCCCTTCTTGTACATCTTCTCCGTCATCTTCTAATACTTTTTCTTCTTCTACATCTTCTCCATCTTCTTCTTCTACTTCCTCTTCTTCTTCTTCTTCTTCTACTTCTTCTGCTAGTTATTCACCTTCTATTGTTCTTCTTCTTCTTCTACTTCTTCTATTACTACTACTACTACTTATTATTCTTCTCTTCTTCTCTTCTTCATCATCTTCTTCTACTTCTTCTTCTTCTTCTTCTTCTTCTTCTAATTCTTCCTCTTCTTCTTCCACCACTACTTCTTCTTCTTTGTCTTCTTCTTCTTCATCTTTTTATTCTTCTTCTTCTTCTTCTCCTTTTTCTTTTTCTTCTTCTACTTCTTCTTCTTCTTGTTCTTCTTTTACTTCTTCTCCTTCTTCTTTTTCTTCTTCTTCATCTACTTCTTCTGCTACTCATTCTTCTTCTTTTCCTTCTCCTTCGTCTTCTTCTTCATTTTAATCATCATCTTCATCTCTTTCTTCTTCTTCTTCTTAATCATCTTCTTCTTTTTCTTCTACTACTACTACTAGTAGCACAACTACATCTTTTTCTTCTTCTTCTTCTTCTTCTTCTTTTTCTTCTTCATCTTCTACTTTTACATCATCTTCTTCTTCTATTTCTTCTTCCTCTTCTTCTCCTCCTTCGCTGTGTACTACTTCTTCCACCTCTTCTTCTTTGTCAACTTCTTCTTCTTCTTCTACGTCTTCTTCTTGTTCTACATCTTCTTCTTCTTCTTCTACTACTACTTCTTCTTATTCTTATTCTTCTTCTTCTTCTTCTTCTTGTTCTTCTTTTACTTCTTCTTCATATTCTTTTTCTTCTTCTTCCCCTTCTTGTACATCTTCTCCTTCATCTTCTAATGCTTTTTCTTCTTCTACATCTTCTCCATCTTCTTCTTCTTCTTCTTCTACTTCTTCTGCTAGTTATTCACCTTCTATTGTTGTTCTTCTTCTTCTACTTCTTCTACTACTACTACTACTACTTATTATTCTTCTCTTCTTCTCTTCTTCATCATCATCTTCTTCTTCTCCTTCTTCTTCTTCTACTTCTTCTTCTTCTTCTTCTTCTTCTTCTAATTCTTCCTCTTCTTCTTCCACCACTACTTCTTCTTCTACTACTTTTTCTTCTTCTTCTTCTTTGTCTTCTTCTTCTTCATCTTTTTATTCTTCTTCTTCTTCTTCTCCTTTTTCTTTTTCTTCTTCTACTTCTTCTTCTTCTTGTTCTTCTTTTACTTCTTCTCCTTCTTCTTTTTCTACTTCTTCATCTACTTCTTCTACTACTCATTCTTCTTCTTTTTCTTCTTTTCCTTCTCCTTCGTCTTCTTCTTCATTTTCATCATCATCTTCAACTCTTTCTTCTTTTTCTTCTTTTACTACTACTGCTACTACTACTTCCTCTTCTTCTTTTTCTTCTTCTTCTTCTTCTACTACTACTATACTTCTTCTTCTTCTTCTTCTTCTTCTTCTTCTTTGTCTTCATCTACCATTACAACATCTTCTTTTTCCTCTTCTGCTTTTGCTTCTTCTTATTCTTCTTTTTATTCTTTTTTTCTTCTTCTTCTTCTTCTTTTTCTTTTGACAACTTCTTCTTCTTATTCTTCTTCTTCTTCTTCTTCTTCTTCTTCTCCCCCTTCTCCTTCTTCCCCTTCTTCTTCTTCTTCTCATCCTCTTTCTACTTCTTCCTTTTCTTCTTCTTCTTCTTCTACTACTATTACTACTACAACTACAACTACTACTACTTCTTTTTCATCGTATTTTACTTCTTCTACTTTTTCTTCTCCTTCTTCTTCTTCTTCTTCTTCCAATTATGCTTCTTCTTTTTCTTCTTGTACTTCTTCTTCTTCTTTTACTTTCTCTTCTTCTTCTTCTTCTACTTCTTCGTCTTCTTTTTCTACTTCTTCTTTTTCTTCTTCTTCTTCTTCTTCTTCTTCTTCTTCTTTTACATCTTCTTTTTCTTCTTCTTCTACTACTACTACTTCTTCTACTTCTTCTTCTTCTTATCCATCTTATTCCTCTTCTTCTTCTTTTATAGCTTCTTGTTCTTCTTGTTCTCCTTCTTCTACTTCTTCTTCTTCTTCTACATCTTTTTCTTTTTCTTCTTTTTCTAAATCTTCTTCAGCTTAACATTTTCTTCTTCCTGTACTTATTCTTCTTCTTCTTCGTCTTCTTCTTCTTCCAATACTACTAGTACTATTACTAATACTACTTCTTATTATCCTTAATCTTCTTCTTCTTCTTCTACTTCTTCTTCTTACTCTTCTTCTTCTTCTTCTTTTTCTTCTATTTCCTCTTCATCTTCTTCTTCTTCTTCTTCTTCTTCTACTTCTCCTTCTTCTTTTTCTTCTTCTTCTTCTTCTTCTTCTTCTACTTCTTCTTCTTCTTCTTCTTCTACTTCTTCTTCTTCTTCTTCTTACTCTTCTTCTTCTTCTTTTTCTTCTTCTGCTTCCTCTTCATCTTCCTCTTCTTCTTCTTCTGCTTCCTCTTCATCTTCCTCTTCTTCTTCTTCTTCTTCTTCTTCTTCTACTACTTCTTCTTCTTCCTCTTGTTATTCTTGTCCTTCTTCTTCTTCTACATCTACTTCTTCTTCTTCTACATCTTCATCTACTTTTTCTTCTTCTTCTATATATTCTCCTCTTGTTGTTGTTGTTCTTCTTCTTCTTCTTCTTTGTCTTCTTTTTCTTCTTCAACATCTTCTTCTTCTTCTTCTTCTCCTTCTTCATCTTCATCTTCTTCTTCTTCTTCCACTTCTTTCTTTTTCGTCTACTTCTTTTTCTTCTTCTTTTCCTTCATCTTCTTTTACTTCTTTTCCTTCTTTTGTTTCTTCATCTTCTTCAACTTCTTCTTCTTCATCTTATTCTACTTCTTCTTCTTTTTCCTCTTCTTCTTCTACTTCTTCTTCTTCTTCTACTTCTACTTCTACTTCTTATTCTACAACTACTTATTCTATAACTACTTAATCCTCTTCTTCTTCTTCTTCTTCTTCTTCTTCTTCTTCATCTTCCTCTTCTACTTATTGTTCTTGTCTTCTGCTTCTCCTTCTTCTTCTTCTTCTTCTTCTTTTTCCTCTTCTTTTTCTTCCTCTTCTTCTTCTTCTTCTTCCACTTCTTCTTTTTCTTCTTCTTCCTCTTCTTCTACTTGTACTTCTACTTCTTCTTCTTCTTCTACTTCTTCTTATTCTTCTTCTACTTCTTTTTCTCCTTCTTCATCTACTTCTTTTTATTCTTCTTCTAGTTATTCTTATCGTATTTTTCTTCTTATTCTTCTTCTTCTTCTTCTTCTATTCCTTCTTCTTCTTCTTTGTCTTCTTCTACTTTCTTCTTCTTCTTCTTCTCCTTCTTCACCTTCTTCTGCTTCTTCTTCTTGTTCTTCTTCTTCATCTTCATCACCATCTTCTTCTTCTCCTTCTTCTTCTTCATCTTCTTCTACTTCATCTTCTTATTCTTCTTCTACTACTAGTTCTTTTCTTCTTCTTCTTCTTCTGCTACTTTTTGGTTTTCATAGTCTTTTTCTTCGTCTTCTTCTTCTTGTTCTACTTCTTCTACTTCTTCTACTACTACTTCTTTTTCTTCTTCTTCTTTTTTACTAGTACTTCTTATTCTTCTTCTTGTTCCTCTTCTTCCCCTTCTTCTTCTTCTTCTTCTTCTTCTACTTCTCTTCTTCTTCTCCTTCATTTTCTTCATCTTCTTTTTCTACTTCTTCTTCTTCATCTTCTTCTATAACTTCTACATCTTCTTCTTCTTCTTCTCCTCCTCCTTCTTGTTTGTCTTCTTTTTCTTCTTCTTCTTCTTCTTCTTCTTCTTCTTCTTCTACTCTACTACTAGTAGTACTTCTTAATCTTCGTCATCTTCTTCTTCTTCTTTCTTCTTCTTCTTCTTCTTCTTCTTCTTCTTTTTCTTCTTCTTCTTCTACTTATACTTCTTCTTATTCTTCTTTTTCTTCATCTTCTTCTTCTTATATTTCTTCTTCTTTTTCTTCTTCTTTTACTTCCTCTTCGTCTTCTTTTTCTTCAAGTTCTCATTCTTCTTCTTCTTCTTCTTCTTTTACTTCTTCAGTCACTTTTCTTCTTCTTCTACTATTTTTTCTTCTT
>JAIUJO010000578.1:45000-270000 GCA_023846275.1 Vanilla planifolia
CTTCTTCATCTTCTTCTTCTACTTAGACTACTATTACAACTACAACTTCTTCATTGCCATCATCGTCATCGTCTTCTTCTTCTTTTTCTTCTAGATCCTCTTCTTCGTCTTCTTCTTCCTCCACTTCTTCCTCTTCTCCTTCATCATCTTCTTCTTCATCTTCTTCTTCATCTTCTTCTTCATCTTCTTCTTCTTCTTGATCTTCTTCTTCATCTTCTTCTTCCTCATCTTCTTCTTCTTTTCCTTCATCATCTTCTCCTTCTTCTTCTTTTTCTTCTTCTTATTCTTATTCTTTTTCTTCTTCTTCTTCTTCTTCTTCTTCTTCTACTTCTTCTTCCTCCTCTACTTCTTCTTCGTCCACCTCTTCTTCTTCTTCTTCTTCTTCTTCTTTCTCTTTTTCTTGCCTCCTTCTTCTTCTTCTTCCTCTTCTTCTTCTTTTCTTCTTCCTCTTCTTCCTTCTCTTCTTCTTCCTCTTCTTCTTCTTCTTTTTATTCTCCTTCTTTTTCTTGTTTAGTTCTTCATCTTCTTCTACTTCTAAAATCACATAACTTTGATTTTTTTGTCTTTTACATTCATGTATGACCACAGCAACATTATTGATTTGATTTTTTTTGTATTTTTCACTTATCAATTTGTTACTTTTTAATTCTCATGTAGAATAATTATCTCCACCTCTATTGTTTCCTTTTCATCACAACCATTAAAAAATTTAAGAAAGTAATCATGTATCATAATATAAAACATAATATTTATGACAAACGTAAATATAATTTTTTTAATTATTCATATTATTTAAATTATTTTGATAAGAATGATAACATAATAAAAAAAATCGTACATATTAATCTATACGTTATCAAAAAGAAATAATTTGTCTAATTTTTCTTTATCGTTCACATATTTGTTTATTATCACTATCACCTCTCTTATAACTATTTTCTTTTCTTCCTTTTTAAATCATCTATCATGTATTTTTTTAATATTTTTTCATTATTTTATTTTATCGATCTATAATTTTAATATTCTCACTTTTTAAATAAAATTATCTCTTTCTATATTATCTCTTTTCAACCCATCAATTAGTAATGTTTAGGAAATATCTCTTATTAGATAGATTAATATATAACATTTTAGATAAAAATGTAATTTATTATTTATAATTATTATATACTCTTATTTTTAATTTATAGGAATGATAGCATCTTAAAAGGAAAGCTCATGCATTAATGTATATTTTAAAAAAATAATAATTTTATAATTTTTAATTAATTAGATATAAGAAAAACATTTATATATTATAATTTATAATAAATGTAATAAGCATAACTTTTATTCAAAATTTTATGTAGTTGATAATTTAGAAAATTTTAAAATTTTTTTCATAAAACATAATCACGCAACAATGATATTTTATCTTTTGTAACCAATTGTGCCCACAAGAGCATTATAGCATGGGATCTGATTAGTACACAAAAACTAAGCGTGCTATGACGATGAAAGTATTAGCATCGGTGATGTCTTGTGAAGTTCTAATGTTGCACATACCGATTCAGAGCAACCCCTTTTCTTAAAAACTATATTTGATTTGAATAAAATGTTATTTTTGAAAAATCAAATAATCATAAATGATAGTTTATAATTATAATGTTTGAAATGAATTATTAAAAACCACTTAATAAAACTATTGTCAATTTAATATAATACTAAATAGAGTGAATAACAAGGTATAATTAAATAACAACATTTATATAGTTTAATATTTAGTAAAATAACTTATATAAATTATAATAAATTTGAACTAAGTTATGTCTAAGTTAATGTATATATTACGTAAATGTTTTTAAATATAGTAATATTATATTTAGAAATTTTAATTTATCACATTAATGATAAACTTATTTTATATCTATTATGTATATAACATCATATAAATATAATATATTAGAGTAATTATAACATTTATTTTTTTTGATTAATTTTTCAAAATTTTATGTATCAATAAGATAAAATTAAATTTAAAAGTATAATATTCCATGAAAATTTTAATATTTTAAAATAATAATAAATCATAAATAATGTTCGTTATTACTAGTTATTAAATGTTAAATTTGGTTAACATATTAAATTTAATAAATATTATATTCGTAATTTTGAATATTTTATTTTTATTTAATTATTTCTCTTATTTTTTTACTTTATCTAGAAATCTCTCCCATTCACTCATTTTCTTCACTCTTATAATAATGCTATTATTTATATATTAATTCTCTTCATTTTTTCTTTCCTCTCTATCTCCTCCATCATTCTCTACTCTCTAATTTCTCTCTCTTTTACTTATTTATTTATTCTCTCTATCTCACCTATGTTTTCTTTTTTCTTATCTTCTTTATTAAATTATCTCTCATCTCTATTCACTATTACTTTCTTATATATTTTAGTCTTATAAATCCATAACCTTCTCTTTCTCTCTTTTGTAAAGTGTTATCTCTTCTATATTATCAATTTTTGTGATAAATTAATAATATTAAGAAAATCTTTCATGTTGCACTAATAAATATATAATATTTATGATAAACATATGTATTTCATTCTTTGTATTTGTTAAATAATTAAATTTTTAATTTATAAATATGATTAAATAATGGAAGAAAATATTGTGTTAATACCTACTTTATCAAAAAAATAGTTTAAGTAATTTTTTATTAAAGTTGCATAAATAAAATATTTTTATAAAAAAATATTGATATATATAAAAAAACTTTTTAAAAGTATATATATCATATAATTTAGAAAATTTTATAAATGGTTTATTATCTAGAATTAAATAATCAAACAATGATAATATTTTTATCTTTTGCATACATGTTCGACCACTCTAGCATTATAGCATATGTTCTCATTAAAACTCCAATTTTAAGCTTTCTTTGGCGAGCTAAGTTTTAGGATGTGTGTCCTTATTAGGCATCCATGTGTTCAATATATTATTTTGCAGCATTCCACTTTTAAAATAAATGATAGTGATTTTTAATATTATGTTATATTTAAAACATTAAACTTTTACTGCTAATAGTTTATCATTACAATTTTAGAAATTAAATATTAAAAAAAATTTTAGATTATTACTAATTTTTTAAAATATTAAATATGGCACATCAGGTGATAGGAGATTGTTATCCTTTCTTTATTAATCTCCTTATATTCTTAACTACCACTCACTCTATTCTCTATCCTTTTCTTTTTCTTATTTTCTCTTGCTTTCACTTATTTATTTAATTTCTCTATCTCATATATGTTCTCTTTTTTATTTTTCTCTTCATTAAAATATTTCTTATCTCTCTATTATTATTTTTCTCTCTAATATATTTTTATAAAATTATGACTTTCTTTATCTATTATAGAATAATAATCTCCATCATAATGATCTCCTTTTCAGCCCATTAATTAATTATATTTAATAAATCTCTAATATCACATAATTTAAGTTTTTTATTTATGAGAATAATAATATAATGGAATAAATCTTATGTCTTAATGTTAATGTTATAAAAAGTAATAGTTTATGTTTCCTTATTTTTTCTTTTTATTGATACATCTCTTCTTTCTCTATTGTTATTTTCCAAACTGTTCCACTTTTATCAATCTTTGCAACTTTTTCTCGGTTACCAAATAGTTATCTCCATCCTCATCATCTCTTTTTCAACACTTAAAATTAACAATATTTAAAAATCTTTTTTGTTACATATTTTAATATACAACATTTATCAAAAATATACATAATTTTATTTATTTCTGTTATGTACTTAAATTTTTTATTTATAGTAATAACAACGCAATGGAAGATAACCTTATGCATTAATATCTACTTTGTCAAAAATAATAGTTTATTTATATTTTTGTTAATTATACATAAATTATGTATTGAGATTGAAATAATGTTATGAACTTTATAACAAGCATTAAATTTTTTTAAAGTGCATATACTTGATAATTTAAAAAATTTTAGAAATGATTCAATTTGTTAATGACTAATAACACAACTTTGACTTTTCTTATTTATATGGATGTGTAACCACACCAAGATTATAACATTGAATATCATTAAAAATCAAAAGTTAAGCATGCTTAGGTAGCAATAGTATTGGGATGGGTCACCTCCTGAGATGTCCTCAGCTTGGAGATATATTTTTATAGCACACTTTTTCCTGATGTATGATATTTAGTTTTTATAACATTTTAATGTTAAAAAATAAATTATTATAAATGATTGTTTACATTAACATTTAAGTATTTATTTTTTAATAATAACATTATAAAGTTATTATTAATGTCATATAATAATTAATATAACACATCATAAGATATAATAATATATTTTCTTTAGCTTACTTTAATATTAAGAAAAACTAGTTTTGGTAATTGTAATAAATTGTAATTTTTTAATATTTATAACAAAATTTTTTTAGATATACAAATATTATATTATAAAATATAACAAAATTTATGATATAAATTGATTGTTAAAAATTATAAAAATTATTTATATTTATTATAAGTTTTACTTTATTAAAGATAATATATTATAAAAATGATGTTACTTTTTATTTAAATAACTTTTTTTATTTTAATACTAAAAAATAAATATTAAATTAATAGTAAAAATATTTTTAAAATATTTGTAATTCTATATGATTAAATTTTTTATTTTTCATAAATATTATATGCTTAAATGTTAAGATTTAATATTTTTAAATTATTTTGCTCAATTTTACTTTTTTTATCTCAATGTCTATAATTTTCTTCTCTCTTTTATTATTATTCTCTTATTTTCTTCTTTATTTCTTATTTCTTTATATTTGTTTAGCCTCTCTCTTCTTTATCCTTCTTTATTTTCCCATTTCTTTTGCTTCTTAACTTATTAACTTATTCTCTATATCCTCTATATGTTCTCTCTTTTCTTTTCTTTTTTATAAAATCATGTCTCTATCTCTATTATTTTTTTTTGGAGCAATTAATTAATAATGATGAAAAGAATCTCTCATTTTTAATAATTAAATATATAATGTTTATGAAAAAGAATTTTTTTTTACTTATCTCTTAATAATTTTTATTTATAAGAACGATAAAATAATATGTAAAAATATCATGTATTAATGCCTACATTACCAAAAATTATAATTTAGTTAGTGTTTCATAAATTTTTTGTAAATCAAATAATAATATTTGAATATATTATGATGTGTATAAAAAGTATACTATCTTTTCAAATTTATATACTTAGTAATTTAGAAAAATTTTATATGAAACATTCTTTTAAAAAATAACTAAACAAATATTATATTTTGTCATTTATATGCATGAGTGGCCACACCAGTATTATAGCACTCAATCTTATTAGAACTCCAAAGCTAAGCTTGCTTGCATGAGAGTAGTGTTGGGATAGGTGGCTTCAAAATAAATCATTATGTTACACATACTTTAACATAAAATTCTTGTTTTTAATGAATAAAAATAAATTTTAATAACAACTTCATGATAAAAAAATAAAATTATTACTTATTTTAGTTCATACTTATCATTTTAATAAATAATTATTAATAAAAAATTAATAATGTTATTATCTATTTTATATAATAGTAAATATGACGGATCATTTGATATAATAAAAAAATAACTTTAATAAAATTTTTATATTGAGTATAATAACCTATAAAATTTATAGTAAATTATAATTTTTTTTGTTTATAATGTTATATATATATGATATGTGCAAATATTTTTTAATATAGTATTATTTTATATGGAATATTAAAAAAAAATTATATCTTTGATATTAAATATTATTTATATTACATTATGTGAACTTAATATTTTACAATTACTATAATATTAATATTTAATTAACTTTATATTTTTATTATGAAAAAAGTAATATTAAATTAAATGCCAATTTTTTTTAATTATTTTTAGTATTTTAAAATAATAATAACAATAATTATTTTATAATTTTTTATTATTATATATTTTATATAATTAGATTGTTATATTTACTAAATATTATAAGTAAATTATTATGGTTTTACTTTTACTTAATTATTTCTCTCATTTTTGTGTTTATGTTAATGTTGCTTATATTCTCTCATTTCATTGTCTCTCTTATTAACATTTCATATTGATCTCTCTATTCTCTATCTCTTTATATTTTCTTGGCCTGTCCACATTTTATCCTTCTTGGCTTTGTCATTTCTCTCTCTCTTTCACTTATTTGTTTATCCTTGTTATCTTCTCTTTGTTTTCTCCTTTCTTTTCATCCTTATTAAATTGTCTCTCATCTTTTTTTTTTACTATTTTCTTCACTTTTTTGCACTTACCAATTTCTAACTTTCACTCTCCCTGCTTTGTAGAATAGTTATGTCTGCCTCTAGTATGTCTTACTTAACTAGTCAAATAATAATATTTAAGAAGTCTCTCTTGCTACACAGTTTAATATATAATATTTATTATAAATAAATAATTTATTATTTAATTTCTTAATTAATTTACTTTTTTATTTATAAGAATTATAAAATAATGAAAGTAACTTTCATGTTTTAATTTCTTTTTTGTCAAAAATAGTAGATTATGAAATTTTTTATTTGAGATAAACAAAATGTTAATATAAGAATATATTACGAAAAATATAATAAGCATAATTTTTTTAAAATTGTAAAAGCTTTACAATTTAGAAAAGTTTAGAAATTATTCCTTTATTTGAAAAGGTAACCACACAAGTATGATATTATATTTTTTTATGCAGTTGCAACCATACTCACATTATAGCACTCGGTCAAATAACAACTCCAAAGTTAGGCATGCCAGGGTGAGAGTGGTATTAGAATTAGTGATGCCTTTTGATGTTCTAATATTGCATTTATCTTTTCACAGTAATACTTTTTCTAATGAATGATAATTGCATTGAAAAAAATATTATTATAAATAAATAATTATAAATTGTTTTTATAATTACAATTTTACTGCTAATTATTAATAACAACTTATTAACAATATTATTAATTTGACATACTAATAAATATGATGCATCAAATGATATAACAAAATAATAACTTTAATATAGTTTAATGTTGAGCAAAATAAATATTGCAATTATAACAAATTTGAATTAATTTATGTTTATTTTAGTATAAATATTCTTATGCATAGACTTTCTAAAAGATAACAATATTATTTTATAAAGTAATATAAATAAAAAATTCTCTCGTTAACATTAATTGTTATTTATATTTGTTACCAATATTACATAATATAAAGATAATACATTTAAATAATTATAATATTTATTATTTAATTTAATTTTAAATTTTAAGTATCAATAAGATAATATTAAATCAATAGATAAAACAATTCAAAAATATTTTTAATATTCTAAAATAATAATAAATATCAAATGATTTTATTATTTTTTATTATCAAATATAATTAGTAGTACTTATGAAATCTCTTACATTATATTATTTAACATATAATATTTATTATTTTATTTAACTTTTATTTATAAGAATGATAACATAAATGAAGAAAATCTTATTTGATATTAGTTATGCTAAAAAAAGAATAGTTTACATAATTTTTTTATTTCTATAAATAAAATATTTATTTTAGAATTATTATAACATATACAGATATCATAATTATTTTTATAAATGTATATACTATTCAGCAATAAAAACTTTAGAAATTATTCTTTATTTTCAAAAAAATAATCACATATTAATGATTTATTAACTTTGACAACTACACTGCCATTATAGTAGTAGATCTCATTCAAACACTTTGGTAAAATATGCTTGAGATAGAGTAGTATTGGGATATGTAACTCCATTAGAAGTCCTCAAATTACACATATGTTTTTAAATCAATCATTTTTTAATGAATGATAATTAATTTTTATAACATTGTGGATATTAAAAAATTAAATTTTTAAAAAGATACTATTTCATTATAATTTTTGTTGTTAATTATTAATAACAACTTAATAACGTTATTACTAAGTTCATTTAAAAATGATAGATCATACGATATAATGAAAGAGTAACTTTAATTTAGTGTAATATTAAGCAAAATAACTTATATCAATTATAATAAATCATAATTACATTCATTTTATAATGATATGTATATGTTGTGTAAAACATTATTTTAATATAGTAATATTATGTTATAGAAAATAAGAAATAAAGGATTAAAGCATAAACTTAAAATATTATTTTTGTTTATTATCCATATTATGTCATATAATGATAATATGTTAGAATAATCATTTTATTTGTTATGTAATTAAATTTTTTAATTTAAATTATGATTAAAAAATTAATTTAATAGTCAAAGTATTTCTTAAATATTTGAAATATTTTATGATAAAAATGAGTCTGAAATAGTGTTTATATTTAATCATTTCAAGATATTACATATGATTAACATTTAATATTTAATAAATATTATAAGTTTCAGTACTAAGATTTAAATTTTACTTAATTTGTTCTCTTACTTTTCCCATTTATGTCATTCACTCTCATTTTCTCTTACTTTTATTTGTCTCATATTATCACTCTCTTACTTCCCGTTTCATCCACAATCCTTCTACACTTTCTCATTTCTCTATCTTTAACTTTTTTATTTATGCTATCAATTTCAGTATGTTCACTTTTATCATTTCTTTCTCATTGAGCCATCTCTCAACTCCCTCTATTCTATTTTCTACAATATTTTTCTCTTATCAATCTGTGATGTTTACAATCTTTCCTTTCTTGAATAGTTATCATTGCCTCCATTATGTTTTTTAACCAATCATTTGAAACTTTTTAGAAAATCTTTCATATTTTATAGTTTGATTTACAACATTTATGATAAATAAATATTTAATTTGTTATATTTATTTTGTAAATGTTTTTAAATTAATGATTAAGCAATGGAGGAAAATCTTTTGTATTAAAATATATTTTATTAAAAAAAGTCATTTTTTAATTTTTTTGTTTATTTTATATAAATATAATATTGATATTTAAGTATATTATAACATCTACAATAGGCATAAATTAATTTCAAATTTTATATTCTTAAAAATTTATAATATTTTAGAAATAGTTCATTATCTTGAAAAATATAATCACACAACTACTAATTTTTTTGTATACACATGCTACAGCATTAGTATTATAGAACTAGAACACTTTAGAATTCCATAGTTAAGCATGCTTGCATAAGAGAAGTAATGGGAAACTTCTTGAAAAGTCCTTCTGTTGCATGTTATCCTTCATAGTATTAATTTTTAAATGAGTGGTAGTTAATTTTAGAAATAAGGTATTGTTAAAAAATTAAATTATAGAAAATGGTAGTCTAAAATTACCATTTTGGTAATTAATTTTTGATAATAACTTTATAATATATTTAGAAATTTCGTATAAAATATTTAATACAAACCATTTGAGATAATAAATTAATAACTTTCATTAAATTTAACATTAAAAGAATAACTTAAGTTAATTTAAATAAATTAAAAATAACATATGAATATAATAGATTATATATGTTCTTTTAATATTTTCTTTTGAATATAAAAATATTTTGTTATTAAATATTCAAAATTAAAATTATATCATTAATATTAAATTTTATTTATATTTATTATCTTTGTTAAATCATATAAAGATAATGAATGAGAATAAAAATAATATTTTTATTTAATTAAATATTTTTATTTTCAGCAAGAGTAAATTTATATTTAATTAATATGGCAAAAATTCTTCAAATATTTGAAATATTTTAAAATAATAAAAAATTGAATGTTACATATATTATTTCATTAAATATATTATTTATTTTTTATATTTAATAAGTATTATAGTTTTAATTATAAATATTTAAATTTTAACAAACAATTTATCACATTTTTTCCATTTATCTTAATATTTTTTATATTCTCTCATTTTCTTCTCTTTCCTTTTATCATCCTCTTAGTTGTCTTATCTTTCTCTTTCTCTTTTTTCTTTTCCTCTTAATCAATTTATCTCTCATCTTTATCTATTGTTAGTTTCCTCTTTTTTATCTATTTTTAATCTTTAACATCCTTTCTTAGTTACAACAAAGTTATCTCTCTCAATCATCTCTTTTTTAAACCATAGATTAAAAAAATTTAAGAAATCTCTTATGTTGTAAAGTTTGATATAAAATATTTAAATTCAAATATATTATTTGTTATCTATTTTTATTACATAATTTAACTTTTTTTATGGGAGTAATTTAACATGAGGACCTCTTGACAATCCCTCACATTGCACATATTTTTTCATAGCATTTTCTTCTCTAGTGAATTATAATTGATTTTAATGACTCGTTAATGTTCAAAAAAATAATTAAAAAATGATAATTTATAATTTATTCTTTTGTAATTGATTGTTCAAAATTTTTTTTAACATTATTATAAGTTTCATTTAATAATAAATGATTCACATTAAATGATATAATAAAAAACTTATTTTAATAAAGATTAATATTAAAACAATATCTCATATCAAATATGATAAATTAGAAATAATTTATGTTTATAATAGTACAACAATACTATATATTAATTTTTTGAAATATAAATACACTACATTATATAATATTAAAAATCTAAATTTGTATCATTGATATTAAATATTTTTATATTTATTCACTATATTGGATTATATAAAAAAAATTATTACGATAATAATGTAATTTATGACATTATTAATTTTTTTAATTATTAGAAATAAAAAATAATTTTTTAATTAATAATAAAAATGTTTCAAAGATATTTTTAATAATAAAAGTTTAAAATAAAAGTCAACTATTTTTTATATCTTAATATCAATAAATATTATATACAATTGACATTTTATAATTAATAAATACTATATGTTTAATTTTTATGTTTTAATTATTTCTATAGCTATTTTTTTTTATCTCAATGTCTATCACATTCTCTCACTTTCTTCTCTCTCCCATTATCGTTCTTTTTTGTCTTTATTCTCTACTCATTATTTTTTTAGCCTCTTAGACTCTATCATTCTTTGCATTCTAATTTCACTCCCTTTTTTAATTATTTATTTATTATCTCTCTCTAATATGTTGTCTCTATTCCTTTCCTCTTCAATACATAGACACTAATTTCTCTTATTACTATTTTTTTCTTTATTTTTCTCTTAAGAATCTATATCTTTCCTTTTCCCTCTTATAGAATAGTTATTTCCATCTCCATTACCTTTTTTTAAAACCTCAATTAATATTCTTATAGAAATCTGTAATGTTACAAATCCTAATATATAATATTTATGATAAATATATATTTTATTGTTTGTATTTTTTGCATAATGCAAAATTTATTGATAAGAGTCATAGCATAATAGAAGAAAAGCTTACATATGAATATCTACATTGTCAAAATAAATAGTTTATATAATATTTTTCATTGATTTATTATAAATAGAAAATATGTATTACAATATATTATGACTTATATAGCAAGCACAATTTTTTTTTAAAAAAGCTTTCACTTCATAGCTTTGAAAATTTTAGAAATAATTAATTATTTTCCAAACAACAATCAAAATAATATAATTGTTTGTCATATGTATGCAGATGTTACAACACAAGCATTCTAAAACAATCAAATTAGAACTCAAAAGTTAAGCACGCTTGAGTAAGAGTAGACTTGAGATGAATGACCTTTTGACATGTCGCCACGTCGCACATATTTTTTCACAGGATTCCTTTTCTAATGAATGATAATTAGTTGTAATGATTTTTTAATGTTAAAAAATTTATTATAAATGGTAATATATAATTTCAATTTTCATCATTATTTATTAATAGTAATTCATAACAGTATTATTAATTTTAAATAATAATAAATATGGCACACGATATGGTAAAGCAAAATAATAATTTTAATATATATTAATATCAAAAAAATTGCCTATAAAAATTTTTGTAAATTAATTTATATTAATAATATATTAATAGTATTTAATAAATTTTTTAAATATCATAATATTATATTTTAGAATATTATAAATCTATATCATATTATTGAAATTAAATATTAGTTAAATTTATTATATATGTTACATAATATAAAGATAATGTAATAAAATAATAATATTAATTATTATTTAATTAATTTTTTTTTCATTTTTAAGTATTTGTAAAAATTTTAAATTAATACTTAAAATAATTTTTAAATATTTATTCTATTCTAAAATAATATTAAACCTAAATAATATTTTATAATTTATTATTATAAAATAAGTTATATGATTAAAATTTTTTATTTAATAAACATTATAAGATTAATTTTTAATATTTAACATTTATTTAATTATTTCTTACACTTTTTTCTTTATCCCAACTTCTCTTAAATTCACTCAGATCCTTCCCACTCTCTTATTATCACTATTTTATTTGTTTATTCATCCTTTATCGTTTTATATTTTTCTTGGTCTCTCCATATATCTTTCTCTACTTTCTCATTTTTCTACTTTTTTATACATTTATATATTCTCTCTACCTCCTTTATATTCTCTTTTCTTTTTCTCTTCATTAAATTATTTCAAGTCCCTCTCCATTACTAATTTGTTCTCTATTTTTTCTTATCAAACTATGTTCATCTGTCTCCCTTATAAATAGTTATATACATTTTTATTTTCTCTTTTTTAGCCCATCAATAAATAAATTAAGAAAATATCACACATTAAATAGTTTAGTTTATAATTTTTATTAAAAAAATATACTTTAATATTTATATTTTCTGTAAAGTTTAATTTTTTTTGTTTTTGAGAATTATAATGTGATATAAGAAACACTTATCTATTAAATTTATGTTATTAAAAATAATACTGTACATAAACTTTTACTAATTTTGTATAAATAAAATATTAATATTTATAATATATTATGACATATATAATAAGAATACATTTTTCAAAACGAGATATTTTTCAAGATTTAGAAACTTTTAGAAATGATTCATTATCTTCAACATAATAGTCATACAACTATGATTTTGTGTCAGTTGTATGCATGTATGACCAAACCAACATTATTGCATTAAATGTCATTAGAACTCCAAACTTAAGTGTGCATTTATAAGGGTAGTGTTTGGATGGTTGACCATTTTACTAGTTTTCTTGTTCCACTAATTTTTTCATTATATTCCTCTTTAAAAAAATTGATAATTTATTTTAACGACTTGTTAATCATAGAAAAATAAACTATCATAAATGATAATTTAGTTTTATATTTTTAGTAATTAATTATTAATATTTGTCTAATAATAATATCATCAATTTCATATAATAATACATGTGACACATCATATGATATAGTAAAATAATAACTTTAATATAATTTAATGTTGCTCCTTGCCCATTAGTTCTACCACAAAAACTTATTTCCCTCAAATACCTGGCAAAGGTTATAAGAATTACAATAAATTTTAATTACTTTACATTTATAATGGTATATATATACTATGTGTTTATCTTTAATACATCAATTAACAATCTTAAATAAATCTCCTGTATTTCATATTTTAATAAACAACATTTACTTAAAAAATTATTTTTTATATTTTTATAAAACTTTAATTTTTAATTTATAATAATCTTAACATATGAAAGAAAATCTTATGTGTTAATGTCTATGTTATGAAAAATACTTTACATAATTTATTATTAATTTTTGATAAATAAGATACTAATATTATAATATATTATGATATATAGAATAAGTTTAAATTCTTTTAAAATTTTTTAATATTCATAATTTAGAAATTTTTACAAATTATCCATTATCATAAGGACAATAATCACAAAATTATGATTTTTTGTCTTTTGTATGTATTTACAACCACACCATCCTTCTAACACTTAAACCACATTTACATTATTCAACAATATTTTTTGTATAGTTTAATATTCAAAATAATAAATTATATTATTTCTAATAAATAAGAATTAATTTTTGTTAACATTATTATATATATATTCTATATATTAAATGTTTTAAATATAATAATATTATATTATAAAATAATGAAAATCTAAAAATATATAATTCAAATAAATATTACTAATATTCAATATATATATATATTAAATCATATAAACATAAATTATTATAGTAATTATATTATTTATTCTTTAATTAATTTTTTTAGTAAAATTTTGAATAAAATAAACATAAATTAATCATCAAAATATTCTTTAAGTATTTGTAATATTCTACAATAATAAAAAAAGCTCAAATAGAATTCATAATTTATTATTACTAAATATTGTATTTGAATAACATTTTTTATTTAGTTAATATTATAAGCTTAATTTTAAAGATTTAATTTTTATTTAATTATTTCTTTAACTTTTTTATCTCAATATCTCTTACGTTGATTCATATTAATGTCTCTCTTACTATTATTCTTTTATTTTTCCCTTAATTAATTATCTTTTTATTCTTGTTATATCGCTCTCCTCTATCTTTCTCTACATTTTCATTTTTCTTTATCTTTTATTTATGTATTCTATCTATCTCATCTATATATTCTTTATTTTCTTGTTCTCTTCATTAAATTGTGAATCATCTCCCTCTTTTATTATTTCCTTTCCTTTTTTCTCTTATAAAGATTTCTTGACACTCCAAGGTGTTCTAAAGACTGCTAGTTCACCATGTTCAAAATGCATAGATTATTTCCTACATGGAAACATATTTCACACTAAAGAAGTTTATTAGAAAAATAGGTCAAACGTTTAATTCTTTATCGATCAAACACAAGTGTCACCCAACACGTATGTTAAATAATTTAGAAACATTGAGATACTTTTTAATGCATTCCATTTTTAATGAAGAAATTTTATTTAATATCTAGTCAATTCCAACAAATTAATAAATAATAATTTATAATTAGAAATTTAGTAATTAATTATCATTAATAACTTTATAACATTATTGTTAATTTGTGATAATAGTGAATATGACATATCATATGATATAATAAAATTTTTTAATTTTTCTGTGTTTTAATATTGAATAAAATAACTTATATTAATTATAATTAGCTTGAATTAATTTATATTTTTATTTGCATAAATGTGATGTGTATAGTTCTTTATGTTTTTATATTCTTCTTGGCCTCTCTCTCATCTATCTTTCTTTATTTTATAATTTCTTTTTCTCTTTCATTTATTTATTTATTGTCACTATCTCTCATCTCCCTCTATTACAATTGTCCTCATTTTCTCTCTTATCAATCCATGTCTTACTTTTTCTCTATTACACAATAGTTATCTTTGTTATCACTATCCATTTTTAAACTATCAATTAACAATATTAAAGAAATCTATTTCATTACACACCTTAATATATAATATTTTTGATAAATATATTTAATTTAGGATTTATATTTATTATCTAATTTAATTTATAATTTATAAAAATTATAATATAATGGAAGAATTTTTTTTAATTATGTCTACACTTAAAAAATTATGCCTTACAATTAAAAAAATTTAGAAAATAGTTTATTATCTTTAAAACAATAATGACATAACTAAGATCTTATCTTCTTTATATATGTGTGACCATATCAATGTGATAGAACTGCATCTTATTAGAACTGAAAAGTTAAGCATGTTTGGGCAAGTGTAGTATTCAAATGGGGAACAAGTGTAGACATCTTGATGTTGCCCATATTTTTTCATAATAATGTTTTTGGTAATAAATGATAATTAATTTTAATAACTTATTAATGTAAGAAAATAAAATTATTGTAAATGATAAATTTTTATTATCATTTTAATAATTTATTATAAGTAATAGGTTTATAATATTAATGATAATTTCATATTGTTATAAATAATAACTTATGTATTAAAGAAATAGTAATCTTATTTATACTAATTTAAATTTTTAAAATTAACATCTTTGTAAAATTAGTTGTTGTTCATTAGAAATAGGATTTTTAAGGAAAATGTGTAATATGAGGGCTTCTATAAAGGACAGTAATCTCGATACCATTATTGCCCAAGCTTGCTTAATTTTGGGGTTCTAAAAAGAACAAATGCTAAAACACTGATGAGATCACACGTACGTACAAAAAGATAAAATCATTGTTGTGTAACTATTATTTTGTACATTTTAATGAACTCTTTGATAAATGTTTTTAAATTAAAAAGTATATGCGCTTTTCAAAACTCTATCCTTATATATATTTGATAATATAATTTAAAATCAACAGCTTTATTTTTATATGATAAAGAAAAAAAATACATAAACTATTATTTTTCATAACAAAAGAATTAATACATTAGATTTTCTTATATCATGTTATCATTGTTATCAATAAACTATACAATATAAAAGATTTCTTTAATATTATTATTTTATATAAATAAAGTATTTATATCATAATATATTATGACATATATACTAATAATATGTTTTCTAAAAGTGCATATTGAAGTGAAAAGGAGTTTATGAATCTTACAAAAGGTCATAAATTCTTGTTTCAAACTATTTTTTCAATTTTTTTAACTATATCTATTTCCAAAATTTTATTTTAAAAATAATTTTAAGTTTCAAGAAAGTTTTGATTTAAATATGTAATAATTTAAATTTTTATATTGTAAAAAAAAGTTGAAATATGACACATAAATTTTTTGATGGTTTGGTTTAAATTAGAGCTATGTTATCCTCCAACAGAGATAAAGAAAGACTCTATTATTAAAAGAATTATAGCTTGATATTTTTCTTTACAGTTTTTCATTAACCCACTTGCTTTGGAGGGTTCAATTGTTATCTATGCTTATACATGGTCAACCACAACTAAGATTTTTACGAGATAAAATTTTTCTTATGCTTTAGCGAATGCTGGGGTGCCAACCAAAAAAAATAAAAAATAAAGGATGAAACCTTTTTGATAAAAATGTAAAACTTTTCTTATGCTCTTTTATGAATGACGAATGCATGAAGAGTTTATATGTTATTGAAAAAATTAAGAAAATAAAAGCTTAAAAGAATTAGGATTAGTTTGAAGAATTTTGAAATTCAACTATTTGTAAGCAAAAGGCATTGTTAAAGAAAACATAAGCTAGTAGAATATGAAGTAGCCTTTCTTTGAAATGTTTAAATGTTGTTTAAGTTTACTTATTCACATATATTAGGTATTTGTGGAAAAGGTTTTTTTATTGTTGTAAGAAACGAACTTAAAAGCTATTCCAAAATCAACCTCTAAGCAGCTTAAATAGATCTTAAAATAATCTTCAAAAATGGCTATAGTAATAGCAAAATAACATCCAATTATTTAGGTATTATGTGGGTTTGATGAGAGCTTTTTGAAAAACAAAGAGGTGACCTCAACCGTCTGATCAAACGCTATGATGGAAAATGCATTCCAGATTATTCGATCATGCTGGATTGATTGGGTCAATCATTCAAATTAGATGAGAAGTAGAGCATTCGATTAATCAACTATAAAATTGGGATTAGATCTGTGCCATAGCATTGAAAGGGGAGAGATATGGGTCATCAGATTAACTACAGATTACTTCAAAATGTTGAAATAAAAATGGTCATTTGACAAAGTTTAACGAGATAATGACCATTAGGTGGATCAATCAATTATAGAGGATGAATTAGTAACCATTTAATGGACTTATAAAATTGATGATTAAAATGATTAAGATCACATTTTAATAATAAAAGCAATCATCACCATGTGATTGAGGAAATCTATGATCGAATGGTGCTGAGTGATGTTGATTTTTGATGGAGACTATCACAAGGGACAAAATCCTATATTGTAGAAAATGAAACTTATTTTTTGTTTATAAGAAATTGCTCGAGTGCAACTTGAAAACAAAATATTAACTTGCTCATAATTAGTGTGCTTAGGATTTAATCTCCTTGGTGGACAAGTATCTTTTGCCTATATCTAGGTTGGACCTAAGCTATACATATATTAGCTTCAAATGCTTCATTGTTTGTTCCAATGCATTTCCCCATCTTGTTCAAAAATTCACCATGAACTTGAATTGGTTGACTTAATCAAGATGCAATTTTTTTCAGACCCTTTGCTTATGCTTAAGCCTTGCTTAAGACTTTCGCTTTTAGGTATAGCTTATGATGTGGCTACTTTTTTCATTTATTTAATTATGAAAATTTTGGTAGATTTATTTCATGTGTTTAAGATTTAAAAATCAAAATAACAGAACTTTGCAAAAATGCAAAAGTGCTATGCCCATTCATGAGCTCGACATAAGAAATTTATATTCGAAGACAACTTAAGATTTGGAAAAAAATTTGTTTACTTAATTATGAAAATTTTAAAAGAAATATTTCTTTAATTTTTTTAATATTTAATAGTCAATGCAATATTTAATACTATTAAAATTTTATCTTAATATCTCTTATATTTTATTTCTTTCTTCTCCATCCTTTTACCTCTCTCTTATTTATCTCTTAATTATCTATCTTCTTATACTATTCTTAACCTCTCTCTCTCATATGTCCTCTACTTTTGGAATTTCTTTCTTTTTTACTTATTTATTTTTCTCTTTATTTCTTATATGTTTTGTCTTTTTTTCCACTTCATTAAATGATCTGTTATCTATCTAATACTATATTATTCTTTATTTTTCCCTTATTAGTTTATGACTTTCTCTATCTTGTAGATTTATTATTTCTTAATTTTATATAAATAAAATATTTATATCAAAAAATATTAGACACATATAATAAGAATATTTTTTTTAATTTTTTGAATCATTGTTTTAAATTGTTTTTGCTAACCTTTTTATCTTATTTATTTGGAAATACTATTACAAAAGATATTTTTTCTTTGTAAAGAAGTTTGACTTACAAAATATTAATTTATATATTTAATAATGAAAGTAATCATTAAAATGCTACACCAAAATTTTTTGGTTGTTTATTTCAAATAATAATCTAAATGCATGCTCAATAGATTTTAGAGAAAGATCCATTATTAAAAGAATTACAACTTAGGCTCCTACAGGAAAAATCATAGCTTGGTTTTTTATGAGACCAAATCAAACTAACTGTTTCAAACATGCTGGCCCACCAATCCTAAGAGACAATCAAAATTATAGTAAGAAGCAAATTTTTAATACGAGCATGAAAAGTATCATATACTTGATGAATATAAAAAGCTTTGAAGAGCTCAAAATTATGAAAAGAATAAAGAAAATGAAAAATTAGAGGAATTAGGCTTTACTAGAAGAATTTAAAAATTCTAGTAATCTTAAGTCGTAATAGCTATTAGAGGAAATTTTCACCAATAGAATTTGATGCAGCAATTTTTTGAGCTATTAAAATCATGTTCATATTCATTATTTACTCACAATGGTTAGGTATTTATAAAACTTTTTTTATAATCATTAGAAAGTTAGTGAAAAGTTGTTATGAAGAGATTAAAAAATTGAATTCTAGTTATTTACTAAATAAAGAATATCAGTAAATAATTTAGATTCTTAAATATATTTTGAAATTGATATGAAAGGAGAGTGCCTTAAAATAAATAAACTAACATTGTAATTCATAGTAAAATAATATATTATCAAATTTGATGCATATATTTTAAATTCTTGAAGCCTACTTAACACTCCAATGTGCTCTAAAGACTACTAGTTCATCAAGTTAATGTGAATATTTTGCTCTTTATATGTAGTGCTATATCACATTAATAAAGCCTATTAGAATAAAAACTAAACAATTAAGGCTTCACTCATCAAACACAACTGTCACTTAATATGTATGTTAGATAATCTAGAAATTTTAAGAATTGGTTAATTATATTCAAGACAATAATAACACAACTATGATTCTTTGTCAATTATATACATGTGTAACTACACAAACTTTATGGCATTGGATCTCATTAGAATTTCAAAAGTCAGCATGGTTGGTCAAGAATAGTATTGGTAGGGGGAGATCTTGAGAAGTCCTTATTTCCTACCTACTTCATCATAGCATTTTATTTTCTAATAAAGAAAAAATTATTTTAATAACATCTTATAATTAAAAAATTATTATTATAAATTATAGTTTATAATTATAATTTTATTAATTAATTACAATTAATAATTTTTTACCACTATTATAAATTTTAAAAAATAATAAAAATGATAAATGATATAATATTATAAAATAGTTTTGTTAATATATTTTAATGTCGAGTAAAACAACATATATCAACTATAATAAAATAGAATTCATTTATTTCTATTATTGTATATCTATAATTTTTGTAGAATTTTTTTAAATATATTAGTATAACATGGTATTATTCGAAAATAAAAAAGTATAACATTAATATTGAATATTTTTTATGTTTATTATCTATATTACATAAAATAAAGGTAATATATCATAATAATCATATTACATATCATTTAATTAAATTTTTATGCTTTTTATTTTTAATAAATAAAAAATAATATTTTTAAAAATTTGTAATATTACTAAATAATAATAAATGTCAAATACTTTTTATGCTTTATTATTATTAAATATTACATATGATTAGCTTATGATATTTTTTAAATGATATAATTTTAATTATTAAAATTTAACTTTTATTTAAGTGCTTGTCATACTTATTTATCTTTATCTAAATGTTGCTTATATTCTATCACTTTCCAATCTCTTCAATTATAATTCTTCTATTTTTCTCATTGTACTCTATCTCCTTATACTCAAATTAGCCTCTATCTCTCCTCTTTCCCTCTTTGCTTTCTCATTTTTAACCCTTTTACTTATTCATTTATTCTTTCTATGTTCTTTATGTTTTTTGCTCTCATTTTCTCTTCATTAAGTCGTCTGTCATCTCTCTCTATTATAAATTTCTCTTTTATTTTTCTCTTATCAATATAAGTCTTAATCTCTCTCACATATAATAGTTATCTCCATCTTTATTATCTTTTTTTAAGCCCATCAATTCACAATATTAAAGAAATCTCCCTTGTTGCATAATTTAATATATAATATCCATGGGAAATATATATTTTATTATTTATAATAATTGCATAATTTACTTTTTTATATAAAAATGATAACATAATAGTAAAAAATTTATAATATTAATCTCTATGTTAGGTAAAATAATAATTTATGAAATTTTTTTTAAGTGCATATAAATAAAATATTGATGTTAGAATATATTATATAATATACAAGCAAACTTTTTTAAAAAGTGCAAATGCATGATAACTTAAACAAGTTTTTAAAACACTTCACTATATTGAAGATAATAATAACATAACTATGATATTATCCTTCATATGCATTTGAGAACTGAATAATGTTATAATACTATATGTTAACTCTAAAGTGAGACAACTTGAAAGATAATAGAATTAGGATTGGTGACCAATTTAGATGATCATGTGTTACACATAATTTTTTATAATAGTCTTTCTTGTACATCTAATTTTTTTGAGTATAATAACACTATATTATACATATTTAGGGATCTAAAATTATATCATTAATGCTAAATATTATGACTATTTATTTTCTATATTATGTGATATAAAGATAACATATATTAAAAATTATATTGTTTACCATTTAATTAAAATGTTTTATTTTTGAATATGAAAAAAATATAATAACAATAGTGAAAATATTCTTTAAATATTTATTATATTTGAAATTAATAATAAACTTAAATTAGTTTTTATATTTTTCTACAGTTAAATATTACATTATTACATTATTATATTTAATAAACATTATTTGTTTAGTTCTTTTGTTTTAATTTTTATTTAATTATTTCTCTCATTTTTTTCTTTATCTTAATGTTGCTCACATTCTCTCATTTTCATTTCTCTTGCACTTTTTTATTTATTCTCCTCTGCTCTATGTTCTCCTTTTCTTCTTTTCATTATATCAACTCTCACCAATCTCTATTACTATTTCCCTCTCTATTTTGTACTTTCTAACTTGTAGATTTATTCTCAATCTCTATTATCTCTTTTTAACCCATTAATTAGTAATTTTTAAGAAACTTATCATGTCGCATAATTTAATATATAATATTTAGGATAAATATATTTTTTTATTATTCATATTTATTAATTATTTTAACTTTTTACTCATAAAAATTGTAATATAATAGAAGAAAATCTTATGTATTAATTTCTATGTTATAAAAAATAATAATTTATGTAATTTTTTTTATTGATTTTATATAATTTAATCATTTATATTATAATATATATTGACAACCACAATAAACACAAATTTATTTTTAAAAGGGCATATGCTTCATAATTTTGAAAAGTTTAGAAAAGCTTTATTAACTTGAACATAATAATCGAGCAACTAAGATTTTTTGTCCATTGTGTGCTTTTGCAACGACAGGCACAATATGGCACTAGATCTCATTAGAACTTAAATTTAAGGCTTATTTAGGTAAGGGTAGTATTGGGATGGGTGATGTCTCGATATATCCTTATGTTTTAAATATTTTATTATATTGTTTTTTCTAATGAATGATAATATATTTTTATAACATATTATTGTTGGGAAAATAATATATTATAAAAGATAGTTTATCAACGTTATTTTGATAATTAATTAGTAATAAAAATTTTATAATTTTATTCTCAATTTTATCTAGTATTAAATATTATGCATCATATGATATAAAAAGAATAACTTTAATATGACATAATATTAATGAAATAATTCAAATCAAATATAATAAATTACAATAAATTTATATTTATTATATTATATATAGATGTATATAGAATTTTTAAATATTGAAATATTATTTATAGAATATTAGGAATTTAAAAATATATAACTAATATTTAATATTATTTATTTTTTAATTTAATATTTTCATACAAATAATTTATATTTGCATAATTATATTATTTATCTTTTAAATATATTTAATTGTAAATATGTCTAAAATAATACTAACTTAATTTTCAAATTATTTAAAAGTATTTTATATATTTTTAAAATAATAATAAACGTTAAATATTATTAATTATTATTTAATATTATATATGGTTTACTTTTTATATTTAATAAATGTTATATATTTAATTATTATGGTTTCAAATTAATTTAATTATTTTTATCACTTTTTTCTCTTTATCTCAATGTCTCTTATATTCACTCACTTGTTTATCTATGTTGTTATAATTATCTATTTTTAATTTTTATTCTTTATCTCCCTGAATTTTTCTTGGCTTCCTTTTTTACTTTTATTCTTGTCTACTTTCTAATTTCTCACATGTTATTTTTTGTTTATTTATTCTTTCTATCTTCTCTATGTTCTCTCTTTTTTCCTTTTCAGTAAATCTTCTTACATCTTTTTTTATTACTATTTCCATCTCTTTGTCTTTCTCTCTCCTAATAAATAGAAGCTCCATTTCCATTATCACTTTTTAAGTCCAATTTATAATTTGTAGGAAACCATTTATGCTTCATAGTTTAATTCATAATATTTATGAAAACTTCGTATTACATAATTTATATCTGTTACATAATTTAATTTATTATTTAAAAGAATGATAAAAAAATAGATGGAAATCTTAAAATTCATCTCCATCTTATAAAGAATAATAGTTTAGGTTATATATATATATATATATATATATATATATATATATATATATATATATATATATATATATATATATAATATTTCTATTAGATATATTAGACATAAATAATATGAATTTCTTTTTAAATAATTTTTATAAAAGTAAAAATGACTGTGTTAATCCACTCAAAAGGGTTGAACCATTGTTTTAAATTATTTTACAAATTTTTTTATATATTGACTTTCAAAAATTTACTGTAAAAATTATTTTTTGTTTATAAAAAACTTAGATATACAAATAAGTTAATTTTTAATTTTTATAATGAAATAAAATTTCAAATGGTACATAAGAATTTTAATTTGTTTAGCTCAAACTAGAATCAATGTCAACCTTCAACATAGGATTGAAAAAACTTCATTAATAAATGATTTATAAGTTGAAGTATTTTCTTATGGTTCACCTCAAATCTACTAGCTTATGTGTGTTCAACGACAACCTAGGCATTTAGGAGTGCAGCTCTAATGCTGTTTTTAAAATATAAAACAAAACATAGGCTTTTGCAAATATCGGCCAATCAAACACAAAAGAAAAAAAAATGTAGCAAGAAAAAAAATATCTACTAAATATGTAAAAAAAATTTAAGCTTGATGATGAACATAATAAGATATCAAGAGCTAAAAACAAAGAAAAGAATTAAAAAAATAAATGTTTAAAACAATTATGATTAGATTAATGAATTTTGAATTTGTAGTAATTGTAAATCATAATTGTAAGGGAGGAAACTTACATCAGTAGAACATGTTGCATAACGTTTTTGAGATGTTAAAATCTTATTCATGTTCCTTAATCATTTAATTTTCATTGTTATGTATGTATAGAAAAATTTATGTCATAACTATTTCAACTATAACCTAGCCTTTTAAGAGCTCAACTTAACCTTGTTTTTTACTAAATCAAGTAAAACTTAGGCATTTGTAAATGCTTAGACTCCAAACAAATAAAATATAGTAAGACATAAATATTAATGAAAATGTAAAATTTCTTCTAAGCTTAATGATGAATATAAAAAAGCACAAATAGCTCCTAATTAAGAAAAACATTAAGAAAATGAATGCTCAAAAGAATTAGTCAAAGATGAAAGATTTTTCAAATTCTAGTGGTCGTATGTTATAAGTGCTGAGAGAACAAATTTAGTGTAGTAGAATATGTTACATCCCTTTTTTTAGGTGCTAAAATCTTGTTCATGTTCCTTAGTTTTTTTATTCACAATGGATAGTTATTTATAGAAAACATTTTTATAACTATTAGAAAGTGATTGTAAAGCTATTAGAAAGGCAGGTTCCAAACTGCTTACAAAGATCTTAAAATATTCTTTAAAAATAGTTATTATAATAGCATAATAACAAAAAGTTATTTAGGCATTACATAAGATTGATAGAGTCACGAGATCAACAATGAGGGATCTCAACCGTCTCGTTAAATGTTGTAAAGGTGGATGAGTTATGGATAGTTGGATCAATCTTGATTTGATTTTTTCCATTCGATAATGTTAGATGAGATCTGGATCATTGAAATAATTAATGGTAAAATCAATATTTTTTTATGGATGATAGGATATAAATATAGAGGATTTAGTTCATTAGACCAAGGATAGATTATTTAGAAAATTGAAATACAAATAGCCATATGATAAAATAGGATGAGATCATCATTATTGAATGGATGAATTAGTTATAGTTAATGAAGTGGTAACCATCTAATCAGTATATTAAATGAAAGATTGGATCGATTAAGATCACAATTTAAGGTTAGAGGTGACCTTCATTTTGCAATCATGAAAATGTATGATCAAATAATGTTGAGTGGTTCCAGTTTTTGATGGAGACACTTAGAAAGGACATACTCACATATTACAGGAAACCAAAATTATTTGGTTTTTGTTAGCATTTGCCCTTGTGTAACTTGACAACGTAATACTGGTTGGCTCCTCCTTTTTGTATTTGAGATATAATCATCTGGGCGTAACCAAAACACATAAGTTTATCCAAGTTAAAATTGATGCATACTTATATTTTTGTTTGATTGCTTCCTGATTCAATCCAATGCCAAATACAAAACCGGTTCAAGAATTTGCTGTGAACCATAATGTGTGAGCTTATCTAGATCTGAATAGCTTTCCTAACCTGATGATTGGGATTAAGCTCAACCTATGACTTTTACAATGGGAACAACTTGAGATGTGGCATAGCTTTTTTTACTTATTTAATTTGAAAATTTTTAATAAAATTACTTTTCTTATATAGCCAAGATTTTACAACTAACTTAATATAGAATTTGGAAAATGTACAAAAGTATGATTTAACCAAGGAAAGAAAGATTTAAAATTACAATTATGTAACATCAATTAATCGTTTAAGCAGGATTTGAAAAAAAAAATTGCAAATTTAAAAAATTTAATTCTATTCATTTCTTAAATATTGGAGATGACTAAATAACTTAGATGCTTAAATATGATTTGAAACATACAAGAAAGAAGAATGTCATAAAATAAATAACCTTACATTCTATTTTATAGTAAAATAAAACCTAATCAAAGTTGATGCTCATGTCTTCAAGCCTTAAGACTTATTAAACTCTCCACGGTGCTCTAAAAATCGCTACTCCACCATGTTACAAGTGCATAGCTAGCTCTTACATGTAAAACTATTTAACACTAAAATTGTCCATTAGAATAAAAAATAATAAAGTTATTATTTTATTATGTCATATGATAAGTTATAAATATTATTGTATGGCATTAATTATAATGTTATAGAATTATTAATAATAACTAATTAATTAAATAGTAATTATAAATTATCATTTATAATGATTTTTGTTTTTAACATAGCATGATATTAAATCAATTGTCATTCATTAAAAAAGGAATGTGATGAAAAAAGAGATAAAATGTTTGATTGTATCCCATGTGACTATCTATATCCAAGATAAGCAGCACTCAGCATCATTTAATCATGCATTTTCATGATCACATAGTAGAGATCTTCTATACCTTTAAATAACGATCTTAATTGATCAAACCATCCATTTGATAAGCTGATCAAATGGTTACTAGTTCATCCACTATAACTAATTGATCCAATTGACATTTGTGATCTCATCTAACTTCATCTAATGACTATTTTTATTACTGCTTTTAAAATAATGTAATCATGATATAATGACTTAGATCTCTCTAATTAAAATCTTATAATCAAAATTTATTCCCAATTTTATCATTGGTTACTCTACTGATCCATAACTCATCCAACTTGATCGAATGGCCCTCATGTAGTCCAGCTTGGTCCAACCATCCAAAACTCAACCACCTTTATTATGTTTGATTGGATGGTCTACTCCTTGTTGATCCAATGGCTCAAGTCAATCCTACCTACTAGCTAAACATATAGTTGCTATGCAATTGTAATAGTCATATTCAAAGAAAATTTTAAGGTGATTTTAACTAGTTGGATACTACCTTTGTAACAAATTTTCACTCAATATGTAGTGGCTATGAAAAACTATTTTCAATAAATACTTATCCATTGTTAATTAAATGGCTAATGAACATGAATGAGAATTTTACATCTCAAAAAATGGTTGCATAATATTATACTTATATAAGTTTTCTCTAGCAATATCATGTTCTACCAAGTAAGCCTAATTATTCTAAGTTTCTATTTTCTTAATTATCCTAAAATTTTCATGCTTTTTGTTACATAATTTAATTTTTTAATTTTTTTGAATTACAACATAATGGAAGAAAATCTTATATATGAATATTTATGTTATAAAAAGTAGTAGTTTTTGTAATTTTTATTAATAATACAAAAATAAAATAATGGTATTTGAATATATTATGATACATATTATCATCATAATTTTTTTAAAAATGGATAATGAATTGAAAACAAGTGTGAATAAAACAAAAGGTGGTGAATTGTTGTTTTAAAGCATTTGTTCTTATTTTAAGATTTTTTTCAAAAATGTATTATAAAAATAACTTTTTTTAATTAAAACTTTTATTTAGAACAATTATAATTTATATTTTTATAATAAAAATAATAATTTTGTGGTGAAAATTTTTATGTTGTACGATTAAAGCTAGAACCTATATCCACTCTTGAATTAGGAAGGATAAAAACTTAATTAGAAAAAGAATTACAATTTGAGGATTACCTTAGCATTCACATCTCACTTATTAGCTTTTATAGGCTGAACTATAATCTGGGCTTTTGTAAGCCCAACTCTAATTTGATTCTTTACAAGAGCAAATTTAACATTGGATTTTACAAATGCTATGCTACCCAACCCAAAAGAAAAACTAAAATGTCGCAAGAAATAAATTTTTGAAAAACATAAAACTTTTTCTATACTTGTTGATCAACACAAAATAACATGAAGTGCTCAAAATGCAAAGTTCTCTTATCGAGTTTAAGCCTAAGCATTGGATCAGCAAAGAAAGCCAAATCCAGATTGTGGTTGACCAAATTTGAATGTTGATAAATTTTTTAATATAATAAGGTAAGGAATTGGATTGAACAGGGAAGTAGTTTAAGCCAAATATCAGTTTGGGTTAGGTCAAACTCGAATAAACAAATATGTTATAAGTCTAACCTATTTATTAAACCTTGAGTGCACAAAGGGGGATCCAGCCCATTTTTGATTTGCCACTTATACCCAGCCGGATATTTATAAAGACTAAATATGTTTCCTTTCCTTTAATGTGGGACTATGTCCATAGCAATTACCTTAATCAAGAGCTCACTATGCTCAGCATCATCCAATGACTCATTTGTGCATTCGCAAGGTGTAAATCACCTCCACCATTAAACTGTGATCTTAATCAATAAAATTGTCTATTGATGAGCCAATCAAATAGTTACTACCTCATCTGATTTATTCAAATTATCCATTTCTTCATCGTGATCTCATCTGACATCATTCTATGGCTATTTCTTTTCATTTTTTATATAATATATCCTTGATCTGATGACCCATATCTCTAATGTTTGAATCCTATAATTATGATCAAATCCTAATTTTATCATTGATTAACCGAATGGTCCATATCTCGTTTGAATTGATCTAACCATGAACAACTCATCAACCTTTACAGTGTTTAGTCAGATGATTCAAATAGCATTTAAAACAATGCAAGGGCTCTAAAAAATCCCACATAATTACTAAATAATTATGTAGTATTATATAATTGTAGTAGCTATTTTGGTTGAATATTTTATGATCTTCATAACCTGTTTGAACGTTTCTTTTGTAATAGCTTTTCACTCACTTTGTAATAGCAATGACAAAATGTTTTCTATAGTTACCTAACCATTGTGAATGAAATGACTAATAAAAATTTACAAGAATTTTTATATAAAAGATAGGTTGCATTCTATTCTACTAGCATGAATTTCCCTAGTAGTACTACGACTTTTGATTATTTGAAATTTTAAATTGTTCAAACTAAGTTTACGTATTCTAAGCTTTCATTTTCGTAATTATTTTCATAACTTTAAGCTTTCCATGCCATTTCAGATTTAACAACAAGCACAATAAAATGTTTACATTTTTATCGAAATATTTTTTTGTTGCAGTATTTTGGTAATTCATTCAAGTGGGGGTGGCATGAATTATCAAATAGCCTGAGTTTTACTTGATCTTTTGAAAAATGAGTTTGGGTTGACCTCCTAATTGTCAAAGTAATAATCCAACAAATAAAAGCTAGTACGACATAAGTGAACACTAAGGAAAAACTCAATTTTTAATTATTTTACTAGTGTAGTTTTTCTTACCTCTATTAATGATGAACATTGGTTCAGTTTGAACAAATCAATGCAAAATTTTTTGTGTAACATATTAATTTTTATATATTTTATAAAAATTATAAGTTATTATATTTTTATATAAAAAATTTAACAAACCTAAAATTATTTTGGTAACAATTTTTTGAAAGTAAATACAATACAAATATCGACAAAAATAGTTTAAAACTATAACTTACCCCTTCTATGGGATTCACACACTAATTTTCATCTCAATGTGCACTTTTAAAAAAAATTATGGTTAATATATATGTCATGATATATTTTAATATCAATGTTTTATTTATATAAAAATATTAAAAAATTACATAAGCTATTATTTTAAATAATGTAGGCATTAATATTTAGGATTTTATTACAATGTGTCATCAATCTTATAAATTAAAAACTTAATTAAGTAACAAATAAAAATAATATATATGCAGATATATCATAAATATTATATATTAAATTATTCAACATTCAGGATTCCTTAAAAATTGTTAATTTATATGTTAAAAAACATTTAATTGAGATGGAGATAAATATTTTATGAGAAAGTGAGAAAGACATGGATTGATAAGAGAAAACGAGAGAAGGAAATAGTAATAGACATAAATGAGTGAAGATTTGATGAAGAGGAAAAAAGACACATTATCGAGGAGATAGAGAGAATAAATAAACAAACAAAAGAGAGAGAGAGAAATGAGAAAATAGTGGAGGATATAAAAGAGAGAGAGGCCAAGAAAGAAATAAAGAGTTAGAGAAGACAAAGAAAAATAAAGATTAATAAAAGGAGAGAAATGTATTGAGAGAATATTAGGGACATTGAGATAAAAAAATAAAAGTGAGAGAAATAATTAAAAAAGTTAGACATCAATAAATTGAATTTTAATAATTGGTAAATATAATATGTAAATAGTATATAATTTTTAATAGTAACAAAATATAAAACATATTTAATGTTTATTATTATTTTAGAGTTTTTAAAATTTTTAAAGAAATTCAAACAATATTTTACATTAGCAATATAAACTTTTAAATTTCCAATATTCTATAACATAATATTGTTTCATTTGGAAAATTCTATAGACATCATGTAATAATGTTAAGAAAAAAATTAACTCTAATTTAATCTAATTAATATGTGTTTTTTGTTTAATATTAAAATATATTAAAGTTATTATTTTATTATATCATATGACGTGTCATATTTATTATTATATAAATTTTATGATAATGTTATAAAGTTAATGTTAAAATTTAATTACTAAAATTGCAATTATGAACTGTCATTTATAATAATATAATTTGTTAATGTTTACATTTATTATAAAATATTTTTTTGGTGATTACAAAAAATATATAAAAAAATAATTTGCAACAAGGAGACTTCCATAAGGTCACCAGTTCCAATACCACCTAAGCAAGCTTAACTTTTGATTTCCAATAAGATCTGTCACCCTAATGCTTATGTGGATGAACATGTATAAAACATACAAAACATTTTGATTGTGTGATTATTTTGATGAAAATAATGATGTATTTCTAAAATTTTCAAAATTATCAAGGATATCCAACTTTAAAAACATTTTGTTTTTATTATATCATTATATATTCTCAAATTAATATTTTATTTATTTTAAATTAATCAAAAATTATATAAACTATTGTTTTCTAGAGCATAGATACTAACACATTAGATTTTCTTCTATTATTTATCATTTTTATAATTAAAAAAGTTAAATAATAGAACAAAAATAAATAATAAAAAATAATATTTATCATAAATATTACATTAAGCTATGCAATAGAGAGATTTCTTAAATATTACTGATTGATTGATAGAAAAAAGATAATATTGATAGGGAAAATTAATCTATATAAGAGGGAGAATATTACAAGTTCAGAAAAGAAAAATAGAAAGAAATATAGTAATAGAGAATGATGGGAGATGATTGAAAATATACAAAAAAATAAAGGAATATAGAAGAGATAGAGAGAATAACTGAAAAAAGTGAAAGAGAGAGAAATAAGAAAGTAAAGAACAATAAAGAGGAGTTGGATTGGCAAGAGCATATAATGAGATTGAGATAAAAAGACACATTTGAAAATAATAATAGCAAAGAGTATGAAGTGAGACAATGTCGAAGACATTATGATAAAGAGAAAAATATAAGAAATAATTAAATTAATGTTAAATATTAATAATTAAATATATAATATTTATTAAGCATAAACAATTAATTATATGTTATATTTTAAAATAATAAAATTTATAACATATTTGAGGTTTATTATTATTTTAGAAAATAAAAAATATTTAAAGAATATTTAAGCTATTAAAATATTTTTGCTTTAAAGTATTTAAAATTAAAAATATTAACTAAGTAATAAATAATAAAGTTATTATGTTGTATTATCTTTTCCTTTTGGAAATGAACAAAAATCTTTTCAATAACATGTTAATGTTAAAAAACTAAATTATTATAAATGATAGTTTATAATTTAATTTTAGTAATTATTTGTTTCCAGTAATTTTGTAATATTATTATCAATTATACATAACAATATTATCGTCAAGAGTTAACTATGAACTGATCATCCTGATTTGGATCCAACTATTTTTTCGAATCTTATGCTCATGTTTAAGCATGTTTCAAGAATTTTGCATTAAAGCACAACTTGGGATGTGGCATAGTATTTCACATTTATTTAATTTTTCAAAATTTAGTAGGATTACCTTTTTTGATGAAAATAAGACTAAATAATCAACTTAATATAGAATTTAATAAAAATATAATAGTATGATTTCACCAAAGAAAGAGTGATTGAAAAATAAAATTAGGTTTACTTAAAGAATTGTTTATGAAAGACTTCAATTTAGAAAATCAATGAGACATTGAAAAATTTAAAATTATTCATTTGCTAAATCAAGGAGGGGATAAAAAAATTTAGATGCTTTAATATTATTTTAATTTTAATAGAAATAAGGGTCCCTTAAAAAAATGTTAACATTTTATTCATGGTAAAATGAAACTACATAAAAGCTTATGCATATGTCCTCAATCTTTGAAGGCACTTGAACACTCTAAGCTGATTTCAATACCACTAGTTCAACATGATCAAATTTCATGATCTATTTTTGCATGTAAACCTATTTCACACTAGACAAGATATTAAAATTTTTTAAAAATTGTAATATTATATCATAAAAAATGATCAAATATAAAATTATATCATTACTGTTAAACATTATTTATATTTATTAGTTATATAAAATCATATAAAGATAATATATGTTAATAATTATATTACTTCTTATTTAACAAACTTTTCAATTATATGTATGAATAAAATTATTTTAAAATAATAATTCAAATTTTTAAAAATATTTGAAATACTCTAAAATAATAAAAAACATCAAATAGATTTGATATTTTATTATTATTAAATATTATATATGACTATATATTTATTTTTAATAAATATCATAAGATTAATTTTAGGATTTATCTTTTATTTAGTTATTTCTCTCACTTTTAGTCTTTATCATAAAATATCTCATATTCTCTCACTTCTTTCTTTTTCTAATTTTTGTTTTACTATTTCTCCCTTTATTTCGTTTCTTATTTCTTAGTAGGTTATATCTCATCAATCCTTCTCATTTTCCCATTTTGCTTTTTCACTTCTTTTTTATTCTCACTATTTTCTAAATTTTTTCTCCTTTCTTTTTCTTCAATAAATATTTACTCATCTCAAACCATTACAATTTTGCTCCTATCAATCTATAACTTTCACTCTCTTTTATAGAATATTTATATCAATCTCTATTATCTTTTTTAGAATTCATTAATTAATAATATTTAAGAAATATGTTATCTTACATACTTTAATATATAACATTTTACGTAAATAAATATTTTATCATTAATTATATTTATTATGTAAATTAATTTTTTATTTATAAGAATCTTAATGTAATAGAAGAAAATACTATATATTAATAACTAAACTACTAAAAATAATTTTCTATATAATTGGCTTATTAATTTTATATCAAAAACATTTATATTACAATATATTTGGACATATGTAAGAAAATAAATTTTAAAAAGTACATTTGGTTGTTTTTTTAAAAATTTTAGAAAAAATTAGTTATTTTCAAGATAATAATCAGATAACTTTAGCTTATTCTTTTATTTGCATGTGTGACGATACTAGTATTATAACACTTGATCTTAATAAAGCTCCAATGTTACACATGTTTGGATGAGAGAAGTATTAGATTGGTCACCTGCGAGTAAGTCCTCATGTTTCATATATGTTGTGTAACATTTCTTTTTCCAATGAATAATAATTGATTTTAATAACATGTTGTTGTTAAAAAAAATTAAATTATTATAAATGGTAATTTATAATTAGTACTCGAGTAATTCATTTTTTAGTTATAACTTTATAATGTTATTATTAATTTTATATAAAAAAATAATACCTATCATACAAATAAAAATAATGTTGTTTAATAATTTAGAAAATTTTAAAAAATGGTTCGTTATCATCACCAAAACAATCTCACAATTATGAATTTTGTTCCTTTGTATGGTTTTGTAACACACAATATTTTAGCATGGATCTTAATAGAACACTTTGGTTAAGCATAAATTTGAATGAATTTTTTATTATTATACATCTATTTTGTGTAGAATGTTTTCAATATAATAATATTAATTTTTTCAATATTACAAATGTAAAATTATATAATTAATGTTAAATACTATTTTTATTTAGTATTTGTATTACATAATGAAATTAATAAATTATAATATAAATATACTTTATTGTTTTAGTTTTTTAAATTTTAAGTATGAATAAAGCTAAATCAATTAATACAAAAAATATTCTTTAAGTTTTTGAAAAATTCTAAAATAATAAGAAAGTTAAATATTTTTAATTTTAAGATATTGTTGTATATTATTTATTATTAATGCATTACATTAAACAAAGATTATAAGTTCAATGATTGAAATTTTATTTTATTTAATTATTACATATGGTTTTTTTCTTTTTATCTAAATATTTCTCATATTCCCTCACTACCTTCTCTCTTATACTATCATTCTCTTCTTATCTCTTCATTATCTATCTTCTCATAATTTTCTTGGCCTTTCTCTCTCTCAATTATTCTTCTCTACTTTCTTATTTCTCTTTTCCTTTTATTTATTTATTTATTTTTTATCACCTCTTTATTCTCCCATTTATTTTCCTCTTTATTTAATCTTCTCTAATACCCATCTATTATTATTCCTTGTCTATTTTTCTCTTATCAATCTTTGTTTTTCACTTTCTCTTATGGAATAGTTATCCCTATCTTTATTATCTCTTTTTTAGCTCATTAATTAAAAATATTTAGAGAATGTTTCATGCTAGATAGTTTGATATATGTTATTTATGATAAATATTAATTTAATTATTGATATTTGTTAAAAAAGATTTAATTTATACGAATGATAACATAAGGGTTAAAATCTTATATTTTAATTTCTATGTTTTAAAAAAATAATAATTTATGTAACTTATATTAATTTAACGTAAAGAAAATGTTGATATTAGATCATATTATAACATATTTAATAAGCATAATTTTAACTAAAGGTGCATATCGAAGTGGAAATGAGCATGTGAATCACAAAATATTTAAACTATTTTTTTATTTTATTATCTTATATATTTTAAAAAATTTCTTATTTAAAAAACTTAATGTTTATGGAAAATTTTTATTTATAAATAGAATAATTTATAAATTTGTATTGAAAATAAAGTTAATGTGATATAAAAAAATTTAAATGGTTCAACTAAAACTAGAACCTACATCACCGATAACAAAGGATAAAAATAACCCCACAAATAAAAGAACTACAACTAGAGATTTTTCCTAATGATTTCCCTATAGCCTACTAGCCGTTGTGGGTTCAACTACAATGTGGGCTTTTACAAGCTCAACCTTAACACAATTTTTTACTAAATCAAACTAAACTTAGGGCTTCACAAATGTCGAGCCACCCAACAAAAAGAAAAACAAAATAAAAGGAAAAACAATTGTGATAGAAATGTAAAATGTTTTTGATGCTTCTTGATGAATGCAAAAAGACACCAAGATCTAAAAATTATGAGAAGAATTAAGATCATCAAAGCTTTGATGAATTATGTGTAGTGATAAAAATTAGAATTTCAAGTATTTGTAAATTGTTGGTGCTGTTGGACAAAATTTATGTCATTAGAATATTAGGCATCGCTTTACTAAGAAGTTAAAATCTTGTTCGCATTCATTAGTCATTTTATTTGCAATAGTTAGGTATTTATAGAAACTTTTTTTGTCATAGCGATGAGAAAATAGGTGAAAACCTTTGTTGAAGGAAACCACGAAACAACTTAAAAGTTCTTAAAATGCTCTTCAAAAATGACTATTGCAGTGGCATAAAAGTAGTTAGTTATTTAGACATTAGGTAAAATTGATTGCAGCCATTGTGTTGATCAGTACCGTCTGAACCGATGCCACAACATTTGATTAATCAATGGTAAAATTTGGATTAGATCTTGAATGTAAGATTGAAATTGGAGAGACCTAGGTGGTCACATCAGCAATAACTTTTTTCAAAATGTAGAAAAAAGTTGTCTAATGAAGTTATATAAGACAATGACCATCATATGAATCAATCGATTACAACAGATGAAGTACTAACTGCCTTATCAACTTATTAATTGGGTGGTCGGATCGATAAAAATTACTCTTTAAAGTTAAAGATGATCTCCATGGTGCGAATGCAAAAATGTATGATCTCCATGATCTCCATGGTGCGAATCCAATATTCTCTTATCAATCCATGACATTCTTCATATTTTGTAGAATAACTATCTATTTTCAATATCTCTTTTCTTGCCATCAACTAAAGAAATTTAAGAAAATCTATTACTTTACATATTCAATATATAATGTTTTTGATCAATATATATTTTATCATTGATATTTATTGTGTAATCTACTTTTTTATTTATAAGAACAAGAACATAACGAAACAAAATCTTAAGTGTTATTGATTACACTTTCCAAAATATTAGTTTATGTAATTTTTCTTAATTTTATGAAAATAAAATATTGATATTATAATACTGTATAACATATATAATAAGAATAAAAAAAATTTAAAAGTGCATGTGCTTTATTATTTAGGTAATTTTATAATTGATTCATTATCATGATGAAAAAATCAAATAACTAAGATTTTTTTCTTTAATAACAATGTGTGACCATAGCGACTTTATAACAATATATCTAAATAGAGCTCAAAAGTTAAGCATTCTTGGGTTAGTAATTAATGTTAAAAAATTAAAAAATATTATAAATTATAATTTATAAATAGCATTTTATTAATTAATTGTTAATAATAAATTTATAACATTATTATGAACTTTATATAATAATACATAATGAACATCATATGATATAATAAAATAATAATTTTAATGTAATTTTATATTCAGAAAATATTTTATTTTAATCATAGCAAATTGAAGTTAATTTAGATTTATAAGTGTAAAAATATGTTTAGAATGTTTAAATATATTAATATTATATTATAGAATTTTAAAAATCAAAAAGATTTTCATTGATGTTAAATACTATTTATATTTGTTATTTGTATCACATCATATAAAAATAATATACTAGAATAGTTATATTATTTATTATATATTAACTTTTTTTAATTAATCTGTTAATAAAATAATATTAAATTAATTATCAAAATATTGTTTAATTATTTTTTGATATTCTAATATAATAACAATTCAAATATATTTTTTATATTTTATTATTACCAAATATTCAATATGATTAACTAAATATAATAAAAAAATTACAAGATTAATTTTTAATATCAAACTCGTATTTAATTGTTTTTTATTTTTTTATATTTATTTCAATGTCAATCATATTCTCTCACTTCTTTATCTATCAAATTATCATTTTGTCATTTAGTACTTCATTAAATATATTCCTTTATTTTTCTTTGCATTTATTTCTCCTATATTCTTCTCTTATTTTTAATTTCTCTCTTTCACTTATTTCTTTAATTTCCTTATCTGCTTTAAGTTCCTTTCTTTTTTCTCTTCATTAAATCGTCTCTTATGTCTCTCTATTATAAATTTCTTTGTTGTTTCTCTTTTATCAATCTATGTCCTTCTATCTCCTTTATAGAATTTTTTTCACATTCTTTATTATCTATTTTTCATCCCTTCAATTAATAATATTAAAAGAACACCCTTGTTGCAAATTTTTATGTGTAATATTTAGAGAAATTGATATTTTATTGTTTATATTAATTAGAAAATTTAATTTTTTATTTATAAGAATGATAATATAATAGGAAAAAATCTAATCTATTAACATTTATCTTACAAAAAAATTGTACATAAATTTTTTCATAATTGTATATAAAAAAATATTCATATAAGATTACAATAAGATATATATATTTATCACACAATTTTTTATTCATTTTTTATATGCAGGTGTGATCATGCTAGAAATATTTTCTTTACTTTTTTCTCTTAAAACTATTTGCCTTTCTCTATCACTTGTAAAATAGTTAAAAATATGAAAGAAATTTCTCACATTACTTAGTTTAATGTATAATACTTATGATAAGTATGTATTTTATTATTTATATTTGATGCACAATTTAATTTCTTATGCATAAGAATGATAACATATAGAAGGAAATCTTAATTATTAATGTCTACGAAATTAAAAATAATGGCTTATATAATTTTCTCTTAATTCTAAAAAATAGAATATTTATATGAGAATATATTAGGTCATATACATAAAAGGGTAATTTTTTTAAAAGTGCTTATGCCTGATTATTTAAAAAACCTTAGAAAATAGTTCATTATCTTCTATATAACAATCACAAGACTAATTTTTTTCTTTCGTATACATACGGGACCACACGTATTATAGCATTGGATCTTATTACAAATCCAAAGTTGATCATGCTCGCACTGAGGTAATATTATCCTAGATAACCTCATGAGAATAACAATAATTATTTTTGTAATGAATGACATATATTTTTTAATAAAAATTTTTATTCTAATGCATGGTATTTAATTTTATAACATTTTGACATTAAAAAATAAAATTATTATAAATTATAATTTATATATCAATTTAAGTTTTAATTATTAAAAATAATTTAATAATGTTATTATCAATTTTATATCATAGTAAATACCATACATCATACAATATAATAAAATAATAACTTTAACAATGTTTAATATTGACTAAAATTACTTATGTCAATTACAATAAATTAGAACTAATTTATGCACATAATAATATAGATATATTATGTATATAATGTTTAAAATATACTATATTATTTTATAAAATTTTAAAATTTGAAAATTTATTCCAATAATGTTAAAAATAATTTTGTTTATTATCTATTTTATGTAATATAAAGATAATATATTGGGGTAATTATATTATTTATTAATTAAATAATTTTTAATTTTATAATATGAATAAAAGAATATTATATTGATAATTAAAAAATTAATATTTTTGGCAAATAAAAATAATAATAAACAAACACTATTTTTTATATTATATTATTATAATAAATTATATATGATGTACTTATGATATTTTAATAAATTTTATTAGATATATTGTTATTATTTAACTTTAATTTATTTATTTCTCTCACTTATTTCTCTTCATGTTATTGTCTCTCATATTCTATGTGTTTTAAATATCTTTTACTATCATTCTCTTATTAGTCTCTTCTATCTCTATCTCTTTATATTTTTCTTCACCTCTATCTTTCCTTTATCATTGTTTACTTTTTCATTTCTCTTTCTCTTTCACTATTTTATTTATTCTCCTTATCTCTTTTATGTTCTAGTTTTTTTTCTTGTTCATCAAATTATCTCTTATCTCTATCCATTATTATTTTCAAATTTATTTTTCTATTATGTATCTATGACTTTCTCTCTCTTATATAATAATAATATCTTTTACAATATCTCTTTTTTTACCAAATGAAGAAATAATATTAAATAATTCTCTTATGTTGTATAAGTTAATATAAAATATTTATTACAATTATATATAGTTTATTATTTTTATTTATAAAGGTTATAACATAATGGAAGAAAATGTTATGTTTTAATATTTAGTTAGCAAAAATCATAATTTATATAAGTTTTTACTAATTTCTATAAATAAAATATTTATATTAGAGTATATTATGATATATATAACAAGCATAAATTTTTTCAAAGTGTGCATATGGATGATAAATTTAAAATTTTTTTGAATTTTCATTATATTAAAGCAAATAACCAAACAAAAAAACATTTTTTCTTTTATATGCATATGCAACGATGCAAGCAGTATGGCATTAGATCTTATTAGAACTCGAAAGTTAAGTTTGCATGTTTTTGAGTGGTGTTGGGATGAGTGATCTCTTTAGAAGTCTCATGTTATAAATGTTTTTTCATATTCTTTTCTTAATGAAAAATAATTATTGAATATGTTAATGTTAAAAAATTAAATTATTATAAAAGATAGTTTATCTTTACCATTTTACTAATTAATTATTAATAAGAACTTTATAATATTATTGTTAATTTAATATAATAACCACTAATGTACATCATATGGCATAGTAAAATAATAAACTTAATATTCAATTAAATAACTAATAACTATTATTTTAAAATAGAATTAATTTATATTTATAATTAAAAATATATGATGTTCGTAGAATTTTTTAAATATAATAATAGTATATTGTAGGATATTAAAAATTTAAAATAATATAATTAATAATAAATATTATTTATAATTATTATCTATATTATGTCATATATGGGTAAAATATAAGAATGATTATGTTGTTTAATATTTAATTAAATATTTACTTATAAGAATTAATTAAATAATATTAAATTAATTGTAAAAATTATTTTTTAATAAATAAAAGTGGCTTAGTTATTAATATTTAACTTACATTTAGTTATTTTTCAAACTTTTTCTCTTCAATAAAATTATTTTCATATTTATTACTTTTTCTCTCTCCTATTATGAATCTCTATTTCTCTCTAAATTATACGTCTTTTTATATTTTTTAGCCTCACTCTCTCCTTTATTTTACTCTATTTTATAGTTTCTCAACCCTATTTATTTATTAATTTATTCTCCCCATGTTGTCTATGTTCTCTCTTTACTTTTCATTTTCATTAAATCTTTCTTCATGTTCGTTGATTACTATTTCCTTTTGTTTGTGCATATTAATTCATGAGTTTCTCACTTTCTTGTGACATGGTTACCACCATCTCGATTATTTATCCCTTTTCAACCAATCAATTAAAAATAATTAACAAATCTCTCATGTTATAATGTTTAATATGCAATATTTCTGACAAATATATATTTTATTTGTTATAATTATGCTTAATTTAATATTTTATTTATAAGAATGATAATAAATTTATAAAATATTATAAAGTAATTTCTAAGTTATCAAAAAAATGATTTACATTATTTTTTGTTAATTTTATGTACTTGAAATATTTTTTAGAATATATTATGACATATATCATGAACATAAAGATTTTTCAAAAATATACATTAAAGTGGAAATGAGTGTGAAAATACCACAAAAATGTATCAATTTTATAAACAATTTTTGTTAATTTTTTGATAGTATTTATTTTCAAACATTTTTTATGAAAATAATTTTATGTTTGATTAAAACTTTCATTTCCAAAAATGTATCAATTTTGTGGTTTTGTTTAAGCTACAATCTATGTCCACCCCCAACCAAGGTCAAAATAAACTCCATTATTAAAGGAATAACAAAATAAGGTATTTTCTTATATCTCATCTATAACCTACTAGTTTTTGGATTAAACTTTAACTTAGGCTTTTAATAGCTCAACCATAACTAAAGTTTTTTACAAGGTTAAGAGCAAACTAAGACTTTCACAAATGCTATGCTAGCTAACCCAAAAAAGTAAAAAAAAAATTTAGACTTATTGATGAATGTAAAAAGGCATGATCAGCTAAACATTACAGAAAGAATTGAAAAACATGAAATCTTAGAAAAATTAGGCCTACAACAAAAAATTTAAAGCTTCAAGTAGTCATGAGCAAGAGGCACTATTAAAGGAAATTTATGCCAATAGAATATGATGCAAGCCATCCTTGAGATGTTGAAATCTTGTCACATTCATTAGTAAATTCTTTCACAATTGTTATATATTTATAGACACTTTATGTCAAGGTTAGGAAAAAGTGACTCAAAAGCTATTAAAAAAGCAGCTTCTAAAAAGCTTAAAAAGCTCTTAAAATATTCTTCCAAAAAAGCTACCATAGAGTACAATCATTTTAGTTATATAGCTATAAGGAGGGATTGGATGGAGCCATTGTATCATCAATAAGGAGATCCCAATTGTTCAATCAAATGCTGTGAAGGCTGATGAGCTCTGGATGGTTAGATCAAGCTTTAATTTTTTGAAGCAATTTGGTCAAGTTAGAAAAGATCTCGATCATTTCATTAATTAATGGTAAAATCAGGATTAGATCTAAACTATAGCATTCAAATAGGAGAGATCTTGGTCATCAAAGATCAGGATAAACTAATATAAAAAGTAAAAAGAATAGTTGTTCGACGAAGTTAGATGAGATCAAGACTGTATGATGGATCAATTTGTTATGGTGGAAGAAGTAGCAACCATAAAATTCACTTAACAAATTGATAGGTGGATTGACTAAGATTACTTTTTTAATATGGAAGTTATGTCCACAATGCAATGATAGAAATGCATGATTGTGCGGTGTTGAGTACTTTCGATTTTACATGGAGATAATCATGAAGGACATAGTCCAACACTAAAGTAGAGGAAACTTACTCAGTCATTATATGAATTTAGTGGGTTGTAGCTTCCAAAATGAATATTGGCTTCCTCCCCATATTCCCATTTTTCAATCGAAGTGTAGGAACTTCTGCCCAAAGCTTCTCATAGGGTGTGCTCAAGATTTAATCACTTGGGCAGACTCGTAACAAATGGGTTTATCTTTGTTTCACTTGATCCATACTAGTATCTGGTATAAATGATTCCCAGTTCGATCCAATGACTTATCCCATTCTATTGAAGAATTGATCATGAACAAGAATGGGTCAATCTGATCTAGACCTTACTATTTTTCATGAGTCGAAGCACAAGGTTTAAGTCTACCTAAAACTTTTGCATTTAGGAAAATCATGAGATATGGCATAAATTTTTTTAATTATTAAAAATTAAGTTGAAATACTTTTTTTTTTATAATAACAATTTAATAATAAACCTAACATAGAAAGAATAATTCAAAAATGGAATTTCGTTAAATCAATTAATGGTTAAAGTTGTATTAGAAGAAAGAAAAGAATTGAGAGATTGAAAATTGAGCCCTATTCTTATGCTTAATCAAAGAGATGATTAAAAAATTAAGATGCCACAATATGATTTGAAATTGGTATGAAAGGGGAGTTGCATAAAATCAACAAATTAACTTTCTTTTTCATAGTAAAATACACCCTATTAAAGTTAATGAACATGTTTTCAAACAATGAAGCTTGTTCAAACACAAGTTTAATGGCCAAAAATAAGATCATTAGAATAAATGGCTAAATATTTAATGCTTCACTAATAAAACACAAGTTTCACACAACACATATGATTAATAATTTAGAAAATTTTACAAATAATTCAATATCTTAAAGACAATAATAACACAACTATGGTTCTTTGTCTTTTGCATACATGTACAACCATATTGGCATTACAGTAGTAGATCTCATTAAAACTCTAACATTAAGAATGCTTGTGTGAGATTAGTGTTAGGATGGGTGACCTCATGAAAAGTACCCATGTTAAAAAAATTTTCCATAGCATTCTTTTTCTGATCAATGACAATTGATCTTAGTAGGATATGTTAAAAAGTTTAGTTATTATGATTGTTATAGTTATCATTTTAGTAATTAATTGTTGTTAAATAATTTATACATTTTGCTCATTTAATACTATAATAAATATGATAAATCTGAACATATCATAAAATAATATGTTTAATATTGTTTAATATCTAGCAAAATAACTTATATCAATGTAATAAATCAGAAATAATTAACTTTTTTCATTGTATATTTTTAATGTGTGAAGAATTTATCAAATATTTTAATATTATATTATATAATAATAGAAACCTAAAATTATGTAATTAACATTAAATGTTATTTATACTTATAATCTATTTTATGTCACATAAAGGTAATTTTAAAAGAATTATATTTATTTATTTTTAATTAATTTTTGAATTTGAAGTACTAAACCAATAATTTTAATTAAATAAAAAATATTTTATAAATATTTATAATATTAAAAAAGTATTAATGAGAAAAAATAATTTCTCATATTTTTATATTATTAAATAATATATATATAATAAAATTTTTATATTTAATAAATTTTAAAAGATAAATTCTTATGATTTAACTTTTATTTAATTAACAAGCTCAATTTGTTCTTTTTATCTCAATTTTTCTCACATTGTCTAACTTTTTTCTTTCTCTTTTTATCACTCGAACTTACCTTTATATTCTCTATCTTCTTGTATATTTTTGGCTTCTCTTATCTATCCTTCTCAGCATTCTCATTTCTGTCTCTTTTATATTTTTTAATCTCTTTATCTCCTCTATGTTCTCTCTTTTTCTCACTTCTTTAAGTTAGTTCTTAACTCACTCTATTACTATTTTCCTCTCTATTTTCTCTTATCAGTCCAAGACCATCTCTCGTTGGTAGAATAGTTATCTCTATATCCATTATCTTTTATTTAGTCTATCAATTAAAATTATTAAAGAAATGTTATTTGTTGCAAATTCTAACATATAATATTTATGTTAAATATAAATTTTATTATTTATGTGTATTGTGTAATTTAATTTTATGTTTATATGAATGATAACATAATTGAACAAAAAATTTTGTTATTATCTATGCAGTCAAAAATATTAATCTATGTAATGTTTTATTAATTTTGAAGAAATAAATTGTTATATTAATGTTTGTTATGACACATAAAATAAGACTTAATTTTTTTTGAAAGTGCATATCCCTTATAATTTAGAAATTTTCAAAATGGTTCAGTATTGAAGTCAAAAATAACAACATGATTATTTTTTATATGCATGTGTGAACACAATAGTACTATAAAGCTAAATCTCATTAGTGTTGAGAAGTCCTCGTGAGAGGCCCTGGTGTTCCACATATTTTTTATAACATTTTTTATAATCAATGAAAAATGATTTTGATAACTTGTTAATGTTAAAAAAATTAAATTATTACAAATCATTTTTTATTTCTATCATTTTAGTAATTAATTATTAATAATCTATTTATATGGTTATTATCAATTTAATATAATAATAAATATAATACACCATATGGTATAGTAAAATAATAACTTTAATATATTTTAATATTGAGAAAAATAACTTATACCATTATAATGAATTTGAATTAATCTATGTTTATAATAATGTCTACATGTTGTGTGTAGTATCTCGTAAATATACTAATATTTTGTTATAGAATTTTAGAAATCCAAAAAAATTATATAAATAAGGTTAATTATTATTTTGATTTGTTATTAATATTACATTTTATAAAGACAATATATTAGATTAATTAAATTCTTTATTTTTTAAATATTTGTTTTAATTAATTTATGAATAAAAGAAAATTAAATTAATAGTTAAAATATTTTTAAATAATTGTAATATTGTAAAATATTATAAAACCAAAAATACTTTTTATATTATATTATTAGTAAGTGTTATATATCAATACATTATATATTTAATAAATATTATTTATTTAATTTTCATAATTTAACTTTTATTTAATTATTTCTCTCACTCATTTCTTTTTATCCCAGTGCCTCTCATACTCTTTTATTTCTTGTCTCTTCTATTATTATTCTTTTATTTGTGTTTTTATTCTCTATCTCGTGATATTTTTCTTGACCTCTTTTTCTTCTGTGTCCTTCACTCTACTTTCTTATTTCCCCTCAACTTGACTTATTTATTTATTTATTCTCCTTATCTTCTCTTTCTTACTTTTTTTGTTCATTAAATCATCTCTCATTCTTCACTATTATTATTTTATTTTCTATTTTTCTCTTATTAATTTGCATCTTTTTTCTGTCTTTTAAGATAGTTATCTCAATTTTCATTTTCTTTTTTTTGCTTGTTAATTAACAATTTTAAAGAAATATTTAATGTTACACATTTTAATATATAATATTTATTATTAAATTAATTTTTCATGATCAATTATTTTTATGTTATTGAATTATTTTATTTATAATAATGATAATATAATGAAAGAAAATATTATCTATTAAAATCTATCTTATAATAAATAATAAATTACATAGATTTTTTTTAATATAATGAAAGAAAATATTATGTATTAAAATATATCTTATAATAAATAATAAATTACATAGATTTTTTTGATTGTTCTAATGTCTCCCAAATTCTCTAGCATCCTACTCCCTCCTGTTATAATTCTCCTATTTGTCACTTCATTCCAAATATTTTTATATTTTTTTGGCCTCAAACTCTTCTCATCATTCTTTCTTTTCTCATTTCTTATTCTGTTTCACTTTTTATTTAATTCCCTTTATCTCTTTTATGTTCTCTCTTTTCTTGTCCTCTTAATTAAATCATCTCTCATCAATCTTTATTATAATTTTTCTCTCTTTTCTATTTGTATTAACGTAACACATTCTATCTCTCTTATAATAATAGTTATAGCACATCATATAATATAATCAAATCATTGCTTGAATATAACATAATGAAAGAAACAAGATGTTATATTATATATGATAAATTTGATTTAGTTTATAGTTACAATAGTATATATGTGTTTTGTATAGCATTGTTATAAATATAGAAAAATTATATTATAGAATATTAAAAATTTAAAATTGTTATCATTTATGTTAAATATTTGTTTTATTTATTATCTATATTACATCATATAAAGGTAATATATTAGAATAAATCAATTATTTATAATTTAATAATTTTCTTTTTTTTAAGTGTGAACTAAGTAAAATTAAATTAAGTATCATCCATAAATATTTTAAACATTCTTAAATATTAATAAACCTCAAATAATTTTTAGATTTTATTAATTTTAAAAATTATATATTATTAAATTTTTTTAATTTAATAAAAATGTTAAGTGTAAGTGCAAACATTTTAATTTTATTTAGTTATTTCCCTTGTTCTTTCTCTCTAGCTAAGTGCCTCTTATATTATCTCACTTCTTTCTCTCTCTCATTATCATTCTCTACTTATTCTGTCATTTTTTTTCTTATAGTTTTCTTAGCTTCTCTCTTCTCTCTCTTCTATCCTTTACTACTTCCTCATTTCTCCGTATTTTATTATTTATTTATTATCATTATCATATCTATTTCTTTCTTTTCTTTACACTAAAACATTTTTTTATATTTGTTTATTACTATTTCCTTTTCTATTTTACTCTTATCAATTTATGTCTTTCTCTCTCACTTTTTCAAAATAATTATCTCATTCTTCATTAACTCTTTTTAACACATTAAATATATTTAAAAAATCTTTTATGTTGTGTATTTTAATATTTATTGTTTATGATAAATATATATTTTATTCTTTATATTTATTACATTTTTTAGTTTTTTCTCTATAAGAAATATAATAAGAATTATTTTTTGAAATTTCATATTAAATGGAAAACAATTATGTGAATCTAACAAAAAGATGTCAACTATGGTTTTAAATATTTTTTTGCCAATTTTTTGTTTTTATATATTTTAAAATTTTAATTATAAAAATAATTTAATGCTTACAAAAGGTATTCGAATTAAAAAATGAAAATAAAAGTAAACTTGTGCATAAAAATTTTTAGGCAATTCATTTCAAACAAGAACCATGTCAACCCCAACAAAGGTTAGAAAGAAATCCACTAATAAAAGAATTGTAGCTTAAGCTTTTCTTAATAGCTTTGCTCTAACATACTAGCTTTTATAGGTTCAACTATAACGCCAGCTGTTTGGAGTTCATCCTCGAATTAGTTTTCTATGAGATCAAACTGAATTAAGCTTTCATAACTGTTATGCTATCAAACAAAAAAAAACACAAATAGAAAATTAATGCATTTCTTATAAAAACATAAAAGTTCTTTATTCAAGTTAATGAATGTAAGAAAGCACAAAGAACTGAAAGTTAAAAAAATGATTTAGAAAATGAAGGCCTAATAAAATCAGACTTAGTAAGAAGAATTGAATTTATAGCAACTATAACCTATAGTTGCTATAAGGGGAAACTTACATCATTAGAATATGATGGAACCTTTGTTTGAGATGTTAAAAACTTGTTCATTTTCAATAGTAATTTCACTTATAATGTTTAGGTATTTATAGAAAATTTTTTCATGGCCGTTAGAAAGTGAGTGAAAATCTATTATGAAAGCAACAAATAAATAGTTTACAAATATGATAAAATATTCCTCCAAAATGGCTATTACAAAGGCTTAATAACAACTAGTTATTTAGCCTTTAGGTAACTTTGACTCGAGCCATTTTATCAACATAAAGGAGATGTCAACAATATGATCAAATGCTGTAGAGAGATATGAGTTCTAGATGGTTGGATGAGGATAGATTTTACTATGGCCATTCGAGACAATAATATGTGATCTAAGTCATTTGATTAATCAAAGGTATAATTTGTATTACACCTTGACCATATGATTCAAACAGTGTCTATCTAAAATTGTGATTATCATATGTGTCACAAGTTGTGTAGCTCCACTTTGACTATCATATGTGTCACAAGTTGTGTAGTTTCTGGTTTTATCCAATGCCTTTTGCCATCAAATTCAGGAATTCATCGTGAACTACAAAAATCTCTACAATATCTAAATTTTTTCACATTGGCATTCAGGCATTTCTTTGGGTTTGAATAAAATTTATTTATTATATAAAGTTAAGAATTTTAATACAATTATGTTTCTTGTAGTTAAGATTTAACAATCAACCTTCATAGAATTGTTCAAAAAAATTATATGTTCAGGCTTAAGCTCAGGTCATGTCTTTTGGACTCTGGCATAACTTAAGATCCCTTAAATGTTTTCATTTATTTAATTTTATAATTTTGAAAAGATTTATTTATTTGTATGTAATTAATATTTAAGAATCAACCAAACAAAAAAATTTTAAAAAATACAAAGGTATGATTTCCCAAAAATAAAGAATGAATCAAAAATAGAATTATCTTTAATAAATTAATAGTTTATGTAGTATTTGATTAGAAAAGAATTAAGAGATTGAAAAAATTTAATCCATTTTATTTTGAAATCAAGACTATTATTAAATAAATTATATTCTTAAATATGACTTGAATTGGATATGAAAAGTGAGTCTTATAATCAATAAAATAACATTCTATTTCATAGTAAAAAAAAATCTTGCCAAAGCTGATGCACATGTCTACAATCTATAAAGGTTGCTGAGCACTCTAAGGTGCTTTTAAAACCACTAATTCACCATGTTCAAAATACGCAGCTTATTTTTAGCATGTAAACTTATTTAATACTAAACAAACCCAATAAAATAAATGGCTAAACATTTAAGGCTTTATGTTGAACCAACACATATGTTTGATACTTAAGAAAAATTAAGAATTGGTTCATTATATTCAACATCATAATCACACAATTATAATTATTTGTCATTTTTATACATGTATGACCACAAAAATATTATAACACTAGACCTCATAAAAACTCATAAGTTAAATATGCTTATGTGATGGTAGTGTTCAGATGCATGACATCTTCACAAGTCCTAATGTTCTGCCAGTGTTTTCATAGCATTCCTTCGTTTAGTAAATGTTTATGTATTTTAATAACATGCTAATGTTAAAAAATTAAGTTATTATAAATAGTAATTTATAATTAACGTTTTACTATTGATTTCTATTAATAACTTCACAACAATATTATTAATTTAATAAAGTTAAAAATATGAAGCATTATATGGTAAATTAAAAAATAATTTTGATAAAGCTTAACGATGGGACAAATAACGTATAAGAAATTTAATAAAATAAAATTAATTTTTTTCTATAATTTTATATACGTAATGTTTAAAGAATATTTTTAATAAAGTAATATTATATTGTGGAACATTAGAAATCTTAAATTATATCATCAATGTGAAATAATATTTATATTTATTATCTATATGACATCAAAAAAGATAATATATTAAAATAATTATTTTATTTATTATTTTATTAAATTTTAAAGTTTTAAATATAAAAAATAATGTCAGATTAATTATAATATATTTTTAAAATATTTGTACTATTCTGAAATAATAGTAAACAACAAATATTTTTATATTTCATTATTATTACAATTTGTATATGATAACGTGATATATTTCACAAACATTATGTTTAATTATAAAGATTTCAGTTTTCTTTCATTGTTTTTCTCGCTTTTTTTATTTTTTTTGATTTGTCATATTCTCTCATTTTCCTCTCTTCTATTATAGTTCTCTTATTTGTCTTATGATTCTCTATCTTGCTGTATTTTTCTTGGCCTACCTATCTCGTCTGTCCTCCTCGACTTTCTCAATTATATCTCTTTTTAATTTTTTTTATTTATTCTCTTTACCTCTCCTATATTCTCTGTTTTTCCAATTTATTAAATTATCACAAAAATTTATTGTTACTACTTTCATCTTTGTTTTGCTCTTTTCAAACCATGACTTTATCTTTCTTTTCTAGAATAGTTATCTCTATTTTGCATTATCTTTTTCATTCCATCCATTAATGATATTTTAAAAATCTATTTTGTTGTGTTCTTTAATATATAATATTTATGATATATGTATATATTTTTCATTTATTTTTCACTATGTAATTTAATTTTTTTTTATTGAAATGATAACATAAAAGAAGAAAATCCTATGAATTAATGCTTATGCTATATGAAATATTAGTTTATGTAATTATTTTGTTTAACATCAAATAGAATAATGATATCATAATATATTAATATAAATAGTTTTAAGAAAATGTTTATATGATTCTTAATTTTGAAAATTTTAAATGGTTGATTATCTCAAGCACAATAGTCACACAATTATGATTTTTTGTCTACTACATGCATGTACGACCATGAGTGTATTATGGCAATAGATCTCGTTAGAACAACAAATTAAGTCTCCTATGTGAGAGTGGTGTTGGGAAGAATGACAAATTTAGAAGTCCTCATGTTGAAAATATTTCTTCATACTCATTTTTCAAATAGATGACTATTTATTTTAATAACATGTTAATGTTAAGAAAAATAAATTATTATAAATAATTATTTTTAATAATAATTTTATTTATCAATTATTAATATTAACTTTTTATTATCATTTATATTTTCTTACCTTTAATATGTCATATAAAGATAATATATAATAATAATTATATTATTTATTATTTAATTAAAAAAATATTTTAAGTATAAATAAAATATATATTAAGTTAATTGTCAAAATATTCTTTAAATATTTGAAATATTCTAGAATCATAATTAAAATAAAATATTTTTAATGTTTTATTTATATTAAATGTTATATATCATTAATTTATTATATTTAATAAATATTATAAGTTTAAGTACTAAGATTTAAGTTTGACTTAATTAGTTCTCTCATTTTTCTTATATCTCATTGTCTCATATTCTCACATTATTTTCTCTTGTTTTATCAATCTCTAGTTGTCTCATATTACAAATGTCTCATATTTGACCTCTCCTTCTCATCTATCATGTCCTACTTTCTCATTTCTCTCCCTCTCCTTAATTACTTATTTATTATATCTATCACTTTTATGTTCTTTTTTCTTTTTTTGTTCACTAATCTTCTCGAGTCTTTGTTTTAATATTTCCTTCTCTGTTTTACTCATATCAATTTTTTTCTTTCTCTCTCTTTTACAGAATAGTTATCTCAATCTTTATTATCTCTTATACTGTTTCTTTTCTTTTCCATTTCATTAAACTATCTCTCACTAATCTCTATTACTAGTTTCTTCTTTATTTGGATCTTATAAGTTTGTTAATTTCTCTCTCTAATATTACTCTTATCTCTGTGTTCATTATCTCCTTTTTAAACCATAAATTTATAATATTGAAGTAATCTCTATTGTTGCATAGTTTAAAATATAATGTTTATGATAAATATGTATTTATTATTTTCAATCATTATCCACTTTAATTCTTTATTCGTAGGAATGAACATAATTAAAGAAATTCTTATGTATTAATGTTTACAATATCAAAAGTAATAGTTTATATCATGTTTTAGTTATTTATAAATATACTATTAAAATTAGAATATAAAATGACATATATAATTAAAATAATTTTTTTTAAAAGTGGATATGGTTGATATTTTTAAAATTTTTAGAAATGGTTCTTCATCTTTTAGCACAATGAATCACACAACTACGACTTTTTTGTGTGTATGCAATCATGACAACATGAGTATTATTACACTAGATGTCATTAAAACTTCAATGTGAAGTTTTCTTGTGTGAAATCATTGTTGGGATAGGTGACCTCTTAAGAAATCCTTGCATTACAAATATTTTTTTGTTGTCCTATTTTTATTAATTCATAATTTATTTTAATAAAATTTTGACCTTTCAAAATTAAATTATCATAATTTAATTTTTATATATATTATTTTATTAATTATTATTTAAAATAATTTTGTAGAATTATTATCAACTTTATGCAATTATAAATATGGTACATCATATGATAAAATAAATAATAACTTGAATATTTTATAATATTTATCAAAGTTATATATATCAATTAAAATAAATTAGAATTTATTTAAATTTATAATAATCAATATATGATGTTTTTATATTTTTTTAAATATGATATTATTATATTATAAAATATTAGAATTTTAAAATTTTATATTATTTGTTAAATATTATTTATATTTATATCTACATTACGTCATATATGGGAAATGTTTTACAATAATTATATTTTTTATAATTTAATAATTATTTTAATTTTAGGTATGAATAACAAAATATTACTTTAATAGTAAAAATATTTTTTAATTATTTAAAAAATTCTAAAATAATATAAATCTTTAAATTATTTTTTATATTTTTTTATTAAATATTATCTATTATAAACTTATTATATAAAATGAATATTATAAGTTTAACTTTTTTTATTTAACTTTTTTTAATTATTTTTCTCATTTTCTATTTTCATGTCTCTTAAATTCAATCACTTTCTTGTCTCTCCAATAAACATTTTTTATTCTCCTCTTCATTCTCAATCTCCTTATATTTTTGTTGGTCTCACTCTCATGTATCCTTCTTAACATTCACATTTCTCTCTCTTTCATTTACCTTTTATTCTCTCTTTTCCTTTTATGTTCTCTCTTTTCTTTTTAACTTCATTAAATCTTCTCTCATCTTATTTTGTTATCATTTCATTTTATATTTTTCTTTTTTCAATCTTTATCTTTATCTCCCATAGAATAGTTATCTCTATCACCATTACCTATTTTGTAACCCATGAATTAATAATATTGAGGAGATATCTCATGTTGCATACAAAAAATATATTATATGATAAATATATATTTACTTATTTAAATTCTTAATAGGTTAAACTATAATTCGAGTTCTTATTAGTTAAACCCAATCTTTACTTTTTATGAGATTAAATATAACTTAGGTTTTTAAAATGTTAAGCCACCCAACTAAAAAGAAAAAATATAGTTATAAAAGAACTTTTGAAAAAAAAATAAAACTTTTCATCCTCGTTGATTTATGTAAAGTGGCACGGGGAGATCAAAATTCTGAAAAAAATTGAGAAAATTAAAGATTAGAAGAATTAACCTTAGTAGCAAGAAATTTGGAATTTAATTTAGTCATAAACCGTATATGGTACTAAAGGAAATCTCTATCAGAAAAAGGTTATGCAATCCTTCTTTGAGATTTTCAAATCTTATTCACATTCAAAAGAAATTATATTCAAAATGTTTAAATATTTAAAAAAAAATTAAGTCATAGCTATTACAAATTGATTAAAAAGATATAATAAAATTAGCTTCTAAATAACATAAAAAGATCTTAAAATATTTTTTCAAAATAGCTACCATAACAGCATAATAATGGCTAGTTATATAGCCACTACGTAGAACTGAATTTATTTGCTCATTCAACACAAATAGCATGCCAATTATCCAATCAAACATTGTAGAGTTGGATGTGTTTTTGATGACTGGATCAAGCTCAATTTGATGTGAGCCATTCAATGATGTTAGATGAGATCTAAATCTTTCGATAAATCAATTGTAAAATTACAATTAGATCAGATTGTAAGATTCTAGTAAGAGAAATCAAGGTCATAAGGTCAATGATAGATTATCTAAAATAGTGAAAATAAATATAATCATCTCACGAAGTTAAAGAAGACCATGAATGTGGGGTAGAACTATTTGTTACAATAGATTACGATGTGATTGCCCAATTAACTTATTAAATGGATGGTTAGATCAGTTAAGATCACTTGTTAAAGCTAGAGGTTATCTCCACTACGCAATCACAAAAATGCGTGATGTTCGTATTGGTACTACTTTTAGATGCAGATAATCATAAGGGACATAGTCCCATATTGTAGGAGAGGAAACATATTTGGTCTTTATAAGAATTTACTTGCTTATAACATGTGAATTGAATATTGGCCTAGTCCCCACATCTGAGTTCCACTATCCAATATTATATTTGGTTACAATGGTTTGATCCAATACTTACCTCACTTGATTTAGGACTTCAACATGTACTAGAATTGGTTAACTCGATGTGCATCTGACAATTTTTTCTAAATTGATGCTCAAGCTTAAGCTTGGCCTCAGTCTTTTGCATTTAGGCACATCTTAAGATTGGCATAAGATTTTCTAATTTATTTTGTTATGAAAATTTTTAAAAATGTATAGGTTTTATGTGAGCAATGTTTAATAACTAACATATTGAAAAATTTGGAAAAAATAAAAAAGTATGATTTCACCGAAGATAGAATGACTGAATATTAGCTATATTAAATCAATGAGTGGTTTAAATAAGATTGGAACCAATAAAAGAATTAAGATATTGAAATACTGAATCATATTCATTTACTAAATCAAAGAAATGATTAATTTGCTTGCATGCACGAGTATGATTTCAATTTTATAAGAAAGGAGATTTTGTTAAGATAAGTTAACATTTTATTTGAAAGTAAAATAAAACTTTATTAAAGCCGATATGTATGTCTTCATTCTATAAAGTTTGTTGAACACTTCAAGGTGTTTTGTGGTCCACAAGTTCAGCATGTTCAAAGTGCATAACTTATTTTTACATTTAAACTTATTAATACTAAAGAAGTCCATTAGAATAAAAGGGTAAACATTTAATGCCTAAATCATAAAACCAAAGGGTGACCGAACACATGTTTGACAAATAAGTTAATTTTGAAAACTCCAAATTTCTATAGTTTGATATATAATATTTATGATAAATATATTTTCTTTTATTTATATTTAGTACATAATTTAATTATTTTACTTTTAAAAATTATAGCATACTGGAAGAAAACTTATGTATTAATGCATATGTTACAAAAAAATAATAGTTTATGTATTTGTTTGTAACTTTTATAAAAATATAATATTTATATAATAATATATTATAAAATATATCATAAATATAATTTTTTAAAAAGTACATATACTTCATAATTTTTTTAATTTTAGAATTGACTCATTATCTTAAACACAATAACAACACAATTATTATTTTTTATCTATTGTATGCATGTGTAACAACTTGACACTAGATATTATTAGAACTCTAAAGTTAGTCTTGCTTTGTTGAGAGTGGTATGGGGACAGGGTGACCTCTTGAGAAGTCCTCATATTATAAATATTTTCTGATATTCCTTTTTCTAATGATCAAAATTTTTTTTAATAATATGTTAACCTTAAAAAAATATCATAAAAGATTGTATAATAACAATTTTAGTAATTAATTGTTAAGAATAATAATATAACATTATTAAAAGTTTTATATAATAATAAATATGGCTCATTATATTATATAATAAAATAATAACTTTAACATTTTTAAAATTTCAAAATATAACTTATATCAATTATAAAAAATTAAAATTAATTTATATTTATAATAATATTTATATGATGTGTATAGAATTTTTCAATGTAGTAATTATACGTTATAAAAATAAAAAAATTTCAAATTATATCTTTAATTTTAAATATTATTGATATTTGTTATTTATAATATGTCATATAAAGATAATATATTAGAATAATTATATTATTTGTTATTTACTAAAATTTGATATTTTTGTTATGAATAAAATAATGTTAAATTCATAGTGGAAAATTTTTTTAAATATATGAAATATTCCATAATAATAATAATCATAAATTATTTTTTTTATTACTATTTTTACAAATTATAGAAACTACCTTATTATATTTAAAAAAGATTACATGTTTAATTATTAAGATTTAAATTTTTTTTAATTATTTTTTAAATATTTTCAATTTATCTTATTGTTCGTTAGATTTAATCATTTTCTTCTACATCTTATTATCATTCTCTATTCATCTCTTAATTATTTATATTTTTAGATTTTTGTTGGCCTCTCTCTCTATCTTTCTCTAATTTCTAATTTCTCTCCCATAATTTTATTTATTCATTTATTCTCTATATCTCATTTAGGGTGTCTCTTTACTTTTACTAATAAAATTTATTATGCTTTCTATCAATTACTATTTCTTTCTCTATTTTGGTCTTAGCAATCTGTGACTTTCTCTTGGAGAATAGCTATTTCTACCTCCATTATCTCTTTTTTAGCATGTATATTAACAACTAGAAAATGTCTCATACTGAATAGTTTAATATATTAAATTTATGTTAAATTTTAATTTTATTATTTATATTTGTTACATAAATTTATTCTTCAATTATGAGAATATAAAGTAAACGAAGAAAATCTTCTATATTAATGTATTTGATTTTGAAAATTATAGCTTACAGAATTTTTTATTTATTTTATATAACTAAAATGTTGATATTAGTATATATTATGATATATAAAGAAGATAATATTTTTAAAAGTTCATTAGAATTGTGAAGTTAAGGTTAGTTTGGTGAAAGTGGTAATGGGATGTGTGACATCTTGAGAAGTCGTTGTGTTGCACATATTTTTTAATATTTTTTCTAATAAATGATGATTCACTAAAATAACATGTGAGCATCAAACAATTAAATTATTATAAAAGAGATATTACAATAAATTTTTAATAATTATTTCTTAGAAATAACATTATAATATTATTTTTCAATTTCATATAATAAAATATGAACTTTAATATTGTTAAATATGGATCAAAATAACATATATTAATTATCATAAATAAAAATTAATTTATATTTGTAATATTATAAATACATTATGTACATAATTATTTAAGTATAATAATATTATGTAACAGATTATTAGAAATAAAAAATCATTTCATTAATGTTAAATTATATTCTTGTTATTTAAATTGTACTTTTTATTTTATGTATCAAAAAAATTGTATAATATTAATATTTAAAAAATACATCAAATGTTTATAATATTTTAAAATATTAGTAAACATAAATATGTTTTTATATTTTATTATTATAAAAAATTATATATGATTATGTTATTATATTTATTAAATACTATAGTTATAATTATAAAGATTTAGCTTTTATTTAATTATTTCTCTCACTTCTCTTTAATTCAATGACTCATATTCATTCACTTTATAAGCTCTTATTATCATTCTCTATTATCTTAAATATTCATGGCCTCCAACTCCCTGCTACCAATCTTTACTATCTCATTCTATTAATGCTTCACTTTTTTATTGGTTCTTCTTATCTCTTTCATGTTCTCTCTTTTTCTTTACTTCTAATTAAACCATCTACGATCTATATCTATTACTTTTGTTTCTATAATTTATCCTTATTAATTTTTGTCCTCTCTCTCTTATAGAATACTAATCTCGATCTTTATTGTTTTTTTCGCACCCAATTAATTAATGATATTTAAGAAATCTCCTATGTACATAGTTTAATATATAATATTTTCTTTAAAAAATATTTAATTTTTTATAATTATTTCATAATTAAATATTTTTTATAAGAATGAAATAAAAAAAAAAAATCTTCTTTATCTTTTCTTCAAAATAAAAAATAATAATTTATGTAAGTTTTTATTTATTTTTTTTCAATTAAATATTAAAATTAAATATTAAAAGCATTATCAGTTAACAATTTAAAAATTTTACAAACGATTCATTGTCTTCAAAACAATAATCACAGAACTATGATTTTTTTTTGTCATATAAATGCTCTTCCTTATGAGCCATGTGGCAATAGATCTTGTGGCAAAAGTTCAATTATATTAAAGTTATTGTTTTATTATATTATATGATCTGTCTTATTGATTGCTAAATAAATTTGATAATAACATTATAAATTTGTTATTAACAATTAATTACTAAAATGATAACCACATGCTACTATTTATTATAATTTAATTTTTTAACTTCAACATGTTTTTAAAGTGCATTTTCATTTATAAGAAAAACGAATATGAAAAAACACTTTCAGCATGAGGACTTCCCAAGTGGTCACCCATCATAATACCACTCTTACCCAGGCCTATTTGACTATAAGGTTCTAATAAAAATGAGCACCATAATGCAGCTATGACTGCGCAATTTCATGATAGTAGAAAATCAATATTATGTGATTATTTTCTCGAAGACAATGAATGATTTCAAAAATTTTCAAAATTACTAAGAATATGTACTTTAAAAAAAACTTTATGGTTACTATTTGTGTCCTAATTTATTTTAATATATACATATATATTATTTATATAAAATTAATAGAAAATAATAATAAATTGTTTTTTTCTTTTTGTATGTTGTCATTGTTATAAATAAAAATTTAAGTTACATAACAAATTTAAAAAAATAAAAAATATTATTCTCATAAAAATTATGTGTTAATCAATGCAAAGGAGTAGATTTCTTAAATATTGCTAATTAATGGTCCTAAAAAGTGATAATGGAGATGGAGTTAACAATTTTTAGATAGAGAGGTATTCACAAAATGATAAAAAAATAGAGATAAAAGTCATAATAGAGAGATTAGAGATAATTTAACAAAGATGAATTGATTAATGAAAACATAAAAGAGATCGAAGTAATAAATAAAACAACAAAAGGGAGGGATAAATTAGATCCTAAGGTTTCTAAAATAGTGTAATGGAAAAGGAAGTGATTAAAATCATTGCTATTAATGATAAGCGAGAGTTGGAGGTCAAGAAGATATAAAGAGATAGAGAATAAATTTACAAATTAGAGAATATTAATAGTAGAGACAAGTGAGAGACATTTATATAAAGTTAAAATGTGGGATAAATAACAAAGAATTAAATTTATAATAGTTATTGAATATAAAAGTTAATCATTTATGATATTTAAGAATAATTAAAAAAGAAAATATAATGTCCATTTTTATTTTAGAATATTATAAATATTTAAATAATATTGAAAGGGAGGGCTCCCCAATAGGTCTCCCATCCCAACTATACAATCATGTAAACATGCTTAAATTTGGAGTTCTAATAAGGTAAATTGTTATAACACAAATGTATTCACATAAGCATACAATAGATAAAAAAGTGTTGTTGTGTGATTGTTGTCATGAAGATAATGAATGATTTTCTAAATTATAAAACATATGCACCTTTAAAAGGAAATTTATGCTTTTTATATATGTTATAATATATTAAAATATGAATATTTTTATTTTTGTAAAATTATTAAATAATTATGTAAAGTGTTACTTTTAATAAATTAGACATTAATGCGTAAGATTTTGTTTCATTACTTTATCATTAGGATAAAAAATTAAGTTGCACACTAAATATAAATAGTAAAATGTTTATTTATTATAAATATTAATTTTTAAATTATGAAACATAAGAGATTTCTTAAATATGGTTAGTTGATGGAATGAGAAAGAGACAATGAAGATGGAGAAAAAATTCCATAAGAGAACAAGAAAAATAAGAATTTATAAAAGAAAAATATAGAGAAAAATAATAAATGAGGGAGATAAGAGATGATTTGATGATGATAGAAAGAAAAGAGATAATATAGAGGAGATAAAGAGAATAAAAAGATTAATAAAAGTGTGAGTGAAAGTAGCAAGTAGAGAAGGATATAAGAGAGAAAGAGGCTATGAATAATATATGGAGATCGAGAATAAAGCGATAGATAAGGAAATAATAATAAGAGAAGGGAGTGAGAGAAAGTGAAAGGCATTGAGATAAAGAGAAAAAAATAAGAGATAATAAAATAAATATCTTTTAAATATTATTAATTGTTGAGCTAAAATGTTGATAATAGAGATAGAGATAAACATTTTCTAAAAGGGAGAAATAGAAAAATAATGATATCGAGAGATGATAAATAAAAAAAATTAAGAAGAAATGATAAAGAAGAGATGGATGTTAGAGAGGCCAATAAGAGTATAATGACATAAAAAATTAATAGACAAATGATAGAATGATAATAAGTGAGAAAAGAAAGTGATAGAATTTGACTAATATTGAAATAAAAAGAAACAATTTAGAAAAAAATAAATAAAACTTAAACATAAATAATTAAAATTAGAATATTAATTAGGTATTATAAGTTAATTATGCATAATATTTAAAAATAATAAAATATAAAAATTTTTAGGTCTATTATTTTTATAAATATTACAAATATTTATGAAATATTTTTACGATTTATTTAATTTTTTATTTTTTCATATTTAAAATAAAAAAAAATTAAATCAATAGTAAATATTAAAAATATTTTAATATATTAATTTATATGATTTAATATATATAATAAGATAAATAATATTTAATTCTAATTAATTAAATTTATATTTTTCTTATTTTATAATTTAATATTAATATATTTTAAAACTTTTATTACAACATATATATTCTATTATTACAATAAATTAATTCGAAGTTATGTTATTTTATATAAGTTATACTTCTCAATACAAAAAATTGTTAAAATTATTAGTTTATTATATCATATGATGTGTCAAACAAATCATTACATGAAAATAATAAAAAATTTAGAAATTTTTTTAATTATTAATTAAAACATAGCATTTGAAAACATAAATAAACAATCATTTAATTTTTTAAAATTAACTTTTTTTTAAAATCAATTATCAATATTTAGGAAAACAAATGATATGAAAAATGTGTACTAATTCTCCCAAGTAGTCTCTATTCAAAAGTGGCGAAGGCCTACAGCCTAGCTTCCACTATGGAGGCTGAAACACAAAATCAATCATTAAAAGTTCACGCCAGGGGTTAGGCAGAGGCATACCCCTGTCAAATACCCAATCAGAACAACACGCCGATTTGCCAACCCAATCGGTCAAGGCATTGCCCTCCCTCATAATTACGGGCAACCACACCAACACCAGCCTCATCACAATTAACCATAATCCATCCTATTGGGGGGGGGGGTTGATGTAGGACTAGATGAAAATTGCTTAGTTAGAAAATTCGTGACTGATGCACAACAAAGAGCAGGGCCGTCATCCTAAGGGACACACCTAGATACGATGAGGGTTGATGCAAAAGGCACCAACCAATGAATCCTAACGAAACTTAGGATCGTTAGCGGCTAAGAAGTCGCTAAATCGATTACGGCTACACACTTTCAAACACGCAGAAATAGGGAGTACTTAGATGGGTTAAGAACCAGTTGAAATTAAAATATAATTTATAGTAAAAAGTTGCACTTCGCAGAATGAAAATATATTGAAGACAAATTAATAATCTAGGAATGGAAATTACTCGTAAAAAGGAAGACGAGGAAAAACAAAAATTCCAACTTGAAGATGGTTGAGCGATGAAGGAAGATGATAGACTGGAGTGGCGTCTCACCACTTGGACCTCGCGTCCCTCCTCCCAGTATCAGAGCTTTGAAGAGTCAGCACGCCAAAGACACTCAGAGCACTCACGAACTCAGAATGGAAGCAAAGAACACTCAAAAGCTTGCATTAACTATTGAATCTCCCTACAACAGAAGAGGACTCCCCCTTATATAGGAATCCATAAGGGTACAAAAGACATTTGACTCATAACATGGGAATACTAAAGGACACATGGGTAAACTAAAAGTCACCTAAAAAATACAAATAGACTCTTAGAAATCTGAGAAAAATAATAAAATTAAGTGCATTCATCCTAATTTCGGATGGCCGGAGGCGCGGCGATGGCGGCGGCGGCGGTGCGGGTCGGTGCGGGCTGGCGCGGGTCGGTGCAGGCTAGCGTGGGTCGGCGCGGGTCGCAGGTTGCTGGCGCGGGTTGGTGCATGCTGGCGTGGGTCGGCGCGGGTCGCAGGTCGCTGGCGCGGGTTGGTGCGGGCTGGCGTGGGTCGGCGCGGGTCGCAGGTTGCGGGTCATCTGGGTAGCTTGGGTAGGCGCCTGGCTGGACTCATGCACAGCGGTTCGGGCAAACCCGGATCCTGTTCGGGCACGAACGGTTCGACGCGGCGGCGGGCGGTTCACTGTGGCGGCGGAGGTTGGAGGCGGAGGCTGTGGCGGAGGCGGCAGTCGGTGGCAGGAATAGTGATTTTGGCCATTTTTTTTTTTCTCTTTTCAAGACCAGGTCCTTGGACGTCGAAAATCCTTCTCGAACATGATGTCCTCATCAGGGGGGGAAGCCAAGGAAAGGTTACAAAGATCCCCAATTGACAAGCCGCTACAGCAGTTTCCACCTTGATCTTCTTGATGAGAAAGTGATTGCTTAACACAGCTCCATTGTGCTTCTTATAGTTTCTAATTTTCTAAATATAGTAAAATGGTGTAGCAACCACGGCCAAATGACAAGCCGCACTCCCGCGTCTCATGCCCAGCTCCAAGAAGCATGCAATAGTGCATGGCCTGGTTTTCATTTTCCAAATCCACCCCAGCTAATTCCAATTTAAAAAAGCCATAAATCAACCTTCTCCCTGACCACAGTCTTGAGAGAACGATAGCATCATGAGCACGAGATCTTAATGGAATCAGTAGTTGAATGTCGTAGTTCATCCTTCACAACATTGGGACCCCACGGGTGAGAGGAGATCCTATCAATAAGCAAAGAGCTAGCCCAACTCTTTGAATAAACGAAATCCTACCTGCCCAGAGCAGCGATATAGTCATCCACACTATTCGGCCAACGGGCCTCCATATTAATGAGAGTAGGCCACAAACAAATTGGGAGAAACCCCAACCAATTTTCTCCGTAAAAATCTATGCATTTTCCATCAAACATTCGCCAAACAAAATACCCCAAAGCCATCGAGAGACCATCCTTGATCAGTCAACAAGCATGCGAGGCCCCCTGTGGACACCTACACGAATTGTTACCAAGAGGGTATTTGCACCTCATAATGTCCACCCACAAACTATTTTTGCTCTGAAGGAGTCTCTTATAGTGCTTCATGAGGAAGGCATGATGCACATCTTGAGGTTGAAAAGGCCTAAACCACCCATATCCTTGGGAAAGGTAACTATCTCCCAATTAGAATAGTGAATTAATGGGCATGATCCCCCTCACACCAAAGAAAATTCCTCATCATATGCTTCAGTAAGTCCAAGACACCAATAGGGCCCACACAGTGAATCATAACATTGTTGGGAATAGCACTCAAAACCTCCTTGATGAGAAGAGATTTACTCGCCAAGGAGAGGGGATGAATATTCCATTTTGCATCCTGATCATTGATTTTCTAAATTAGAAAGTTAAATTCACCTTTAATAAGAATGGTGGTAGAGATCAGAATGCCCAAGTAATTAAGCCTCTTGCCCTGTGGAATCTTTAGGATATTAGCCATACACTTTTTCCTCTTACCCTTCATACCTCTACTGAAGTAGACCATAGATTAAAATAAATTGACTCTGGGCCCAGTGTGCACATAAAATTAGCATAGCACGCTCTTCACTGTATGAATTGACTCACAGGACACCAGTGCATATATAATAACATCATCAGCATACCAAAGGTCCAAAATAACAGGGGCACTAGGACAGCACCTAAACCCCAAAAGAGCCAGATCCTTATAGCACCTAGTTAGAAGGGAGAAAAACTCTCAAACCATGGTAAAATTGTAGGGGAGAGAAGACATCCCTAGCAAGCCCTGTGTGCCTCAATCCCAAGAAATCTATCCCTATTAAGTAGTATACCAAAGCGAGGGGAAACAATACAGGCCATGACCCAGTTACACCAAACAGGTGGTAAACCCAGCAAATGAATCATCTCCAGCACAAACATCCAGCAAACGCTATCATAAGCCTGCTTCATATCTACCTTAACAACCATCAACCCCTTCCTAGAGGAAGAAGAATGCATCTTAACACACATCTCTTGAGCAATAAATATGTTATCAGAAATAGGTCAGCTCGAGACGAAGGCTCCCTGCTCTCTAGCAATAATATCAGAAACAACACCTTCGAGCCCACTAACCAAGACTCTAGTCACAATCTTGTAATTGACATTACATAAACTGATCGGTCTAAAATGATCAGGCTTATAGGTGCCTTACCTCTTTGGGATAAGAACCACCAAAGTATTCTTCCACGACCAAGGCATGCACCTCACCTCAAAGAAATTCTTAACAACACTGATAATGTCCTCCATGGTGATCTACCAGTAACTCATGATAAACTCGACTGTAATTCCATCCATCCCCGGTGCTTTGTTCCATCTTGAGGACCTAATGGCGGCATTAACCTCCTCAGTAGTGATCGGATAGGATAACAAGGATCTCTGCTCGAGACTCAGACAGCTGTGCGATAAGTGCTGAAAAGACGGTCCACCTCCCATAACATCCCTCCACCGATGTTCAAAATGTCTCCTAAGAACCTCCCCCAAGCCATCAGTGGATAACACAGTCCCAGATGTGTCAATCAGTCGAGTAATTGTGTGATTACGTCATCTTGGAGTCACAGCCGAATGAAAGATTTGGGTATTACTATCACCTAGCTTGGCCCATTAGTGCTTAGCCCTTTGCCAACACCATTTATCCTCCAAGGCACACCTAGTATGGAATTTCTTGATCAGAATGCCCAAACGGGCATCCTCCTCATTGCTTATGCTGTGAGTAGATTCCTTGGTCTGAAGATGTCTAATTTCCTTTTCACACTCCCTATTTGCATCCCCAACGTTCCACATGTCGTCCCTGCTCTAATGATGCAATGCCACAAGACTCCTACAAAATTTTGTGTTGAGCATGTCCATGCAACTATCGCATGCAGATGTAAGCCAAGCCCACATGACAACTATAGCCGAGTGAGGATTATCCAACCAAATGTTTTCGAAGTATCTCCCGACCTTAGTGGATTTCTGCCAATTCCACCCTAGATCGATGACAATAGGGCAGTGATCAGAGCCGATCTGAGCAAGGTGAGGGAGTAAAGCCGTGGGATAAGCTGTGAGACCATCCAAGTTAATAAGTGCCCGATCTTGCCTCTCCCAAATTCTCGCATTCCCCTTCTTACCACTACACCAAGTAAATCTGTTCCACATGAAACGAAGATTCGTAAGCTGCAAATCCTGCATGTAATCAAGGGACTCCAGCTGACTGGTACCACTATAGAATGGCCTACGACCATGTTTCTCCTCCTGCGCCATAATAAAGTTAAAATCCCTTGCCACAATCATAGGCTGCCTAATGCCGCTTCCACCCTAATAACATGCCAGATAGCCCAACGCCCAAAAGGATCCATTGGGGTATACAACACATATCACTTGATATCAAGACCACCTGCAATAGAGACAATGGCAACCACGACGTGGGTCGAGAGGCGAGTAACTCTAAGGTCCAAACATCTCCATAAGAGTATAACGATGCCAGCCGATCTGCCTAAGGAGGGTTGAACAGCATACTCCCACTCCTTACCCAGTAAGAGCATCCTTTCTAGAGAATGACTGGACTCTAATCTCCAACAATGCACTAGCATCAATGCTCTCATCTCTAACAAACCTATGCATGTAGCTTCTGGACTTACGATCATTGATCCCCTGAATGTTCCAAACGACAATCTTGGTCATCAAGAAAGATGGAGAGCTCTTTCACGCCATGTCGGCCTCAGCTTTCTCCCATAAATCCATGCACTCTCCTTTTCGGCGTGCACAGCATACGCTCCTCCTCAAAACGCACCCAGCGAGACCAACGCTGGAGATGCAACTCCGACCACTCCCAAAGGTGCTTCCCGTAGTAAACACCCCATACAAGGTCATGCACGTGCGTGCCAACCAATGAGAGAACCCACACAAATGCTACCACCAAACCATACATAGTGCAACAAGGAGAAACCTTGTCACAAGCTATATTCGCGATATCCAAGGGCCGTGACACCAAGGCCACCAAGTCCACTTCACCCACAAGAGCATGCAAGGCCCCAACATGCTGCACTGGCTGAGCACAACTAGTGATGCCATCCATCACACCAACGGGCCACCTACATCTCTCCCTCGGTCTCCAAGAAAGGATCGTGAGAGCCTCCTACCCCATACTAGCTTCATCAGCAATACTAAAAATGATCCATCCCATTAGGCACCCATCCCAAAATTACTCTCATCTGAGCAAGCTTAATATTGGAAGTACTAATTAGATGTAGTGCTATAATTCTAATGATGTTGCATATGTATAAATAAGAAAATGAATCATAATTGTGTTATTATTGTCTTGAAAAAATGAATCATGATCTATTATAATAATAATATTTCTTTATATATTAACTAATTAAAAATTACAAAAATTATTGTTTTCTATAGCATAGATATTAATATATATAATTTTCTTTAATTAAGTTAAAAATTAAATTTAATAAATATGAAAATAATAAAAAATATATTTGTCGAATATATTATATTTTAAATAGTGATATATGAGAGATTTTATAAATTTTGTTAATTAATGTTTTTCAAAAAAGAAAATATAAATAGAGATAATTATTTAAAAATGATAAAAAAGTTACAAATTGATAAGGGAAAGATAAAGAGAATAATAATAATAATAGAGAGATAAGAGACGATTTAACGAAGAGAAAAAATTGGGAACATAACAGATAAAGAGAGAATAAATAAATAAATAAAAGAGTGAAAAATGAGAAAGTAGAAAGTGACAAAGGAGAGAGTAGCCAAAAGAAATATAAAGACAGAGAATAAAGAGACAAATAAAAGATTGATAATAAAAAATAGAAGTAAGCTAAAGAATATATTATACATTAAGATATAGAGAAAAAAAGATAAAAATGATTTAATTGAAGTTAAATTTAAATAATTAAAAGTTATAAGATTTATTAAAGATAAGAAATTAATTTATATAACATTAATTTTTTCAAAAATATAAATTCATTTTAGGCTTATTATTATTTTATAATATTACAAATATTTAATTAATATTTTCACAATTAGCTCAATACAAATTTATTCATACTTTAAAAAATTATATAAATAATAAATACTATAACCATATTATTATATCATGTGATGTGTCATATTAATGAATGCATGAGAATGACAATAAGTTTATAAAGTTATTATTTAATATTAATTACTAAAATGGTAATTATAAATATTTTTTTTAATAATTTAATTTTTAAAAATAACATATTTTTTAAATTAATTATCACTCATTAAAAAAATTAATATTGTGAAAAATTTATAATATAAAATTAGTAAAAAAATAATTATATAAATTATTGCTTTCAAAATTGATTATATTAATGCATAAGATATTCATTCAATACATTATAATTCTTATAAGAAAATTAAATGACATAAAAAATATAAAAAATAAAAATATAGAGTTATTATTAATATTGTATATTAAACTATGTAACATGAGATATTTTATATATATTGTTAATTTGTGGACATATAAGATGATAATGGAGAAAGAAATATTTATTCCATTAGAGAGAGAAGTTGCAGATTACAAAAGTGAAATATAGAGAAAAATAATAATAGAAATAGATTAGAGAATATTAAATAAAGAAGAGGAGAGAAAACATAAAGGAGATAGAGAAAAAATTGGAAGGGAGAGAAAAGAGAAATTAAGAAAGACTAGAGGATAGAGATTGGCCAAGAAGTATTTTAAGATGTAGATCTTGAAGAGACAAAAAAGAGAGTGATAGTAGAGAGAGAAAGGTAAGAGAATATAAGAGATATTAAAAAAATATGAGAAATAATTAAGAAAAAGTTATATCTTAAAAATAAAACATATCATATTTATAATAATATAAAAAATTTGTCTGATAAAATATTAAATAAAAATAAATTAAAAAAATACTACAGATTTATTATTTTTTTAGAATGTGAAAAATATTAAAAAAATATTTTGACGATTAATTTAATATTTATTTTCTCTAATATTTATAATATAATATTTTTAAAATTAAAAAATTTAATACACAACATATGTATCCTATTATAAATATTAATTAATTCAAATTTATTATTATCGATATAAGTTATTTTTCTAAAAAATTTGTCTAATAAAATATTAAATAAAAATAAATTAAAAAAATACTACAGATTTATTATTTTTTTAGAATGTGAAAAATATTAAAAAAATATTTTGACGATTAATTTAATATTTATTTTCTCTAATATTTATAATATAATATTTTTAAAATTAAAAAATTTAATACACAACATATGTGTCCTATTATAAATATTAATTAATTCAAATTTATTATTATCGATATAAGTCATCATTTTATTGTATCAAAAAATATGCTATATTTTTTATTATATAAAATTAATAACAATTTTGTTAAATTATTTAAAAAATTAATTATCTAAATTTTAATTATATGATATCATTTAAAGTAATGTTTCTACGTTATAACATTACAAAAATTAATAACAATGTGTTATAAAAAGAATGCTATGAAGAAGAAATGAAAAAAAGAAAAAGCAATGAAAAGAAAAAATGTCAAAGTTGTGTGATTATTTTTTTGATGGTAATGAACTATTCCTAAAATTTTTTAAATTATCAAGCCTATAAACTTTTAATAAAATTTATTTGTTTCACATGTCATAACATATTATAATATAATTAATTTATTTAAATTAAATTAATAAATAATTACATAAACTATATTTTTTAAAACATTAGGCAACTTTAAATGAAAGTTTCTTCTATTATGTTATCATTCTTATAAATTAAAAATTAAATTATGTAATAAATATTTATAAGAAAATAAATATATATAAAAAATATTGCATATTAAACTAATAAAACATGAGATATTTCATAAAAATTATTAATTAATGTGCTAAAAAAAGAAAATAGAGTCGAAAATGATTATTCCTTAAGATAGAGAAAATCATTGTTTGATAAAATTAAAATAGAGAGAAAAATAACAATTGAGATAGATGAGAGACAATTTAATGAAGAAGAAAAGAAAAAAGAACATATATATGATAAAGAGAATTAATAAATGAGTGGAATAAATAAAAAATATAAAGTAGAGAAGGATAGAAAGGTGAGAGATGCCATGAATAATATATGGAGATCAAGAATAAAGACAAAAAAAAGTAATATTATGAAAGAAGGAAGTTAGAGAATGTATTTAAGAGAAATAAGTGTGAAGAACAATTTTATAAAAATTTACCAACAGAAAACTCATTGCTACAGTGAACTCAGACAAATCTTTAGAAATTACTTCTAAAAAATAGTTACATAATCAAATCAAAGAATTCAAATTGTTGATCGAGCAATCCATAACAACTCCATAAATCCAACAAAATAAAAGCAAATTTCTAGTTAGTTACTCCATAGATTAATTTGCCAACAAAGCAAATCCTAGCCAACTATTGTAATCGAACATTTATAGCGGTAACTAGCCAACTAAATTTGACAGGAAGATTATGAGAATTCCTATAAGGAGAAAGAACAATGTTGAATGAGCAAAAAAATGCCAAAATTTTTGCGAAGTGGGTTTTCAAAATTTCAATCTACAAATTCTTACAGTTGTGCTATTGCCAAAGGCAACACAGCAAAAGCTAACAAAATAAATCAATGGAACATTTATAGAGGTTACAAAAATACATATAAGGAGGAACAAACAATGCTGGTCTCATGTGTGACAAAACAATCAACTTTTTTTGCAAGGTGAATTTCTGAATTGCCAGAATAATGTGCACCATTCGATGGAGCATTTTTGCGATTAAATGATGATCATAGTATTTTATCTTTAAAGCCGCAAATTTTTTCAGTAATCCGATTGCGCCTCGTTGTGATCGTATGATTCAAATTTCTTTCGTAGGCCAAGTTAAATCCTACCACAAAATCGTGATTCTAAGCTAACTGACAAGACCAATTTCATATTTATAAAGGTATAGATTTGAATGCATACATCCGATCACTTTGATTTCCCGATCTTAATGTCCCTAAGCGCTCCCATCAAACTGCTAAATTGGATGTTTGGTAAGTGCTTTTAACATTAACAAGTTGCATATAAATGGATGATTTTTGTAGAAAAATAAGCATAAAAATTTTCTTGTGATCCGAAGAAAAAATATTAAAGTCGTTAGCTCCTCGTTTCGCTCATCGTTTCTGGATGCTGCTGTGCCATTCACTCGTCAAGCTTCTTCACTTTAGTTCATTCTGAAATCAGCTAAGTTATTAATTTTCTTGATATTAAATTCATTTAATTAAGATACTTGTGCCACATTAAGGGTTGCATGAAGCATATGGTTTTTGTTGTATTGATTTAGATTTTGTCACAGAATGTTTTTTTATGTTTTTTATTCTAACGATGTGGTAGCCTATTTCATTTATTTCATTGTAAGATCTTAGTAGTATATCTCATTTGTCTCTTTGTTATGAGTACTTAACCAACCCATCTATTAGGGAAATGCTTGTAGTGTGTTGTGATTGCCTAGTTTTTTCTTATGGTGGACGTAGGCCTGCTTTATAAGCTGAACCATCTAAAAATAGTCGTTACACTTGGTAAATGATCCCTATTAATAATTGAAAATAAAAACACCAAGAGTAATACTACCAATAACTAGAATTTATGGTAATCATTAGAGCAAAAAAATTGTACTACTAACAAATAATTACATGAATGGATAAATCAATAGCCATCGGATCAGGTTAAATGAAAAAGGGTCTAGATCTAATTAAAGTGAAATGTGGTCTTGACCATTGGATCCAAAAGCTGGATGAGTTGTCATGATCATTACATTACTGTTAATTAAGGTGGAGAGACCTTAAGCTGTTCGAACAAGCATTATGGTTGAATGACTAAAGATTGAAGACTGTTCCAATTTGTTTGCACGATCGTGACCATTCAATTATGAAAATGTGTTATTAATTGGTTAAGAAATCACAAATCATACAAATTATGATTAGCCCCACATTGTAAAATGACTCAAGTGTTTTGTGCTTATAATACGTCCATTAATTATGATTATCAGCGTCAGTTGGTTCAAATGTAATTTTCTGAACCAACTCACATAAGGAAAAAAATAAAAACCACTGTAACTGATACTCTAACTGAGAAAATTTAATTCCTTCAAATAAAAGCTAACTTAAATGAAATTAACATATGCATGAAAGATGATATTCTAGTGTACCATAGTCACTTGTTATTTTGAATGTTTAACTGGCTAAATATAAGGTTTTAGAAATCAAGTTTGTTGTAGTTTATGCACTCCGCAACGATCATTATCCTTGTCTCCAAAGTCAGCAGGTGCTCAGTGCTGTTTGATCACTCACTTTCATCATCACATGGTGGAGATCACCAGCCCCTTTAAACAATGATATCAATTGATCCAACCATCTATTTGTTAAGCCAACTAGATTGTTATTGCTTCATTAGTGGTAACCAATTAACCAATCTTAAAGTCCTGAACATGTTAGGCTTCATCGAATGGCTTTTTTTTGCTTTTTAAAATAATTTATCCTTTATCTGATGACCTATATTTATCATATTTTAATTCTATGGTTTAAAACTAATCTAAATTTTATGATAGATAAATTGAATAACCAAGATATAGTTTAACTTATTCGAATGGCCTTTATCTAAAAAAGCTTGATCCAACTACTCATAACATGTGCCTTTATAGCGTTAAATTGGACATTTAAGACCTCCTCTATGTCAATCACTGTTTGGTTCAATCAAATGAAAACACTAAATAATTAGGCATTATTTTTCCATTGTAGTAGATGCTTTAGGATAATGTTTTATTATCTTTTTAAGTTATTTAGAAGCAACTCTTTTACAAGCTTTTCACTCCCTCACTAATGATTATAACAAAACAATTTCTATAAATAAAAACCATTGTGAATGATTTAGCTAACTAATATGAAGAATATCTTAAGATCTTAAAGAAGAGCTATATGACATTCTATTAAAATAAATAGCCTTAGGTAGCACATATGCTTTACAACTTCCTGAATTTAAAACTCTTTCAACTAATACAAATTCTTTTAAGCTCTAATTTTCTTAATTCTCTTCATAATTTTTAGCTCTTCAAGCCTTTTTATGTTTATAACCAAGCTTAAGAAAATCCTTACATTTTTATCAAAAATAATTTTCTTGTTGTATTTTTTCTTTTTGGTTGGCCTGCCCAACATTTGTGAAAGTATATGTTTGGTTTCATATCATAAAAAACAAAGTTACTATTGAGCTCGTAAAAAACTGGGTTATAGTTGAATGTTTAAAAGCTATTAGAATGAAGGTTAACAGTAGGAAAAAATCTCAAGCTATAATTGTTTCAGTACTCTAGTTTTTTTACCTTGATTTGAGGTGGGCATATGTTCAAGTTCTAAACAAACAACCTAAAAATTTTGGAGTAACATTTCAACTTTCATTTTCGTTATAAAAAATATAAATAAAGATATTTGGGAGAAAAAGTTTTCCATGATCATAAAATTATTTTTATAGTGAATTTTTTACCAATTAGTATAATATAAAAATTAGTAAAATTAGTCTAAAGTCGTAATTCACAAACTCAATTTCCCTTCAGTATGTTTTTTCTAAAAAAACAATTATGCTTATTATATGTACTATAACGTATTCTAATGTAAATATTTTATTTATAAGAAATGAATAAAATAATCATAAAAATTATTATTTTTTAATAACATAAAAATAAATATAAACCTTTCTTAAATTATATTTTTATGCTTATAAATAAAAAACTATATTTTGTTAGAAATATAAATAAAAAAATATATATTTATCATAGATTGTAGACTATATAATATAAGAGATAATTTAAATATTATTAGTTAAATGGCTAAAAAATAGTTAATTTTGATGGAGATAACAATTTTATAAGAGAGAGATAACAAGATTGAATGATAAAAGTAAAATAGAGAATAAAATAATAATAAATAAGGATGAGAGAATATTTAATGAAGATGAAAAGAAAATAGAGAACACAAAAGAGGAGGAGAGAACAAATAAATAAGCAAACTTAGGAGAGAAATAGAAAACAGAGAAAGGCAAAAGTGAGAGAGACAATGAAGAATATAAGAAAATAAATAATGAACAAATAAATAGAGAATGACAATAACAAAAACAAATAAGTGAGAGAATATGAGAGACATTGAGATAAAGTGAAAAAATCAGATAAATAATTAAATACAGGTTAACTATTAGTAAATAAACATTTAATGTTTATCAATTATAATAAGTTAATCATATATAATATTTAACAATAATAACAAACAAAGAGTATTTAAGATTTAGTATTATTTATTTTGCTATTTCAAAAATTTTTAAAATATTTTAGTTGTTACGCAAATATTATTTTACAATAATTAATATTAAAAAAGCATACTAAATAATAAATAATATAATTAATAGTTTATGTTGTCTTTATATTATATTATATAGAACATAATTATAAATAATAAATAATAAATAATATTAATGATATAAATTTAGATTTCTATAATTTTATAGTACAATATTACTACATCTAAAAGCTTCTATACATAGCACATATATATTATTATAAATATAAATTAATTATATTTTATTGTAATTAATGTATATATTTTTATTAATTTTAAATAATTTATTATTTAATTATATTATATGGCATGCTATATTTATTATTATGTCTAGTTAATAATAATTTTTTGAAGTTATTATTTATAAATAATTACTAAAATTTTAAATTATATACTATAATTCATAATAAATTAATTGTTTTAACATTAACAAGTCATTAAGTTCAGTTGCCATACATTAGAGGATAGAATATGAAAAAATATTTGAAACATAAGGACTTCTCAAGAGGTTAGTTATCTTAATACCACTCTTACAAAAGTATTCTCATCATTGGAGTTGTAATAAGATCTATTGCCATAATGCCAATGTGGTCATGCATGCATATAATAGACAAACAATCATACTTGTGTGATTGTTGTCATGAAGATAATGAGCCACTTCGAAATTTTTTTAAATTATCAAACATATGTGTTGGTTCACCCAAGTGTTTGACATGTCAGGTGTTAAATACTAAGATTTTTTTTAAATGTTCTTCTTTAAAGTAAAATATATTTGTATGTAAAGAACAAGTTGTGCTCTTTGAACATGGTCAAGTGGTAGTCATCAAAACATTTTGAAGTGTTTGACAAGCTTTGATGATAAAAGACATGTGCATTAATTTTTATAAGATTTTGTAACTATAAAATATAATGTTGTCTTGTTGATTTTTTTACACTCTCCATTCACATAAATTTTAAATCAAATTCAAGAATCTAGATAATTCAATCATCTCCTTGATTTATCAAATGAATATGATTCAATTTTTAATCGATCAATTCTTTTATTTGTTCAAATCTTAATAAAATCGTTCATTATTTTAAGAAACATTATTCCATATTCCAATCATTCTATTCTTCGACAAATCATACTTTTGTATTTTTTTTTTAATTCATTGTAGGCTAATTATTAATTCTTGATTACGTAAAAAATAATTCTTTTAAAATTTTATAATTAAATAAATATTAAAATTTTATGCCACATACAACATGTGCCTAAATACAGAGGTCTTAGGCGAAGCCATAACCTCGTGAATTTGGTCAGAAAAAATATTTGAAAGAAGATCTGGTTCGCCCGTTCTAGTTCATAACAAATTTCCCAATCTCATTAGGTAAGGCATTCGATAGAATTGGGCAACATTCATACCAAATATAAGTATTAGTAGGGTAAGAACAAGATCAAATTTTTTGTTCTGAGTATGCCTAGGTGATTAAATCTCAAGAACATAAAGGGACAACCTCCCTCAATTACACATGCAAGTCATACTTGCATCAATGCTTATAAAGGAAAAAAAAGCTTCTCTTTCTGAAATGTGGGATTATGTCTCTTGTGATAGCCTCCATCCAAAAGCAATGGTCGAACAGTGGAGATTACCTCTGCCTTTAAATAGTGATCTATATCGATCCAACTATCCATTTGAGAAGTCAATAAGTATACCTGATTGATTCATCATATGATCATGATCTCGATTGACTTAGTCAGAATGAGCATTTTTATTTTTTGATTTTTAAATAATTTATGCTTGATAAAGTGGCCATGATCTAAACCAACTTGATCCAACAATTTTGAACACATCCTCTGGCCCGATCTATCTGCTCCAATCAATCCTACAAAATGGCTAAATACCTAGTCGTTTTTATGCCATTGTAGTAGTCATTTGGAAAGAATATTTGAAGATCTTTATAAGTTATTTGTAAGTTACTTTGCAACAACTTTTTTTAGTCACTTTTTAACATGATTGGCAAAAGTTTTTTTAGAAAAACATAACCAATGTGTTAGAAATGATTAATGAAAATTAATACACCTTCAACATGTTAAAGAATGATTGTATTATATTGTACTGGAATAAATTTCCTATAGTTGCACCTACTACTTTTAACATAGGCTAACTCTTTTATGTTTTCATTTTCTCATTGCACTTCATAATTTTGATCCCCTTTTGTCTTTTCACATTCAACAAAAAGTATAGAAAAGTTTATACAATTTTATAAAAAAATTCCTTCTTGTTGTAATTTTGTTTTTCTTTTGGGTTGGCTAGCCCAACATTTATGAAATTTTGAGTTCACTTTGTTCTTGAAAAAAACTTGTTTATGGTAGGCTCGCAACAGTTTGGGTTATAGTTGAACCCGTAAATGCTAATAGGATAAATATAAATAGTAAAAAAATCTCAAATTGTAATTCTTTTTCTAATAGAGTTTTCTCTATTTACGTTGGGGATAGACGTAGGTTCTATTTTGAACAAACCCACCTAAAGTGTTAGATGAAACATTTTAAGTTTTATTTTTCTCTTAAAAGGTATATATTAATATATTTGTAAATCCTCATTTTATTTTAGCATAAAATTAATAAAAACAAAAACATAACAAAAATATTTTAACCCATAATTTAGCCACTTTCGTGAGATTTGAGCAATTGTTTTTTCATCATGATCCACTTTTAACAAAACAGTTATGTCTGTTATATATGTATATTATAATCTAATATCAATATTTTATTTATCCAAAATTAATTAACAATTATATAAACTATAAATTTTTATAAAATAGATATTAATATATAAAATTTCCTTCACTGTGTTACCATTTTTATAAATTAAAAATTAAATTACGTAAAAAAATAAATAATAAAACATTTATTTAGCATAAATATTAGATATTAAATAAGAATCACGAAAGAATTACTAAATAATGTCTATCGATGATCTAAGAAAGAGATAATCGAGATGGACAATACTATTTTATACGAGAATGTTAAAGAAAACAAAACAAAAATAGTAATAGAGATAGATAAAGGAAGATTTAACAAAAATGAAAACAAAGGATTGAACATAGAGGTGATAGAGAGAATAAATAAGTAAAAGAGAGATAAAAAGTGAAAGTGAAGAAGGATATAAGAGAGAGAGCTACCTAAAAGAATGTAAGGAGATAGGGAATGAAAGTTGGGGGGAGAAGAAAGTGAGAGAATATGGCAAACTTTTAGATAAAGATAAAAAGTTAAAAAAGTAAATAAAAGTAAATTTTTAAAAATTATAATTATAATATTTATTAAACTAAAACATTAATCAAATATAATATTTAACAATAATATACTAAAAAATACTTATGGTCTATTATTGTTTTAATTTAATATTTCTTTTTCATTCTTTAAAAAATTTATTCAAATAATAAATAATATAATTATTATAATACATGATCATTGTATGATGTTATAGATAGTAAGTATGAATAATATAGTGGACTAATGATATAATTTGAGATATCTATTATTTAATAATACAACATTACAACATTTAAAAATTAATATATAAAGCACATGCATAGTTTTACAAATATAATTTTATTGTAAATAGTTATAATTGATATATGTTATTTTGCTTAATATTAAAATATATTAAATTTATCTTTTTATTAAAATATATGATATGTCATATTTATTATTAAATAAAATTAATAATAGTGTTATTAATTTATAATTAATAAATAATTATTCAAATGTTTACTATAAAATATTTTTATAATAATTTAATTATTTTAATATCAACATATTATTGAAATTAATTATGGTTCTTTAGAAAATAGAATATGAAAAGCAATTTGCAAGTTGAAGAGTTTCAAAAATCTCACCCATCCTAAAATAATTCTCATCAAAGCATGCTTAACATCATGTTCTAATGAGATCTAGTGCCATAATGTTGATGTACTCACACATGCATATAATAGAAAAAATGTTTTAGTTATGTAATTATTGTCTTCAAGATAATAAATTATTTCAAAATTTTTAAAAATTGTAAAATGTTATCACTTATCAAAAAACAATTTTTCTTACTATAGTTAACATATTATATTCTTGTTTTAATATTTTATTTATATAGAATTAATAAAAAAAATTATAAATACTCTTGATAAAATAGAATTTATAACAAAATATTTTCATTCGTTATGTTAACATTCTTTTTAAAAAAAGTAAAATAATTTAATAAATATAAATAATAAAATATATATTATTCGTAAATATTATATATTAAATTTTTCAACATGAGAGATAATAGAGTCTTTTCTTAAATAATATTAATTAATGGCGTAAAAAAGAAAATAGAGATGGAGATATTTATTTTGAATAAGACAAAAAAGTTATGAATTAGTAATAGAAAAATGCAAAAACAATGTCATAGTGATAGATGAGGGATAATTTAGTGAAGAGGAAAAGAAATGAGACAACATAAAGGAGATGGAGATAAAAATAAAAAAAGTGGAAAAAAAAGAAAGCACTGAGAAAAGTAAATTAAGAATAAAAGAGAGTTGAAGTCCAAGACTACTATAAGGAGATAGAAAATAAGAAGACAAATAAGAGATTGATAACAAGAGAGAGAAACAATTGAGAGAATTTTGAAGATATTGAGATAAGGAGAAAAAAGTGTTAGGAAAAATTAAATTAAAAATTCAATATTAATAATTATACATATAATAATTAAATATAACAAATTAGTAACAAATAAGATTTTGTAATATTAAAATATAAATAAATTTGGTTGCTTATAATTTTATAATATTAAAAAATATTGAAATAATTTTTTATTATTAATATTATATTATTTTTTTATACATAAATTTAAAAAATTAATAAAATAATGAATGCTAAAATTTTTCTTATGTATTATCTATATGTGATGTAACATAGATAAAAGAATATTGAATATTTAATATTAATGATATAATTCTAAATTTTAATGTTCTACATTATAATATTAATATATTTAAAATATTTTATACATAATATATATATACTAATAGAAAGATAAATTAATTTTAATTATTAAACTATAATTACAAATAATAATTTATAATAATTTTGTTATTTAGCATTAATATGTTAGTAAAATAAATTGTTGCCATTAGAAAAGGAGATGCTTTAAAAGCAATGGTGCAACGTTATGACTTCTCTAAAGATCACCGATCCATAGCAATACTGTAGCACAAGTGTGCCTAATTTTTGTGTTCTAATAAAATCGAGTGCAAAAATAATCTCGTGGTTGTACTTGCACACATAGATAAAAACTCATAATTGTGTGATTATAATCCAAAAGATAATGAGCTATTTTTAAAACTTTTTAAACTAACAAGCATGGGTACTTTAAAAAAATCATGCTTATTGTATAAGTAAAATATATTCAAATATAAATATTTTATTTTAAAAAGTAATGATAAATTGTATAAACTACAATTTTTAATAATATAGACATAAATATGTAAGATTTGTTTCTATTATGTTCTCATTCTTGTAAATAAAAAATTTAAATTTTGCAACATAAGTAAAAAATTAAATATATATCTATAATAAATAATACATATTAAATTTTACAGCATGAGATATTTTTAAATGTTATTAATTGATGGGCTGATAAAGAACCATTTGAGATGGTGATAATATTAGTGGTATAATTTTATATTTTTAATACTCTACAATATAATATTTTCTAAGCTTATTCTATAGTCAGAATCAGGGTTCTAAGACTTCCAACCTAGAAATCAGGAGTAGAACAATAAGATGGCTATGTTACCCTAATGCCTATGTCATATCACATTCCAAGTGTACAACATTTTAAGTTCATTATTTAGAAGTATTTCTTGGCAACATGATAGATAATTAAAAATATGTCATCAATCGAATCATTGTTTTAATGCTTCTTCATTTAAAACGTAGAATAAAACCATGGTATCCATGATTCCTTTTATGGATGAATTAATTTATCAAAGTCATGAGACCCATGCCAACATACTATTTCTAATATTTTCTTTTGAAATTTATTCACATCAGTGAGTATGAATCTTAAGCATACTAAAATCTAAACATTAATATGTTAATTATGTAATTAATCATGACATAATTTAGGTACTAAAATGAGCAAACAATTAAGTTATCTAAATTAGATTATTATGTCTTAATTATGACAACAATTTTTAACTTCTAAACATCAAATTCAATTCTCAAATAGAGAAAATAAATAACACATTCTAAGCATGATTTCTAATCATAATGACTCATATCTACCAAAATAAAATTCTTGAACACATAGATCTATGTTTGTTGCGAAAGGAGCACAATATAACTCATCATAACCATATCCAACTATTATCACATGAAATCCAGATAAATTATTATTATCTAGTATATATCTAGAATTATTTCCATACTAAGGATATAATTGAGTAGGAGATTAACATGGCTATAATTGTTTTAATGGTGGATACTCAAACACAAATAAGTTACTCTAAAGAGAAAAATAGTTTTATTATTAGAAAGAAGAATCCAAACAAATTCCTTGTCTTTTTTCAATGTATTTTTGTACAAGTATCCAAAATAATTCACACAAGTGCTTGCCCAAGTTTCCAAGAATTTCTTAACAAATTGATTTCCTTAGAGGTGCTTGGTTTCATCAATGATAGACGTACTATGTAGAATTTATTAGTTAAATAACTAATAATTTGGTCAATAAAAAGAAAAGTAAAGAGTCATAATTGTAATATGAAAAATTTAAAAGAACAATATCTTTAGGTCTTTTCATAGAAATTTCTACATATGATATGATTACTATTTTTAGGCAATTTATAGCTTAACCACCCCCATTGTGATTATCATTTAATTTGATATGAATGATCATTCATGGTATTTCCCTTTTTTTAGTTTTTTAGGAGTTATGAGGCTTGATAATCAATTATACCTTATATAATTCTATTTTTTAATAAATTATTTTAGCTAGGGGCTTAAAAAATTATAGTTTGAATGAGAAAAAAGCTGTTCTTAGAATAATCTAAATGGTTCTATCTAAATAAACATTTTTTTATATTCTAAAAGTCTTTATTTTTTAATAATATTAACATTGATTATGAGATCAATTGATTGGTGCTAATGTAATGATCAAAGATGTTATACTTGATCGCCTTAGTATCTTGAAATTTAAATTTTCCATTAAATTTATCTTGTTTTTTTAGTTATTTTTCTTTGATGAGAAATTAATAGTAGAGAAGGATAAACGAGAGAGTAAGGCATAAAACAATATAAAGAAGATGTAAAATGATGAAACCACTAAGGTAATGATAGTATAAGAGAGAAAAAAGAGATAGAATATGAGAAACATTGAGATAAAGAGAAAAAAGTGAGACAAATAGTTAAATAAAAATTATGTCTTAATAATTAAACTTATAATATTTATTAAATTTAACATTTTAAGCATATAAATTACATTTTATTAATAAAATATAATGCAGTATTTTTTATTTAATTATTATTTCGAAATTATTAAAATAATTTAAATATTATTTTTAATACAAATTTACTATTATTTAATTCATATTTCAAATTAAAAATAATTTATTAAATAATAAATAAATAATAATATAAATATTTTAATCTACTATCTTTATACTATTTAATATAGATAATAAATAAAAATAATATGTGACATTAATAATGTAATCTTAGATTTTTAAAATTTCTAATTTAATTGAACTGTATTTAAAAATTTATAGACACTTTATGTATATATATATATATATATATATATATCCAATTATGCATATAAATTAGTTCTCAATTATTATAATTGATATGCATTATTTTAGTTGATATTGAGTGTGTTAAAATTTTTTTATTTTTCTATAAATTTTTAAATAAAAAGTAATTAAAAAAAATTAAAATGTAAACTATTATTGATAGTAATTTAATTATATAAAATATTGCAATCTTAAATTATGTATAGCATGAAAATTTCTCAAGAGGTCACCCATCACAACGGTATTATTGCTTATAAATTCTTAACTTTTAAATTCTAAACATAAGTAGTGTCATAATACTTATGTGGCTGCACATGCATAGGAAAGAATAGAAAATTATAGTTATGTGATTATTTTTTTAAGTTAATGAACCATTTTAAAAAAATTTCTTAATTACTTAAAATATTCACTTTTAAAAAAATTATTCTTATTATATATGTCATATTATATTTTTATGTCAATGTTTTATCCTTATAAAATTAACAACAAAGTCATTAATAAGTAAGATTTTTTTCTCTTATGTAATCTTTGATACAAATAAAAAAATTAAATTTTCTAATAGATATAAAAAATTAAATATATATTTATTATAAGTTTTACATATTAAATAACCCAAAAAATGTAATTTCTCAAATATTATTATTCCTGGGTCTAAAAAAAGAAACTATAGATGATATAATTATTTTTTAAGAGAAAATGGCATATATTAATCAAAGCAAAATAAAGAGGAATTAGAAATAGAGAGAAATAATAGAATAAATAAATAAGAAAGTAGAGAAAGATAAAGGAGATAGAGGAGATAGAGGCCAACAATAATATAAGAATATAGAGAGTGAAGAGATAAATAAGAGATTAATAATAGGAGAAAGAAGACAGGGATTTTTGAGACATTGAGATAAAGAGAAATAGTTAGACGAATAATTAAATAAAAGCAAAATGTTAAAAAATTAAACTTATAAGTTGAATAATATTGAATAATATTAAAATATTGAAATTAGTTATGATATATTATTATTTCAAAATTTTCGAAAATATTAAAGAAATTTTTTTATTATTAATTTAATCTTGTTTAATTCATTCTCAAAATGAAAATTTAAGCAAATAATTAATTGGATAATTTTTTTAAAATATTTTTTTATTAAGCCTTAATATAGATATAAAAATATAAACAAATATTTGACATTAGTATTATAGATTTAGATTTCACACATTCTATAAGATAATATTACAACATCTAAAAACTTATATAACCAATGCATATCCAAAACTAGTTGGGTTAAGTGCCATTCTATTGTTCATTTTTGTGATAACATGGTGGAGATCAACTTTGTCAATAAATACTGATCTTAATTTATCCAATAGTCCATTGGGTGAGCCATTTGACTGGTTACTGCTTCATGCACTACAACCAATCAATTCATTCGAAGTTGGTGCTGTCGTCTGACTTCATTAGATTGTTATTTTTATTTTAATTTTTTCAAACAATCTAACCATGACAAGATTTCTCAGAACTCTAATGTGTAAATCTGATAATGTAGAAAAATCCAAATTTTATCTTTGATTATTCAAAAAATCCAAATCTCATTATACTTGATTGAATGGCTCTTCTCAAATCCAACAAGATCCAACCTTTCAGAGCTCATCTATTTTTACAAAGTTTGACTAAACAATCAAGATCTCTTATGTGGTAATCAAATGTCTACAATATAACCCACATAACAGCAAATAAGTGGTCGTTATTTTGCCATTAAAATAGCCATTTTGAAAGAATACTTTAAGATCTTTCTGACCTATTTTGAAGCTGCTTTAGTAGCATCTTTTCTCTTTTAGTCAAATGGCTATTAAAAGCAAATTTCAATAAAAATTTAACCATTGTGAATGAAATGACTAATAAACATCAACAATATTTTAGCATCTCAATCCACAACTGAATAAGTTTCTTTTGTGTAAATTTCCTCTATCAACAATAATGGCTTATAGTTATCTAAAATTAAAAAATTTTCTAGATAAGGCAAATTCTTCTAGGAATATATTTTTAAAATTTCCTTTAATATTTTCATGCTCTTTGTGCTTTCACACTTTCATTAGTAAGCATTGGAAAAGTTTTACATATTTATCAAAAATTTGTTTCTTCCTTTTTTTTTTGTCTTTTTTGTTGTACGATGTGGCATTTCAGAAATCCTAAGTTTATTTTCATCTCATAAAAAACTAAGTTATGGTTGAGTTATTAAAAGCTTGAGTTGTAGTTAAACTAGCTAATGCCAGTAAGTTGTATTCCACCTTTTGATGTGATGATCCCAAAAAAAGACTAAGCTATTAGTAATTCCTTATTAAGCTCAATGTACTTTACGTTAAATCCCAAGGAATAATTTAGTGACTTGAATTTGTTGGAGCAAGGTCTGTTATGGCATAAATAGTGAAGGAAATATAGTGGCTCAACTATGGTTGGACTATTGAAAGAATTAATTGTTTGAATGATAAAAAACTTCAGTGATTGTTCGATCGGAAAAAAGTGCCATTGGACGGTGCACCATATTGTAGCAATTAAAAAATTCACAATAGTTTGAGTGTTTTTGTCCCACATTGCTCAGTAGCATTTTTCATCCTTATAGGTATTTTTATAACTCTGATACATGTTCTATTCTTTTGGTTTTGTATCGATTGTCATGTTGCCATTGGTGATCGTACAATTAAAAAAAATTTTAGGTTGCGAGGCGGTGTGTGGCCTTGAATGTTCCATCATGAATTTTGAGGAATGGATGATGCTTCATAATCCTGCAATTTTGAAATTCACCGTGCTGAAATTTTGCATTTTTTGTCACTCGTTGCTCCCCGACTTTGTTCGTTTCTCCTTATAGGTATTTTCATAACTGCTCTGATTAATATGGTCGGTCATCCGTCACTATGAATGTCTGATTAATTTGGTTGGCTAGCATTGCTGTGTTGGCAAATTCAGTCATTAGGTAAACGGGTGATTTGCTTTTCTTTTGTTCGTTTACGGAGTCATTATCGACTTCTCAATTAAAAATTGGAATGTTTGCATTTGATTATGTGCACAACTATTTTCAAAAGTAATTTCCAATGGTTTGTCACGATTCACAATTGCAATGGGTTTTTCGTTAATAAACTTTTATTAAATTTTTTGCCACTTATTTCACTTTAACACATACATTCACTTCCTTCTCTCTAATAATTACTTTTTTGTCTTCATTCTCAAACTCATAATATTATTCATAGCTTCTCTCACTTCTCTATTCTTCTCTACTTTCTTTTTTTTCTCTATTTTACTCATTTAATTATTCTGTTTATCTTATTTATGTTCTCTTTCTTCTTTTCTTCTTCATTAAATCATGTCTCATCTATCTCAATTCTTATTACTATAATACATCTTGATTTATTATATTCATGATAATAATCACATAACTATGATTATTTTTTTATAAATATATGACCACATTAACGTTATAGCAATAGATCCAATTAGTACTTCCTATTTAAAGCTTACTTGGATGATAGTAGTTTTGGAATGAGTGACCTCTAGATAATATTGTTACACATTTTTTCTTAGCATTAATTTTTCTAAGTATTCATAATTGATTTTAAAAACTTGTTAGTTTTAGAAAATTAATTTATTTGTAATTGTAGTTTATAAAAATACTACCTTTTATTAAATTATTAATAACAACTTTATAAAATTTTTAGCAATTTCATATAATAGTAAGTTGACACATCATATGACATAATAATAAAAATTTAATATAATTTAACATTGAGAAAAATAACTTTTATAAAATATAATAAATTAGATTTAATTTATATGTCATAATAATATATATATATTGTGTATAATTGTTTTTTTATTATATTAAAATGATATTATAAATAATTAAAATATAAAAGTAAAAAGTGAGTATTAAATATTATATATTTTTAATATCTATATTACATTATATAACGATAACATATCAAAATAATTATAATATTTATTAAATAATTATTTTTTTTATTTTATTATGAAAAAATAAAAAAATTAAATAATTTTCATAATATTCTTTAAATGTTTGTAATATTCCAAAATAATAATACAATTCAAAAAAAAATTATTATTTTATTTTTAAATATGATATATTATTAAATAGTAATATTTAATAAATATTAAATTTTAATTACTAAAGTTTTATTTATATTTAATTTTTTATAAAGTTTGCCTTCTTATTTCAATATCTCTCAAATTCTCTCACCTTCTTCTCTCACCAATCATCATTCTATTATTTGTCTTTTCATTTTTTATCTTGTTATCATCTTATTGGCCTCTCTCATTACTATGCATCTCTTATTTTTCATTTCTCTTTCTTTAATTCTTTTTGTTATTGCTATATCTACTATGTTCTTCCTTTTCTTTTTCTCTTTAATAAATCATCTCTTGTCCCACTCTACTATCTCTTTTCTATAGATGTTATTTTATTAATTCCTAACTTTCTCTCTTTTAGAAAATAATTATCTCCATCTCCATTATTGCTTATTCAGCTCATCAATTAATAATATTTAAAAGATCTCTATTGTGACATAGTATAATAAATAATATATTTATATAAATATATGTATTATTTTTAATATTTATTAAATAATATTATTTTTTATTTATATGAATGATGACATAATTGAAGAAATTATTATGTATTAGTGTTAATGTTATGAAAAGTTATAGTTCATGTAATATTTATTTATTTCATTTAAATAAAAAAATGACATCATAAAATATTATAATATATATAAAAAGGATAAACTTTATTTAAAAATATATATGCTTAACAATTTAAAAACTTTTAAAAATTGTGTAATAATTTAAAAAAACTAAGCACAAAACTTTGACATTTTATCTTTTGCATATATGTGCAACGACACTAACCTTACAACACAAGATATCATTATAACTCTTGTTGGGATAGGTGACCTTTTGAAAAGTCTTATTGCTACTTAAAACTTTTCATAAATTTTTTAATGAAAGACAATTAATTTTTATAAAATAATTATTAAAGGAATTATTATAAATAATAGTTTTTAATTATTTTTTTGTAATTTTATTTTAAAAATAATTTTTTAATATTAATTTTAATTTAATATTATAATAAACATGAAAAATAATATAATATAATAAAATATTAATTTTTTATTTTTAAGAATTTTTTTGTTTAATTATAAGAAATAGCAATTAATTTTTCTATAATAGTATACATAAATATATTAAATGATGAAATTTTAAATATAGAAATATTATATTATATAATATTAGATATTAAAATACCATTTTACAAAAATAAATAATTAAAATTTTGTAAATTTCTAAAATAATATTAATAATAAATTAATTTTTATAATTTAATATTATTAAATATTACATATGATTCAATATTATATTTTATAAATATTATAAGATTCATTATTTTGATTTAACATTTATTTAACTATTTCACACACTTTTTACTCTTTATCATAGTCTCTCTTAAATTTTGTCCCTATTTTCTCTCTTCTATTTTCGTTCCTTTATTTTTCTCTTTATTATTTATATCTTAAAGTTGTTTAGCCTCCCCCTCAGCACTATCTTTCTTTACTTTCACATTTTTTCTCTTTTATCTTTTTTATTTATTCTTTCAATATTTTTATATTCTTTCTATCCTTTTTCCCTTCATTCAGTCATCTGTACTTTCTCTTTATTATTAATTTTTTTCTCTATTTTGCTATTGTCAATTCGTTACTTTCCTTTTCTAACATAATAACTATCTTCAACTTCATTATCTCTATTTTTGCTCATTAATTATCACTATTTATATAATGCCTTATGTTTCATTATCTAATTTATAATACATGTGATAAATATATATTATATTATTTATACTTTTGAAGCAATTCAATTTTTTATTTGTAGAATTGATAATATAATAAAAAAATTCATATATATTAATGTCAATGTTATAAAAAAATAAGAGTTTGTTTACCTTTTTCATTTATTTTATATAAATAACATATTTAAATTACAATACAATATGAAAGACATAATAAACATATAAAACATTTTTGTACATTTATTTGCCAATTTATAAACTTTTTAAAATGGTTTACTATTTTCAAAACAATAATCACCGAACTTTAATTTTTTATCTATTACATGTATTTGTGAGCACACCAACATTATAGCACTCGATCCCACTAAAACTTGAAAGTTAAGCATTCTTGGGTTAGAATACTAATGGGATGGGCCACCTCTTGATAAGTACTCGTGCTGCACATATTATTTCATAGCATTTCTTTTTCTCATTAAATATAATTAATTTTAGTATGATGTTTGAAGTGTGGTTTAGCATGAGTAAGTTGAATTGCTATTACTCAAAGTTTATTTATTGCAAAATATTACCATAAAATATTTGTAGCAATTTTTAATGTAGTTTAACTAATATATAAAAGTGATTTTTTATGAATTATTATTTTATTTTAAAAACATATTAACTATTATAAAATGATGTAATTGAAAAATAAAAAATTATTAAAAATGTAAACAATCGATTTTTAGGTGGTTTGGCATATAAAATAAGCCTACTTCCACCACAAGAAAAAACTAGGCAAACATAACACAATATATGCCTTTCCCCAATAAAAGTGTTGCCCAAGCAGTCACAACAAGGAGACAAACATGACATACAACTATGGTCTTATAATTTAAATGAACACAACAAAAAATCGTATGCTTCATGAAACCATTAAAGAGGCACAATTATTTGAGAATGAATGGAATTTTAAGAGTTTGAAGAGTGGAGCAGCAGTGTATAAAAATGATAAGGGAAACTTGCAGCTTTTCTGCAAAAATCTTCTACTTATATGCAATTTGTAGATGCTAAAAGAACTTACCATACAACCAATTTAGCCATTAGAATTTTCACAATTTTTGTAATATTTTAATTATGAAATAAACAAATAAACAACTCTCGAACGGCTCAGCAAAATAGCTAAAAAATCTGTTGCACAGTCGCCGATCGATCGGAACACTCGAAAACCGTTTGATGGCAAAAACTAAGCGATCGGACGTATGCAATCAAATCTACACCTTTATAAAAATGAGATTGGTCAGGTCCATTATATCAAAATTATGATTTGACGGCGACGTTGAGCTTGGCTTGTAGAATAATTATCGACCATGCGATCGGAACGAATTGCCAATTGAATGACTGAAATAATTATCGGTCTAAAATAAAAAATGCTTCAATGATTGTTTGATCATAAAAATGGCCCACGGATGATGCACTTTACCCCACAATTTAGAAATTCACCATGTAGAAAAGTTTTAGTGTTTTGTCACACACTGCTCAATAGAATTGCCCTCTTATAAGTATTTTTGTAACCCTGGAACATGTCTGATTGATTTAATTTGCTAGCTGTTCCGATGTGGGCTTTGGTGATCCCACAGTTGCAAGATTTTGTGTATTGAAAGACGATGTGTGGCGTAGATTGTTTGATCGAATCCTGTAATTTAGAAATTCACAATGCAAAAATTTTGGTATTTTTTTACCCTCTTTCAGCATTGGTGAATTAATCATTGTAGTAACAAATGGGAGATTTGTGTTTCCTCTATTGGATTTTTGGAGCCATTATCGATTGCTTGATTAAAAATTTGAATGTTTGGATTTGATTATGTATGCAACTATTTTAAAAAGTAATTCCAATGAACCATCGCGGTTCACTATGACAACGATTTTTCGATGGTAAATTTTTTATTAAACTTTTTTCACTTTTTTTCATTAACACATTCTCTCACTTCCTCTCCACCCTTATTATTACTATTTTATTTTTGTCTTCATTCTCAATCTCCTTATATTATTCATGGCCTCTCTCACTTCTCTAACATTCTCTATTTTCTCCTTTTTTTCTCGATTCCACTCATTTATTTATTCTCTTTATCTTATTTATGTTATCTTTTTTCTTTTCTTATTCATTAAATCGTCTTTTATCTATCTAAATTGTTATATTCCTCTCAATTTCGATTTGAAAAATACAGATCTTATTATAAATATTTATTACATAATTTAATTGTTAATTTATATAAAAATAACGTAATCATAGAAACTTTCATTTAGAGTTATCCACTTTTTCAAATATTATAGTTTATGTAATTATTTATTAATTTTATTAAAATAAAAAGTTTAACATGCATAACTTTATTAAAAAAGTAAAGGCTTGATAATTTAAGAAATTTTAGAAATGATTCATTACCATAAAAAAAGATCACATAACTATGATATTTTTTTATTGCATGTTCAAGCACAGGAGAATTTTAGCATATGGTCTCCTTGGAACTCACAAGTTAAGTATGCAGCAGCGAGAGTAGCATTGTGATGGGTGACGTTTTTAAAGTTTCTAGTGTTGCCCATACTTTTGGTAGCATTCTATTTTTTAACAAATGATGATTAATTTTTGTAACATTACTATTTAAAAAAAATTACTGTAAATGACAGTTGATAATTACAATTATAATAATTAATTTTTTAAAAATAACATTATAAAATTATTATCAATCTTTTATAATAATAAATATAGCACATCATTTGATATAATAAAATAATAACTTTAATTTTGTTAATTATTTAGCAAAATAACTTATATCGATTATAATAAATAAGAATTAATTTATTTTTATAATAGCACTTATATATCGTGTATTTAATTTTTAAAATAAAGAAAAATTATACCATAGAATATTAGAGATAAAAAAATAAAATTAAATTAATAGTCAAAATATTTTTATAATTTTTAAAATTTTAAAGAAATAATAACTATCAAATATTTATATATTTTTTAATTATTAAATATTATATAAGATTAATTGTTTTTTTATAATTATTGTAAGCTTTATTTTTAAGATTTAACATTAATTTAATTATTTCTCTCATTTTTTCTCAATATCTCTGATATTCTCTCATTCTCTCTTATTATCATTTTCTTTTAGGTGTCTTCATGATCTATATCTTAATATTCTTCTTGGACTATCACTCTCTCCTTTATTCTTCCTTAATTTCTCGTTTTTCTCCCAATGACTTTTTATTTTTTTCTCTCTATCTCCTCAATGTTTTTTTCTTCTCTTATTTATTAAATAATCTCTCATCTATCTCCATTGTCATTTTTTTATTTAGTTCACTCTTATTAATCTATAAGTTTATCACTCTTATGGAATAATTATTTTTATAACTTAACAATATATATGAAATATCACACATTACATTGCTTCATATATATTAATATAATAATATTTATATATTTAATTATTTGTATTTTTCATGTAATTTAATTTTTTTATGAGCATGATAATGTTTTGAAATAAAATCTGAGGTATTAATATCATAAATTTCAAAAGCAATAGTTTATGTAATTATTTTTTATTAATTTTATAGAATAAAATATTAATTTTTTAATAGATTATGACATATATGATAAGCATAATTTTTTTAAAAATAATATAAGTGAGACCACACAAGCATCACAGTAGTGGAATTAACACAATTCAAAAGTTAAGCATTCCTCGGCAAGAGTACTATTAGGATATGTGGCCTCTTGAGAATTCCTCATATTGCATGTTTTTTTAAAGTAATAACTTTTTAATGAGAGAAAATTAATTTTAAAAATATTTTGATGTTAAAAAATTAAATTATTAAAAAAATATTATTTATAATTACCATTTTTGTAGTTTATATTTAATAATAATAATATAACAGTATCGTGAATTTCATGTAATAATGAATATGCACATCACACGATAATAAAATAATAACATTAATTTTTTTTAAATATTGAGCAAAAGATCTAATATCAATTATAATAAATTAGAAATAATTTATGTTTATAATAGTATATATATTATTTTTTGGACAAAGTAACATTACATTATAAAAAATTAGAAACTAAAGATTATTCCTTTAATCTTAAATATTCTTTATATTTATGGTTTATATTATGCAAAATAAAAATAATATATCAGAATAATTATATTATTTATTGTTTGGTTATTTTTTTATGTATGAATATATTTATATTAATTTAATAAAATAAATATTCTTTAAATATTTGTCATATTATAAAATAATAACAAACTTGAAATAGCTTTATTGTATAAAATAAATAAAGGTTATATACATTTAATATATTTATTTTTTATAAATATCATAATTTTAGCTATTTAATATTAACTTTGATTAAATGATTCTATCTCTTTTTTCACTTTATCTTAATGTCTAGCATATTCTGTCACTTACTTTTTACTTTTATTATTTTTCTTTTGATTCTCTGTGTCTTTATATTCTTTTTGGCTTCTCTCTCCTTATCACTCTTTACTTTGTCATTTGCCTCTCTTTCATTTATTTATTTATTCTATCTTTCTATTTTTAGTTCCCCTTTTCTTCTACTTTTCATTAAATCATCTCTCATATCAGTGTTATTATTTTTCTCTTTATCTTGCTCTAATCATTCTATAATTTTTTTACTCTTTTAAAATAGTTATTTCTTTCTATATTACCTCTTTTTAAGAACATTAATTTACAAAATTTAAGAAATCTCTTGTATATTACGTTTTAAAATATAATATTTTTGTAAAATATATATTTTATTATTTACATATTTATTAAATTTAAATTTTAAATTATAAGAAAGATAACATAACAAAAAAATTCATATATAGTGATATGTACGTTATAAAAAAATAAAAACTTTTATAATTTTTTATTAATTTTATATAAAAAAAGTTTTATTATTATAATTCATCGTGATTGATGATTTTTAAGATTATAATCACACAACTATGATTCTTTTTCTTTTCCAAACATAAGTGACAACATTGGCATTATAGCACTAGATCTAACAAGTACTTCCATTTGTAAGCTTGGTTAGATGAGAGTATTTTTTGGATCGGTGACCTCTTCATAGTATTATTACAAATTTTTTCATATCATTTGTTTTTCATTATCGATTATTTGATTAAGAATTAGAATGTTTGGATTTCACTATGTATGCAACTATTTTTATGAAATTTTTTTCTGACCTAATTCTCTTTAATAAATTCTCACTTCCTTCACTCTCTTATTATTACTTTTTCATTTTTGTCTTCATTCCCAATCTCTTTGTATTATCCATAGCCTCTCTAACTTCTACATCGTTCTTTACATTCTCTTTTTCCTTATTTGTCTCATTTATTTACTTATTTTTCTTATTTATGTTCTCTCATTTATTTTCTACTTCATTAAATCATCTCTCATCTATCTCAATTATTATTTTTTCTTTCTTTTTTAGTTTTAAAAATGCATGATTTTCTCTCTCGTTCATAATAGTCATCATGGACTCAATTATCTTTGTTTCTGCCCATCATTTAACAATATATAAGAAATATATCGTGTTGTATAGTTTAATATATAATATACTTAACAAATACATATATTTTATTCTAAATAATTGTTGCATAATTTAATTTTAAATTTATAAGAAAGGTAACGTAATATAGAAAACTTTTCTTGAAGTTGTCTACTTTTACTAAAATTATAGCTTATGTATTTATTTGCACATTTTATTTTAAATAAAATAATTATATTATAATATATTATGACATGTAACATGCATAAATTTTATTAAAATTGTATAGGCTTGATAATTTAGAAAATTTTAGAAATAGTTCATTAGCATCAAAAAATTAATTACACTTCTACAATATTTCTTCTATTCAATGCATTTTTAACCGCAAGTGCATTTTAGCATTCAATCCTATTACAACTCAAAAGTGAAGAATACTTCGGTAAGAGTAGTATTGTGATGGGAGAACTTTTTAAAGTTTTGGATGTTGGAAATATTTTTCATGGCATTCTTTTTTTGACAAATGATGATTTAGTTTTATAAGATTATTATGTAGGAAAATTACTATAAATGATAATTCATTATTATAGTTATAATACTTAATTTTTTAAAAATAAACTTTATAAAATTGTTTTCAATTATTTATAATAATAAATATTGCACAACATTTGTTATAATTAAATAATAATTTTAATTTTTTTAAATATTAAGCAAAATAACTTACATCCATTATAATAAATTATAATTAATTTATGTTTATAATATCATATAAATGTTGGGTATTTGATTGTTTAAATTTAGAAATATTATATTATAGAATATTAGAGACAAAAATAGTAATAAATTAATATTTAAATAGTTTTTGAATATTTTAATATTTTTTCATGCAATAAAAAATCTCAAATATTTTTTATTTAATTATTACTAAATATTATATAAGATTTACTAGTTATATTTTTATAAATATTATAAATTTGTTATTAAGATTTAGCATTCTTGTAATTATTTCCCTTATTTTTTCTTAACATCTCTAATATTCTATCACCTTTTTGTCTCTCATATTGTCAAACATTTTTTTCTTATTTTTAGGGTCTATGCCCTAATATTCTTCTTGGCCACTCTATCTTGTATTCTTTCTTAATTTCTTCTTTCTCTCTCTTGGATTTTTTTCTATCTCTTCTAGGTTTTTTCTCGTATTAATTAAATAACATCTCATCCATCTCTCCTTTTATTTTACTCTTTATATCACTACAATTACTTTGTAACTTTCTCTTTCTCTTGGAATAATTATTTCTTTCTCGATTATCATTTTAATGTCCATAAATTGACATTATATAAGAAATAGCTCATGTCATATAACTTAATATATAACATTAATAGTAATTATATTATTTTTTATTTATTATTTTTAGGTAATTTAATTTTTTTATAAGAATCATAATGTATTGAAAGAAAATCTTTGGTATGAATATCATCAATTTCAAAAGTGATAGTTTATGTAATTATTTTTTATTAATTTTACACAATAAAATATTGTTATTAGAATATATTATCACATATATGATAAGCATAATTCTTTAAAATAGTAAATTTACTTGATAATTTAACCTTTTTTAGAAATTGTTCATTATAATGAAGACAACAATCAAATTCCTATGATAACATCTTTTGCATGCATGTGCAACCACACAAACATTATATCAGTTGATCTAATTAGAACTTCAAACTTAAATATTCTTATGAAAGAGTATTATTGGGATAAGTGGCCTATTGAGATTTCCTTATGTTACATATATATTTTTAAAGCAATAATTTTTTTAATTAGTGACAATTAATTTTAATAACATGTTAATTTTAAAAAAATAAATTATTAAAAAGGATTATTTATAATGACTTTTTTGAAATTAATATTTAATTATAACATTATAACGTTGTTGTCAATTTCATGTAAAAAAGAATATGACATATCACATGATATAATAAAATAATAATTTTGAATTTGTTTAATTTGAAGCAAAAAAACTTATATCAATTATAACAAATTCGAATTAATTCAAGTTTATGATAGTATATATATATATTATGTATATAGAGGTTATAATTAATGGAGAATTATTTATAAAAATAAGAAATTAAAAAATAATTTCTTTAAGGTTATGTATTCTTTATATTATTGGTCTATATTATGTAAAATAAAGATAATATATTAGAATGTTTATATTATTTATTATTTAGTTAAGTTTTTTACTATGAACATATTTATATTAAATTAATAATATAATAACTCTTTAAATATTTGTAATATTATAAAATAATAATAAAACTAAAAAAAGATTATATTTTAAACTATATAATTGTTATATATAGTTAACTTTTTTATTTTTAATAAATATTATAAATTTAATTATTAAGATTTAACTTTTATTCAATTATTTCTCATATTTTTTTATCAATATCTCTCATATTCTCTAACTTTTTTTCCTTCTATTATCATTTTTTTTAGTCTATTCAGTATCCATATGCTAGTATTTTTCTTGGCCTCTCTCTCTCTTCTATTCTTTTTTAATTTCTCGTTTCTCTCCCTTCCACTTTTTTATTTTTATGTCTATCTCCTATATGTTTATTTCTTCTCTTCTTTATTAAATAATCTCTTGTCTATCTCTATTATTATTTTTCACTTTATTTCACTCTTAGTAATTAGTAAATTTCTCTCTCTTTCGAATATTATTTTCTTTCCTTATGAACATTTTTATGTCCATAAACTAACGATATATATAAATATTTCATATTACACGGTGTAATATATAAAATTAATAATAATTATATTTTTTATTATTTATACTTTTTTGGGTAATTTAATTTTCTTATAAAAATGAAAACATATTGAAAGAAAATCTAAGGCATTAATATCATAAATTTTTGAAGTAATAATTCATATAATTATTTTTTATAAATTTTATAAAATAAAATAGATATTAAAATATATTATTGCATATATAATTAACATAATATTTTTTGAATAGTACATATACTTGATCATTTACGCTACCTTACAAATCATTCATTATCATGAAGACAACAATCACATAGCTACGATAACGTCTTTTGCATGCATGTGCGACCATACAAATATTATAGCAGTGGATTTAATTAAAACTCTAAAGTTATGCATTCCTCGAAAAAAGTATTGTTTGTGTTGGTGGCCTCTTGCGATGTCTTATATGTTGCACATATTGTTTTTCAAAGCATTCATTTTTCTAATGAGTGACAATTAATTTTAATAATATGTTGACATTAAAAAATTAACTTAAAAAGATGGTTTATAATTACCATTTTAGTAATTAATATTTAGTAATAAATTTATAACATCATCAACAATTTTATTTAACAATAAATATGACACATCACATGATATAATTAAATAACACCTTTAAATAAGTTTAATATTGAGCAAAATAACTTATATCAATTATAATAAATGAGAATTAATTTATGTTTATAATAACATATATATTTCGTATATAGAGTTTTTAAATAAAGTAACATTATTTTATAAAAAATTAGAAATCAAAAATTGTTTCTTTAATCTCAAATATTCTTTATATTTATGATTTATATTAAGTAAAATAAAGGTAATATATTATAATAATTATATTATTTATTATTTTGTTAATTATTTTAATTTTGAATAAAATGATATTGAATTAAAAATTATAATATTTCTTAAATAATTACAATATTATAAAATAATAATAAACATAAAATAGTTTCACTTTTTAAAATATAAAAATTTTATATATAATTATTTTATTTATTTTCAATAAATATTATAATTTAATAAATTAAAATTAACTTTTGATGAAATCATTTTTATCACTTGTTTCATTTATCTTAATGTCTAACATATTCTCTCACTTATTTCTATCCTTTATTATCATTCTCTTATTTGTCTCTTTATACTTTGTGTTTTTATGTTATATTTGGCCTCCCTCTCCTTTATCACTCTTTACTTTGTCATTTCTCTCTCTTTAATTTATTTATTTATTTATTCTCTGAACCTCTTTTATATTTTTTCTTTTATTTTTAGCTTCACTAAATCATATCTAATATCTTTATTATTATTTTTCTCTTTATCTTGTTCTTATCAATCTATAATCTTTTTCCTCTTATAAAATAGTTATCCTTATCAATACTAATTCTTTTTATGAATATTAATCAGCAAAACTAAGGAATTCTCTCATATATCACTGTTAAATACAAAATATATTTGCAAAATATTCATTTAATTATTTATATGTTTATTAAATTTATTTTTTAAATTATTAGAATGATAATCTAATAAAAGAAAATCATATATATTAATATATAGATTATAAAAATTAATAATTTTATAATTTTCTATTATTTTTATATAAATAAAATATTATTATTATAAAAAATCATGATTTATTATTTTCATGACAATAACCACACAACTATGATTATTTGTCTTTTTTACACATATGATACCATTTTAACATTATTGTAGTAGATCTATTTAGTTCTTTCAATGTTAAGCTTGGTTGGATGAGAGTAGTTTTGGAATGAGTGATCTCTTGAGAATATTGTTAACATTTTTTTTATATCATTGATTTTTCGAAGGATTGATAGTTAATTTTAAAAACACATTAATTTTAAAAAATGAACGATTATGAATTATAGTTTAGAAAAACTATTTCTTTAATTAATTGTTAATAACAACTTTATAAACTTTTTTTATCAATATTATGTATTAATATCTATGGCACATCATATGACACAATAAAACCATAATTTTTATATTATTTAATATTTAAAAAATAACTTATGTAGAATATAATAAATTTGAATTAACTTTTATTTACAATACTACATAAAAGTCTTGTATTAAATTTTTCAAATATATTAATACTTACTCATAAAATAAAAGAATTATAAAATTAAATAACTAGCATTAAATATTTTTAATTTTTAATATATATATTAAATCATATTTAGATAACATATTAAAATAGTTATAATATTTACTATTTTATTGATCTTTTTAATTTTAAGTATGAAAAAATAAAAAATTAAATAAATTGTCAAAATATATTTTAAAAGTTTATACATTTAATAATTTAAAAACTATTAGAAATGGTGTAATACATTAAGAAAAATAATAACACAACCTTGATGCTTTATCTTTTATTTGTATGTGCAACCACACTAGGCTTATCGCACACGATATCATTAGAACTCAATAGTTAAGCATGTTTAGACAAGGATAGTGTTGGGACACTTGACCTATTATTGCTCATATTTTTTTCATAACATTTATTATTTTAATTATTGACAATTAATTTTTATAATATTACTATTTTAAAAAAATAAAGTGTTATAAATGATAGTTTATAATTATATTTTTGTAATTAATTTTAAAAGATAACTTAAAAATAATATTATTAATTTAATATAATAATAAATATGATACATCATGATGTAATAAAATATTAACTCTCATTTAGTTTATTTAGTTTATTATTATGCAAAAGAATTTTGTTAATTATATTAAACTAGAATTAACTTATGTTTATGACATAATATATATGCTTTATGATCATTTTATAAATATCGAAATATTATATTATAGAACATTGAAAATTTAAATAAAATTTTATAAAAAGTAAAAAATATTTTAAACATTTGTAATTTTCTCAAATAATAATAAACTTAAAATTGTTTCTTATAATTTAATATTGTTAAGTATTATACAAGACTCACTTATTAAATTTTGCAAATATTATAAGGTTAATTATTTAGATTTAATTTTTTTATCATTCCTCCCACTTTCTCTCTTTATCTCAATTTCTCTCAAATTCTCTCCCTTTTTTTCTCTCCTATTATCAATCTTTTATTTATCTCTTTATTCTCTATATCTTAATATTTTTAGCCTCTCTCACTACTATAATTCCTTACTTTCTCATTTCTTTCTCTTTCACTTTTATTTATTCTTTCAATCTTTTCTATGTTCTCTCTTTTCTTTTTCACTTTATTCAATCATCTCCCATCTCTCATTATTATTAGTTTTTTCTCTATTTTACTCTGGTCAATCTATGACGTTTTTGTCTCTACGAGAATAACTATCTTCATCTTTATTATCTTTTTTCTGCTCATCAATTACAAATATTTAAAAGTTTTCTTATGTTTCATAAGCTAATATATAATATTTATGATAAATATATATTGTATTACTTAAAATTTTTAAAGTAATTTTTTTTTTACTTTTAAAAATGTTAAATAATGAAAGAAATACTGATGTATTAATATCAATATTATAAAAATAAAAGTTTATTGTAATTTTTTATTTATTTTATATAAATAAGTTTTTAATATTAAAATATAGTATGATAAACATAATAAGTATATAAAACATTTTGGTATATTGACGAGTTAATTAAGAAACTTTTTAATATGGTTCAATATTTTTGAAACAATAATCATTTAACTATGATTTTTTTATCTTTTGCATGTATTTGTGATAAGACCAGAATTATAGCACTCAATCTTATTAAAACTCAAAAGTTAAGCATGCTTGGGATAGAGTATTATCGGGATGGGTCAACTCTTCAGAAGTCCTCGTACTGTTTTTCATAGCGCTCCTTTTTCTCAGGAAAGTTAATTAATTTTAATAATTTATTTGAAAAAGGTTCAGTAAAAATGAAGTGAATGTTTATGAATAAAAAATTTATTTACTACAAAATATTTCAAAAAATTATTTATAACAATTTTTAATAAACTTTAACAATTATATAAAAGTGGTTTTTTATAATTTATCTTTTTATTTTAAAAACCTATTAAATTTTATAAAGTCATGTAATTAAAAAATCAAAAGTAATTAAAAATGTAAAAAAAAATTATGTTGTTTAACATTTAAAACAAGAATACGTCCACCCCAAAAAAAGCTACACTAACACAACATAATATAAGCATTTCACCAATAGATAAGTTGGCTAAAGACTCACAACAAAGAGATAAATGAGATAGACTACTATGGTCTTACAGTGAAATAAACAGATTAGGCAACAACAAGCTTGCAACAAAATAAAATGAAAAAAAAAACATTCAACAACATAAAATCTAAAATCCAAAATCTTAAGCTTCATGAAACCATTGAAGAGGCACAATTGTCTTAATTAAATGAATTTGATATCAAGAAAATTAATAATTTAGCTGATTTGAAAATGAAAGGAATTTCAAGAGCTTGACGAGTAAATTGCATAGCATGGTATGAAAACTATAAGGGGAACAAGAGACTAACAGCTTTATTATTTTCTCAGATGGCATAAAAATTTTTATTCTTATTTTCGTACAAAAATCTTTTATTTATATGGAGTTTGTGTTAACTAAAAGCACTTTCCAAAAACCCAATTCAATCGTTAAATTTTCATAGTTTTATAACATTTTAATTAGGAAATAAACACATAAAAACTAACAAATGTCTGGAAGAAAACAAGCAGAAAAAGCTATTACGTAGTAGCCATTTGATTGGAATGCCCCAAGATCATTAGTTCGCAAAAAACTAAGAGATCGGTCATATGCATACGAATCCATGCCTTTAAAAAATTAAATTGGTCTTGTCCGTTGAATCGGCATTGCGATCTGATGACAAGATTTAGCCTCACAAATGAAAGAAATATGGAACTTGCTATCGCAACAAGGTGAAATAGAAAGACAAAAAGAATTAACAGTTTGAATGATAAAATAGTGCATTGATCGTTCGATTACAAAAATGTTCTATTGGACAATCCACATTATTTCCACAATTAAAAAGTTCACTGTGCAGAAAATTTTGAGTGTTTCATCCTACATTGCTCAACAGCATTATTTGCCCAACTTTATCGATTTTCTTCTAACCTTGTTGCATGTTAAATCGATTTAATTTTCTAGTAGTTGTCGTGGTTCTTCTCACGATTGCATGGCTGCAAAAATTTGTCAATTCAAACATGGTGTGTTGTGTTGATCATTCAATCATGAATTTTCTTGATCGAACGGTGCTTCTTAATACCGTAATTTCGATGTTTGCCTTGTAGAAATTTTGGCATTTTTTGTCACTTATTTGGCATTGTTCATTTCTCCTTGTAGATATTTTTTTAACTTCTCTGATTAATTTAGTCGGCTAGTTGCTGCTGTAAACATCCAATTACTTTAGTTTGCTAGCATTTACTGGGTTCGCGAATTAGTCACTTTAGTAACCAACGAGTGAATTGCTTTTGCTTTGTTGGATTTACTGAGAAGTTATCGATTGCTTGATTAAAAATTGGAATGTTTGGATTTAATTATGTATGCAAGTGCTTTAAAACATAATTTCTAATGAACTCTCACGGTTCACTATGGCAACATTATTCTATTAAGAATTAGGAATTTCTAGAAATGGTTCATTATCATAAAAAAATAACCACATAGTTACAATATTTTATCTTTTCAATGCATGTTCAACCACAAGAGCATTTTAGCATCAGATCTTTTTAGAACTCACAAGTTAAGCATGTTTAGGCAAAAGTAATATTGTTTTGGGTGACGTTCCTAAAGGTAGAGGTATTGCATATATTTTTCATAGCATTTCTTTTTTTAGCAAAACACTCTTAATTTTTATAACAATATAATGTAAAAAATTATAATATATGATAGTACATAATTACCATTATAATAATTAATTCTTTAAAAAAAACTTTATAGGAAATTATTATCAATTTTATATAATAATAAATATTGCACATCATTTGTGTATTTAATTTTTTAAATATGAAAATATTACATTATGGAATTTTAAAGATAAAAAATAATATTAAATCAATAATCAAAATATTTTTTGATTATTTCTTTAAAATTCTAAAAAAATAATAAATCTTAAATATTTTTATATTTTATTATTTTTAAATATTAAATAAGATTAACAAGTAATATTTTTAAAACTATTTTAAGTTTTATTAGTAAGATATAACTTTCATTTTATTATTTCTCTAAATTATTTTTCAATACATCTAATATTTTCTCATCTTTTTCTCTCTCATATTATCATTCCATTTTGGTATGTTCATCATCTATATCTTAGTGATCTTCTTGGCCTCTCTTTCCTCTATTCTTTCTTAATTTTTCGTTTCTCTCCCTTCCACTTTATTTTTTCTCTTTATCGTCTTGGTGTTTTTTCTTCTCTTCTTTATTAAATAATCTCTCATCTTTCTATATTACTAATTTCCTCTTTGTTTCGCTCTTATTGATTTGTAACTTTCTCTCCCTTTTGGAATGATTATTTCTTTTTCTATTATCTTTTTTATGTTGAATAATTAACAACATATATGGGTTATCTCAAATTACATAGTTTAATATATAAGATTAATAATAAATATATATTTTATTATTTATATATTTTTTACATAATTTAAGTTCTTTATAAGAAACATAACGTATTCAAAGAAAATTATATATTAATATCGACAGTTTTGAATGTAATAGGTTATGTAATTATTTTTTAAATTTTATGTGACAAAATATTGATATTAGAATATATTATGACACATACGATAAGCACAATTTTTAAAAAAAAATTATACATATACTAGATAATTTAAACTATTTAAGAAATAATTTATTATTATTAATACAACAATCACATATCTATGACAAAGTGTATTGCATGCAAGTGTGACCACACAAGCATTCTGGTAGTCGATTCAATTAAAAATCTAAAGTCAACAATTCTTAGGAAAGAGTACTATTGGGATCAATGGCTTCTTTCAGTTCTTCATGTTACAAATATTTTTTCAAAAAATTCACTTTTTTTATGAGTGATATTTAAATTTAATAATATTAAGATATTAAAAAAACTAAATTATTAAAAAACATTGTTTGTAACTATAATTTTAGCAATTAATATTTAATAAAAAAATTATAACATTGTTGTTAAATTTAATAATGAATATAACAAATCAAATGATGTAATAAAGTAACAACTTTAAATTTGATTAATGTTGTAATAAATACCTTATTTACTCTCTCTCTCTCTTTTATATTCTCTCTTTTCTTTTTCTCTTCGTTAAATTATCTCTCATCTCTTTATTGTTATTTTTCACTTTTCATACTCTTATCAATCGATAATGTTTTCTCTTTTAAGATAGTTATCTCTACCTATACTACCTCTTTTTATGAACATTAGTTGACAAAATTTAAGAAATCTTTCGTATATCTCTTTTTTATATTTGATATATTTGAAAAATATTTATTTAATTATTTATATATTTATTAAATTTAATTTTTAATTATTAGAATGACAATCTAATAAAAATATCATATATTTTAATTTCTATGTTTTTGAAAATAAAATATTTATAATTTTTTTTAATTTCATATAAACAAGTTATTGTTATTATTATTATTATTATTATAAATCATGAGTTATCCTTTTCAAGAAAATAATATCACAACTATGATTTATTTTCTTTTTTATGCATATGAGACAAAATAAGCATTGTAATAGTAGAACTATTTAGTACTTTGAATGTTAAGATTGCTTGTGTGAGAGTAGTTTTCGGATGAGTGACCTCATGAGAGTATTTTTAAGCATTTTTTCATAGCATTTAGTTATTTTTAAGGATTGATAATTTAACTAAAAAATGTTCATTTAAGAAATTAAATGACTATGAATTATAATTTATAAATAATATTATTGTAATTAGTTATTAATAACAACTTTATCAATTTTTTATCAATTTCATGTAATAATAAGTGTGTCGCATCAAATGACATAATAAAATAATAATTTTAATAATGTTTAATGTTGGGAAAGATAACTTATATAAAATATAATAAATTAGAATTTATTTATATTTAAAATAAAATGTTTATTATGTGTCAAAGAATTTAAATACATTAATATCAAATTATAAAATGAAGGAAATATATAATTAAATAATTATTAATAAATATTACTTATTTTTAATTTCTATATTACATTACATAAAGATAAAATACTAAAATAATTATGATATTTATTATTTAATTAATTTTTTAATTTTAAATATAAAAAAAAAAAAAAATTGGAATAAATTGTGAAAATATTTTTTAAATAATTATAATATTCCATAATAATAAAAGAACTTAAAAACTTTGTATTTTTTTTAAATAACATATATGATCATCTAGTAATATTAATAAATATTATTATTTTAATTATCACGGTTTTACTTTTATTTAATTTTTTTCTAAATTTTTCTATTTTATTTTAATGTCCCTCAAATTCTATCACTTTCTTCTCTCAGCTATTATCATTCTATTATTTGTTTTTTCATTTTTTTATCTTGTTACACTCTTATTGGCCTCTCTCTGCCCTACCATCTCTTCTTTGTCACTTCTCATATTTTAATTTTTTATTTTTTATCTCTATCTCTTCTATTTTCTCCTGTTTCTTTTTTTTCTTTAATAAATCATCTCTCATCACTCTCTATTATTATTTTTCTATTTATGATTCTTTTATTATTTCATGACTTTCTCCATTTATGAAGTAGCTATCTTTATCTCTATTATCATCTTTTCAACTCATCAATTAATAACATTTAATGGATCATCTTATTGATATTGTTTAATGAAGAATATTTTTAATAAATAAGTATATTATCTTTTATATTTATTACATACTTTAGTTTTATATTTATAAGAATTATAACATAATAAAAGAAATTATTATTTATTTGTGTCAATGTCATGAAAAGTGAGAGTTCCTAAAATTTTATACTTATTTCATATAAATAAAATATTGACATCAAAGTATATTGCAATATTTATAAAAAACAGAAATTTTTCTAAATGTTTATATCTTAATAATGTTAAAATCCTTAGAAATGGCATAATAATTTTGCAAAATTAATTACACAACTTTGATATTTTATCTTTAGCATTTATGAGCGGCCACACTAGCCTTATAGCACACGATATCATTTGAACTCAAAAGTTAAATATGTTTAGACAAGAGCAGGTTTAGGATAGTTGATCTATTGGTGCTCATATATTCTTATAATATTTATTTTTTAATGAATGAGAATTTATTTTTATAAAATTATTATTTAAAAAAATAAATTATTGTAAATGTTTGTTTATAATTATATTTTTCAAATTAAGTTTTAGAAAAAAACTTTGTCATAGTATTTGTTAATTTCAAATATTATTAAATATGACACATAATATTATATAATCAAATATTAACCTTAATTTATTTTATTATTAAGTAAAAAAAATTATTAATTATACTAAATTAGCATTAATTTATATTTATAATAGTGTATCTATACTATGTGATGAGTTTTCAAAAATAAAAATATTATATTATAGAATATTAAATATTAAAATAATCTTTTATTTATAGTGAAAAATATTTTAAATATGTGTGATTTTGTAAAATAATAACAAACCTGCAATTATTTTTCATAATTTAATATTATTAAATTTTATAAATGATTCACTTATTATGTTTTATAAATATTATATGTTTAATTAATTAGATTTAAATTTTATTTAATTGTTACTCTCACTTTTTTCTCTTGACCTCAATGTCTCTTAAATTCTGTTCCTTTCTTCTCTTTATATAACATTCTCTTATTTGTCTCTTTATTCTCTATATCTTAATATTTTTTTAGACTCTCTCACTCACCACTATCCTTCTATACATTCTAATTTTTTCTCTTTTATTTTTTATTTATTCTTTCAATCTTTTTTATGTTCTCTTTTTTTCCTCATTATTAAATCATCTCTTATATCTCTTTACTATTAATTCTTTTTTATTTTGCTCTTATCAATTCCTGACTTTCTCTCTCTAAGAGAATAACTATCATCATCTTCATTATCTTTTTTTCTACTCTTCAATTATTAATATCTGAAAAAATGTCTTATGTTTCATAATGTTATATGTAATATTTATGAAAAATATATTTTTATTATTTATAATTATTATGTGATTTAATTTTTTATTTGTATGCATGATAATGTAATGAAAGAAATTCTTATTTATTAATATCAATGTTATAAAAATTATGAGTTTATATAAATTATTTATTTATTTTACATAAATAAAATATTTATATTATAATAGTATATGATAGACATAATAAACATGTAAAACATTTTAAGAAATTTACTTCTTAATTTAGAAACATTTTCAAATCGTTCACTATTTTCAAAATGATAATCACGATACTATTAGGATGGGTCCCCACTTAAGAAGTCCTCATACTTTACATATTTCTTCCAAGCACTCGTTTTCCTCATGAAAGATAATTAATTTCAATAAGATGTTTATGGGGAGTTTCAGTAAGAGAGAGGTGAATTGCTATGAATCATGTTTAATTTGTTATAAAATATTTGCATAAAATATTTATAGCAATTTTAATAAAGATTAGTAAATATATAAAAATTATTTTATAGAGGTCATGTAATTGAAAAATTAAAAATAATTAAAAATGTAAATAATTTATTTTTAGGTGGTTTGATATATAAAGCAAGCCTACATCCACCACTAGAAAAAACAAAGCAAACATAACAAAATATATGCCTTTTGCTAATAAATGGTTTGGCTAAATACTCACAATAAAGAGACAAACGAGATAGATTGCTATGGTCTAATAATAAAATAAATAGAATAGTCTACTACATCCTTGCAACAAAATAAAATGAAAGAAAAACATTTTGTGACACATAATTTAAATCAATATAACCAAAATCAGATGTCTCATGAAACCATTAAAAAGGCACAATTACCTTAATTAATTGAACTAAATATCAAGAAAATTAATAATTTAGCTGATTTGAGAATGAAAGGAATCATAGAAGTTTGATGAGTGAATGGGGCAGCAATGTATGAAAGGCACGAGGGAAATGGGCTGCTAACGGCTTTAATATTTTTTCTTAAGATCAAATAAAAATTTTTGTTCTTATTTCCATACAAAAAAGTTCTATTTACATGCAATTGGTAAAAGTTAAAAGCACTTAAGAAAAACAAAATTTAGATTTAAAATTTTTGCAATTTTTGAAATATTTAAATTAGGAAATAAACATATAAATAACTTAACAATGGCTCAAAAAATTGCTAAAAAAGTTGTTTCACAATAGCCATTCTATCAGACATATGCAATCGAATCTGTACCTTTAAAAAATGAAATTGTTTTTTTGTTAGCTCAGAATCGCTATCTGATGGCAGGGATTAAGCTTAGTTGCAGAAGAGATACATACTGTGCGATCGCAATAAGGAATGACTGGATGGCCGAATGAATTAACAGTTTGAAAGATAAGATACTGGAGTGATCATTGATGGCAAAAATGCTCTATTTGATGGGGCATGTTTTTACCATAATTAAAAAATTCATTGTGCCAAAACGTTTGAGGGTTTTGTCCCACATTGCTCACAAGCTTTGTTTGTCCCTCCCTATTTGTGTTTTTGTAACACTTGGTATAGGTCCGTTTGATTTAATTTGCTAGCAATTGCTGTATCGCCATTGGCGATCACACGGTTGCAAGAATTTGCAGATGGAAAGATGTTGTGCCATGGATAGTTCGATTGAAAATTTGTGTGATCAGACTTTGATTCTTAATTGCAAAATTCCGAAATTCTCCTTGTTGAAATATTGACATTTTTTGCCCCTAGTTTGACATCGCTCGATTGTCCTTATGGGTATTTTTGTAACTGCTTCAATTAATTTAGTCAGCTAGCTATTGTTGTAAACGTAAATTACTTTAGTTTGCTACTATTAGTTTCGGTTGCAAATTAATCGCTAGAGTAAACAATGGGAGATTTTCTTTTCCTTTGTTGGATTTATAGAGCTATTATCAATTGCTCGATTAAGAATTGGAATGTTTGGATTTAATTATGAATGCAACAATTTTTAGAAGTAATTTCCATTGAATCATCACAGTTCACTATGGCAACTATTTTTTGTTTGGTAAATTTTTATTAGATTTTTGTTCTCACTTATTTCTCTTTAACACAATCTCTCACTTCCTTCTCTCTCTTATTATTGCTTCTCTTTCTCACTCTTGATTTTCTTATATTATTTAGGGCTTCCAAAATTTCTACCCTTCTCTACTTTCTTTTCTTACTCTATTTTACTCATTTATTTATTCTTTTTATCTTATTTATGTTCTCTCTATCCTTTTATTATTCGTTAAATCATCACTCATCTATCTTAAATGTTATTTTCTTCTCTATATTGATTTTATCAATCAATTGTTTTCTCTCTTATGGAATAATCATCTCTCACTCTATTATCATTGCTTCAGCCCATCAATTAATAATATTTAAAAAATATCTCTTGTTGTATAATTTAAAATTTAATGAATTTGAAAAATATATATTTTATGATAATTTTTTATTACATAATTGTAATTTTAATTTATTAGAATGGTAACATAATAGAAGAAACAATAATTTAGAGTTGTCTACTTTTAAAAAAGTTATAATTAATCCAATTATTTATTGATTTTATTTAAGCAAAATAATTATATTATAATATATTATGACTTGTAACATGCATAAATTTTTTTGAAAGTGTATAGGCTTGATAATTGAGAAAATTTTATAAATTGTTTATTATAATTAAAAAAATAATAACACAATTCCTATATTTTTTCTTTTGAAAATATGATCGACCACATTAGTGTTTTAGCATTGGAACTAGTTAGAACTCACAAGTTAAGCATGCTTTACTGAGAGTAGTATTGTGATGGGTGACCTTTTTCAAGGTCCTAGTTACACATATTTTTCATAACATTATTATTTTAACAAATAATGATTAATTTTTATAACATTATAATGTAAAAAAATAACTATAAATGATAGCTCATCATTACCATTATAATAATTAATTTTTTTAGATATAACATATCATTGTAAATTGTAAAATAATAACTTTAATTTTATTAAATATTTAGCAAAATAATTTTTATCAATTATAATAACTTAGAGTTAATTTATGATTATAATAGCATATATATGTTGTCTATTTAATTTTTTAAATATAGAAATAATATATTATAAAATGTTAGATAGAAAAAATAATATTAAATTCATAATCAAAATATTTTTTGAATATTTGTAATTTTTAATTGAAAAAATAAATCTAAAAATATGTTTTCTATTTTATTATTACTAAATATTATATAAGAATAATTTGTTAGATTTTTATAAATATCACAAGATTTTAATTAATATTTAACTTTAATTTAATTATTTTTCTTATTTTGTCTTAATGTCTCTGATATTCTCTCAGCTTTTTCTCACTTCTATTATCGTCCCCTGCTTTATCTCTTCGAGATCAATACCCTAATATTCTTCTTCGCCACTCTCTCCTCTATTCTTCATTCCTTTCTTGTTTCTCTCCCTTGCTTTATCTTTCAAAATACTCATTTTTTTTAATGAGTGAGAATAAATTTTTATAACATGATGATGTTAAAAAATTAAATTATTAAAAAAGATTATTTATAAAAACAATTTTAATAATTAATATTTAATAATAACATTATAACATCACTATTAATCTTATGTAATAATTAAAATGACACATCACATGATATGAAAAAATAATAAATTTAAATTTATTTTATATTAAAAAAAATAACATAGATCAATTATAATAAATTAGAATAATTTAAGTTTATAATATTATTTATATTGTGTATATAGAGTTTTTAAATAAAGTAAACTTACGTTATTAAAAATACAAAATCTAAAATTATCTTTTGAATCTTATATATTCTTTATATTTTTTATATATATTATTTTTAAAAAATATAATATATTAGAAAAATTAAATTATTCTTTAGTTATCTTTTAAAAGTATGGATAAATTTATATTAACTTAATAGTCAAAATTATTTTTTAATATTTGTAATATTATAAAATAATAACAAACCATAAATAAGTTTTATTTTAAAATAAATAAATGTTATATGTAATTTAATTTTTTTATTTTTAATAAATATTGTAATTTTGATAATTTAAGTTTAATTTTATTAAATTACTTTTTATCATTTTTTCTGTTTATCTTAATGCCAAGCATATTCTCTCAATTACATTCCTCTTTTATTATCATTTGCTTATCTATCACTTTATTCTCGATGTCCTTATATTTTTTTGGCCTCATTCTCTGCTTTCACTCTCTACTTTATCATTTCCCACAATTTCAATTAATTTTTTATTCTCTCAATGTCTTTTTTGTTTCCACCTTTGTTTTACTCTTTGCTAAATTGACTCATATCTCTCTATTATTATTATTCTCTTTATCTTCCTCTTATCAATCTATAACTTTTTGCTTCTTTAAAGTAAGTGTCTCTATCTATATTATGTCTTTTTAAGAATATTACTTAAATAATTCAAGAAATCTCTCATAAATCACAATTTATTATATAATGTATTTCAAGAATATATATTTATTATTTATATATTTGTTAACTTTAACTTCTAAAATTATAAGAATGATAACTTAAACAGAGAAAATCATATGTAGTAATATCTTTGTTATAAAAACTAACCATTTTTATAATGTTTTTAATTATTTTATATAAATAAATTATTGATACTGTAATATATATGAATTTTACATTTTAAGACAACAATTAGACAATTATGATTATTTTTCTTTTTTTACTTATCAGACCATTTTAGTATTATAGTAGTATATCTATTTAGTACTTCCAATGTTAAGCTCTCTTGGATGAGAGTTGTTTTTGGAAGAGTGGCGTCTTTGGAGCATCGTTACACACTTTTTCATAGTAATTATTTTTCTATGGATCGATAATTTATTTTAAGAAAATGATAATTTTTAAAAAAATTTAACCATTATGAATTACATCTTATATATATATATTTGTAAATATTTATTAATAACTACTTTATAAAACTTTTATTAATTTCATATAATAATAAGTATGACACATCATATGATATAGTAATATAATAATTTTAATATAGTTAATTATTTAAAAAAACTTTTATAAATAATAATAAATTAAAATTAATTTATATTTATAATAGTTTTTTATTTTGTCTATAAAAGTTTTTCAATATATTAGTATTACTTTATCTAAAAATTAAAATATAAACTTAAAGAATTATTATTAAATATTATTTTTTTAGTATCTATATTACATCATATAAATATAGTACATTCAAATATTTATAATATTTATTATTTAATTAATATTTTTAAATTTCGTTATGTAAAAAATGAAAATTAATAAATTGTCAAAATATTTTTTAAATATTTGTTATAGTCCATAATAATAGAAGACATAAAAAAGCTTTCATATTTTTTATTTTTTAAATTACATATATGATTAACTTCTAATATTAAATAAATAATATTATTTTAATTTTTAAAGTTCTTGATTTATTTAACCTTTTTCTATATTATTTCTCTTTTTTTAATGTCTCTAAAATTTTTCTCTTCCTTATATCACCTATTATCATTTTATTATTTGTCTTTTCATTTTTTATCTCATTATACTCTTCTTGTCCTCTCTCTCTTTGCTATCTACCTCTTGTCATTTCTCCTTTTTTAATTTTTTTATTCATTACTCTATCTCTTCTATGTGCTCTCCTTTATTTTTCTCTTCAATAAATCATCTCACATCTATCTCTATTATTCTTCCTCTATTTGCTTTTTTTTTATTAAATTGTGACTTTTTCTCTTTTAGAAAATAGTTATCATCTCCATTATCACCTTTTCAACTTATAAATTTACAATATTTAAGAGATCTTATGTTTTGCATTGTATAATATATAATACTTTTTTATAAAGATATATATTATTATTTATGTTTATTTAATAATTTAATCTTTTATTTATAGGAAAGATAACATAATGAAAGAAATTATTATGCATTAGTGTCAATATTATCAAAAATGATAGTTAAAGTAATTTTTTTTTATTTTAGATAAAAAAATATTAACAACATAGTATATTACAATATAAATAAAAAGCATAAATTTTATTTGAAAGTTTAAATTCTTAATAATTTAAAAAAATTTTCAAATTATGTAATGTCTTCAAAAAGATAGTCATACAACTTTGATATTTTATCTTTTGCATATAGGTGCGAGCACTCTTCTGCCCCTATAGAACATAATATCATTAGAAATCTGAAGCAAAGCATGTTTAGACAACCATAAAGTTCTAATAGGTGACGTCTTGAATAGTCCTATAGTTGCTCATATTTTTTCATAACATCTTTTTCCTAATTAATGAAAAAAAAAATTTATATCATTATTACTTTAAAAAATTATTATAAAAAATCATTTATAATTATATTTTTGTTATTAACTTTTAAAATTATCTTTGTAATATTATTATTAATTTAATATAATAATAAACATGACACATCAAATGATATAATAAAAATATTAACTTTAATTTCGTTTATTATTAAGTAAGAAAAACTTTTTTTCATTATCATAAATAAGAATTAATTTATTTTTATAACAGTATATATGTCCTGCATGATGTATTTTTTAATAAAAAAATATTGTATCATAGAATATTTGATATTAAAATTATGTTTTATTAATAAGAAGGAAATCGTTTAAGTATTTTTTAATTTTCAAAAATAATAATTATATTAATTTTTTTTTAAAAATTTAATAATATTAAGTATTATATATCATTCACTTAATATATTTTATAAATATTATAAGTTTCATTGCTAAGATTAAACTTTTATTTAACTATTTCACTCACTTTTTTGTCCTTATCTGATTGTCTCTCTACTACTCTCTCTTTTGTCTCTCACCTATTATCATTGAATTATATGTCTCTTTATTCTCTATATCTTTACATTTTTTTAGCCACTCTCCCTCACTAATTTCTTTCTTTACTTCCTCATTTCTTTCTCTTTCATTTTTTTATTTATACCTGTAATCCTTTTTATGTTCTCTTTTCCTTTCCTCTTTATTCAATCATCTCTCATTCTCTTTACTATTATTTTTTCCCATGCTTTGCCCATGTTAATCCATGTTTTTCTCTCTCCTAGAGAATAATTATTTTCATCTTCATTATCTCTTTTTTGGCAAACTAATTATTAATTTTTATTAAAAAATATCTTGAATTTCATAATCAAATATATAATATTTATTATAAACATATTTTTATCACTTAGATTTATTAAGTAATTTAATTTTTATTTACAAAAATGATAATATAATGAAAGAAATTCATATGTATTAATGGCAACTTTATAAAAGAAATAGATTTTTAAAATTTTAAATTTACTTTATATAAATAATATATTAATATTACAAAATAGTATAGTAAACATAATAAGTATATAAAAAATTTTAGAAGTACATTTCTTATTTGTTTAGAAACATTTTAAAAAGGTTCACTCAAAAACAATATTTATCTTTCACATGTATTTGTGGCTATACCAGCATTATAGCACTCAATCCCATTAAAAACAAAAAGTTAAGCATGTTTGAGTTAAAGTACTATTGGGATGGGTCACCTCTTAAAAGGTTCTCATGTTACAAATATATATCCATAGAACTCCTTTTTTTCATGAAAGAAAATTAATTTTAATAAGATGTTTCAGGTGAGGTTCAATAAGACTGAGGTGAATAGCTATGAAACAAAGTTTGATTTATTACAAAATATTTCCATAAAATTTTTATAGCAATTCTTAATAAAGTTTAACAAATACATAGAAGTGATTTTCTATAAATTTTTGATTTAATTAAAGAGCATATTATGTTTTATAATAGTCATGTAATTGAAAAATCAAAAGTAATTGAAAATGTAAAAAATTCACTTTCAATTGATTCGATTTATAAAACAAGACTACGTCCAGCTCAAGAGAAAACAAGGAAAATACAACATAACATTAGCCTTTCAATAATGATTGGTTAGCTAAGCACTCATAACAAAGAGACAAATGAGATAAGCTACTATGGTCTTACAACAAAATAAATGAAATATGCTACTACATCCTTGGAACAAAAGAAATGGAAAAAATGCATCTAGTGACAAAAAATGTAAATCAATATAACAAAAATATTATGCTTGATGAAATCTTAAAGTGGCACAAGTATCTTAACTAAATTAATTAAATATCAAAAAATTAATAATTTAGTATATTTAAGAATGAAAGGAATTTTAGGAGTTAGTCAAGCAAATGCCATAGCACCATATGAAAACGACAAAGGAAACGGGCACCTAATGGCTTTAATAGTATTTCTTATAGTCTCATGAAATTTTTTATTCTTTTTTTTGTACCAAAATCTTCTATTTATAAGCAATTTGTAAAGGCTAAAAGTACTTATCAAAAGGTTGTAAAGGCTAAAAGTACTTATCTTAGGCCTTAGAATTTCATAGTATTTTTAATATTTTAACTACAAAATAAATAAATAACTCGCCAATAACAAGAAAAATGGCTAAGAAAAAGGTTGCACTGTCGCCATTCAATCGGAACGCTACAGGATCGTCAGATAGTGAAAATAGAGCAATCGAACGTATGTAATCGAATCTGTGCCATTATAAAAATGAAGTTTATTTGGTGTGTTAGATCAAAATCATGATCTCATGGTAGGATTTAGCTTCGCTAGAGGAAGAAATATGGACCATGCGATTGCAATAATGTGCGATCGTATGGCGAAAGGAATTATCGATTTTAAAGGTAAAATGTTTTGGGGATAGCTCGATCCGAAAAATGTGGCATCGAACGATGCACCTTATTTCCTACATTAAGTGATCTGTCGTGAAAAAAACTTTAGTGTTTTGTCCTACATTGCTCCCCAACATTGTTCATCCCTCCGTATAGCCTTTTTCGTAGCCTGGGACAAGTAGGATTGATTTAATTAGCTAACCATTATCGTGTTTTCTTTGGCAATCGCATAGTTGTAACAATTTGTAGATTGAAAGATGGTGTGCGGTGTTGATCATTCCATCGAGAATTTTTGTGATCGGATGGTGCTTCTTAATCCCATAATTTTAAAATTTTTCATGTAGATATTTTGGCATTCTTTCCCTCAATACTCCACAGCATTGTTCATTTCTCCTTATAGGTACTTTTAAAACTACTGTGATTAATTTAGTCTGCTAACTGCCACTATCAATGTCCCATTAATTTAGTTTGCTAGCGTTTGCTGTGTTGGCAAATTGCTCACTGTAATAACCAATGGGCGATTTCTTTTTGTTTTGTTCGATTTATAGAGACGTTATGCTTTGCTTGATTAATAATTGGAATGTTTGGATTTGATTATCTATGCAATTATTTTCAAATGTAATTTCAAATTTACCATCACAGTTCACCATGGCAATAAATTTCTTGTTGATAAATTTTTATTTAATTATTTTTCTCACTTATTTCTCATTAACACATTCTCTTACTTTGTTCTCTCTCTTATTATTACTTTTTTATTTTTGTCTTCAATGTCGATCTTCTTATATTATTCATTGTCTCTCTAACTTCTCTATCCTTCTCTATTTTCTGCTTTTTTTCTCAATTACACTCATTTATTTATTGTCTTTATCTTATTTATGTTCTTTGTTTCCTTTTTCTTCATTAAATCAACTTTCATTTATCTCAATTATTATTTTCATCTTTATTTTTGTTTTATCAATCTATGATTTTCCCACTCTTATTGAATAATCGTCTCTAATTCTATTATCTTTTCCAGCCCATCAATTAAAAATTTATAAGAAATATGTTTTGTTATATAGTTTAATATGTGATATATTTGACAAATATATATTTTATTATAAATACTTATTATGTAATTTAATTTTTAATTTATACGAAACGTAATATAGTGGAAGATGCTTTCATATAGAGTTAACTACTTTTTCGAAAATTATAGTTTATCTAATATTTATTAATTTTATTTAATGAAAATAATTTTATTATAAAATAATATAACATGTAACAAGCACAAATTTTATTAAATATGCATAGGCTTGATAATTTAAGAAATTTTAGAAATAGCTCATGATCATAAAAAAAAATAATCACACAATTATGATATCTTTTGAATGCATGTTCGACCACATGAGCATTTTAGCATTTAATCTTATTAGAACTCACAAGTTAAGCATGCTTGGGTGAGACTACTATTATGATGTTCCATTTTAAAGATCCTTGCATTGCACATATTTTTTATAGCATTTTTTTAAGAAACAAAGATTAATTTTTATAATATTATAATGTAAAAATTTACTATAAATGATAATTCATAACTACAATTATAACAATATATTTTAAAAATAACTTACAAAATTATTATCAATTTTATATAATAACAAGTATAGCACATCATTTGATATGATTAAATAAAAACTTCAATTTTGTTAAATATTTAGCAAAATAACTTATATCGATTATAATAAATAAGAATTAATTTATGTTTATGGTAGCATATGTATGTTATGTATTTAATTATGTAAATATAGAAATATTATAGTATAGAATATTTGAAATTAAAAATAGTAATAAATAAATAGTCAAAAAAATTTTGAATATTTTTTATATCTTAGAGAAATAATAAATCTCAAATGTTTTTATATTTTATTATTATTATATATTATATAAGATTAACATGTTATATTTTTATAAATATTATAAATTTTATCTTTAAGATTTAACTTTTATTTAAATATTTCTTTGATTGTTTTTCCTATTATCTCTGATATTCTCGTACATTTTTCTCTCTCTTATTATCATTCTCTTTTTTGCCTCTTCAAAATCTATATCCTACATTTTTCTTTGCCTTTCTCTCATCTATCCTTGATTTCTCATTTCCCTCCCTCCTAATTTTATGTTTTTTCTATGTATCTCCTCTATGTTTTTCTTCTCTTCCTTATTAAATAATCTCTTATCTATCTCTGTTATTATTTTTTTCTTTATTTCACTCTTATTAATTCATAACTTTCCCTCTCTCTTATGGAATAATTATTACTTTCTCTATTATCTTTTTTATGTCCATCAATTAATTATAAATATGAAATTTGTCATATTACGTAATTTAAGATATAACATTAATAATGATTATATATTTCATTATTTATATATTTTATATAATTTATCTTTTTTATAAGAATGATAATATATTGAAAGAAAATATTTTGTATGAATATCACAAATTTCGAAAGTAATAGTTTATGTAATTATTTTTAATAACTTTATACAATAAAATATTGATATTAGAATATATTATCATATATATGATAAGAATAATTTTTTTTAAAAAGTACATATATTTGATAATTTTGCCTCTTTTAGAAATGACTCATTAGCATCATCACATTAATCACATAACTACGATAATGTTTTTTGCTTGCATGTGCGACAACACAAATAATATATTAGTGGATCTAATGTGAACTCCAAAGTTAAACATTGTTTGGCAAGTGTAATATTTTGATAGATGGCCTCTTGAGAATTCCTAATGTTGCATATATATTTTCAAAGTATTTATTTTTTTAATGAGTGACAATTAACTTTAATAATATGATGATGTACAAAAATTAAATTATTAAAAAAATATTTTTTATAATTTCCTTTTTAGTAATTAATATTAAATAATAATTTTTTAACTTTAATGTCAATTTCATGTAATAATGATTATAAAACATCAAATGATATAATGAAACAATAATTTTGATATAGTTTAATTATGAAAAAGTATATTGTCCAAATTATGATAAATTAGGATTAATTTATATTAATAATAGTGAATATATGTTGTTTGTAAAAGTTTCTAAATATATTAATATTACATTATAAAATAAGGGAAATACAAAATTAAATAATTAATATTAAATATTATTTATTTTTAATATCTATATAACATTATATAAAGATTATATTATAGAATAATTAAAGTATTTATTATTTTAATATATTTTTTAATATTATGTATGAAAATTAAACATTAAATAAATATTCAAAATATTATTGACATATTTATGACGTTCCATAATAATAATAAACCTAAAAAAGTTTTTATATTTTTAAATTTTTAACTATTATATATTATTAACTTGTAATTTTTAATAAACATTATAGTTTTAATTAATAAATATTTTATTTTTATTTAATTTGTTTAAAATTATTTCTCTTTATTTCAATGTCTCTCAAATTGTGTTACTTTCTACTCTCACTTATTGTCATTCTATTATTTGTCTCATCATTTTTTATCTCATTATACTCTCATTGTCCTTTATGTCTGTACTGCTCATTTCTTCTTTGTCATTTCTATTTCTTTTTTTTTTATTTATTACCACTACCTCTTCTGTGTTCTCTCTTTTCTTTTTCTCTTCGAAAAATAATTTCTAATCCCTCTCTTTTAGCGTTTTCTATTAATTTTTCTTTTTTTAATCTGCGACATTCTCTCTTTGAAAAAATAGTTCTCCACCAACATTATCACCTTTTCAACTTATCACTTAATAATATTTAAGAGATTTTTTTTGTGACATAATATAATATATAATATTTTTTATAAATATATATGTTATTTTTTATATTTATTAGATAATTTAATTTTTTATTCATAAGAATGATAACATAAAAAAAGAAATAATTTTTTTATTTATTTCATGTAAATGAAATTTTAACATCATATTATATTATAATGTTTAAAAAATCATAAACTTTATTTAAAACTTTATCTACTTAATAATTTAAAAAATTTTAGAAATGTTGTAATACCTTTAGAAATGTGCAACCACCCTAGCTTATAGCACAAGATATAATTAAAATTCCAGAGTAAAGCTAGTTGAGACAAGCATAGTGTTAGGATTGGTGACCTCTCGAAAAAATCTATTATTATTCATATTTTTTCCATTATATTAGTTTTTTTTAGTGAATGATAACTAATATTTATAACTTTTTTTAAAAAAAGTTATAAATTATAGCTTATAATAATTTTTTTATAATTAATTTTTATAAATAACTTTGTAGTATTATTATTAATTTTATATAATAATAAATATGACAAATCATACGATCTAATAAAATATTAACTTTAATTTAGTTTATTATTAAGAAAAAATCTTTTTTAAATTACAATAAACAAGAATTAACTTATTTTATTAATTGAATATATATGATGTATAACAAATTTTTAGATATAGAAATAGTATATTATAAATTTTAGATATTAAGATAAAACTTTGTTAATATTAAAAGATATTTTAAATAATTGTAATTTTCTAAAATAATATTAAACCTAAAATAATTATTTTTTATTTAATACTATTAAGTCTTATTTATGATTCAATTATGCTTTTTATAAATATTATAATTTCAAATATTTAGATTTAACTTTTATTTAACTATTTCTATAACTTTTTTTTATTGATCTCAATATTTCTAAAAATGCTCTTCATATTTCTCTCTCTTATTATCGTTATCTTATTTTTCTCTTTATTCTCTATATCTAAAAAATTTTTTAGCTTCTCTCTCACCACAATCTTTTTTATTTTCTCGTTTCTTTTTTTCATGTTTTTATTTATTGTTTAAATATTTTCTATGTTCTCTCTTTTTTTTCCTCTTTGTTTGATTGTCTCCCATCTGTTATTATTATTTTTTTGGTTTTCTCTTATCAAACAGTTACTTTCTCTCTCTCTAAAAGAATAGTTATCTTCGTCTTTATTATCTCTTTTTATGATTATCAATTATCAATATTTAAAAATTACTTGTGTTTCATAATGTAATAAATAATTTTTATAACAAATATATGTTTTATTATTTATATTTATTAAGTAATTTAATTTTTTTTTGTAAGAATGATAATATAATGGAAGAAATTCATATGTATTAATCAATACATCATAAACAATAATAGATTGTTTAAATTAAATTTTTATTTTACATAAGTAATATATTAATATTACAAATATAGCATTATAGAAATAATAAGCATATAAAAAATTTTAGAAGTATATTTACTTGTTGGTTTAGAAACTTTTTAAAATAGTTCATATTTTTTAAAACAATGATCACTTAACTATGATTTTTTAACTTTTGCATGCATTTGTTACCACACTAGTATTATAGCACTCTGTCTCATTAAAACTCAAAAGTTAAGCATGCTTGGGTAAGAGTACTATTGGGATGGGTCACCTCTTACAAAGTTCTTGTGTTACATATTTTTTCACATAGCACTCCTTTTTCTTTTGAAAGACGATTAATTTTAAAAAGATGTTTGAGGGGATGTTCAGTAAGAGTGAGTTGAATTGTTGTGAATCAAAGTTTGACTTATTGCAAAATATTTCCATAAAATATTTATAGAAATTTTAAATAAAGTTTAACAAATATGTAAAAGTGATTTTATATTAACTTTTGTTAATTTAAAACATATTAAGTTTTATATAAGTCACATTATTGAAAAATAAATAGTAATTAAAAACTTAAAGAAAATATTTTAAGGTAGTTTGGCTTATAAAACATGCCTACTTCTACCCCAAGAAAAAACTAGGCAAATATAACACAATATAAGCCTTTTGCCAATAGATAGATTGGCTAAGTACTCATAACATAGAGACAAATAAGACAGACAACTATGATCTTATAATGAAATAAATGATACAAGCTACTACATCCTTAGAATAAAATAAAATGGAGAAAGAAAGATAATCATCGAGTGACATAAAATCCGAATCAATATTACTAAAATCTTGTGCTTCTTGAAACCATTAAAGGGGAACAAGTATCTTAATTAAATGAATTAAATATCAAGAAAATTAATAACTTTGTTGATTTAACAAAGAAAGGAATTTCAAGAGTTTGACGAGTGAATGGTATTGTAGCAAGACAACGATGAGGGAGATGAGTGGCTAACGACTTTAACTTTTTTTCTTATTTGCACACAAAAAACTTCTATTTATATGCAATTTTTTAGATGATGTGAGCTGTTGATCGTTTGATTGAAATTTTCCATGATCGGGTGGTGCTTTTTAATCCCAAAATTCTGAAGTATGCCCTACAGATGCAAGATGTTGTGTGGCGTTAAGCATTCGATTAAGAATTTCTGTGATGGGATGGTGCTTCTTAATCCTGTAATTATGAATTTTATCTTGCATATAGTTTGACATTTTTTCCCTCATTGCTTGTTCATTTCCCCTTACAGGAATTTTTAAAACCACTCAGATTAATTTAGTCAGTTAGCTATTGCTATAAACACCCAGTTAATTTAGTTGATTAGCATTTGCTATGTTTGTGAATTAATCACCATAGTAACCAATGGATGATTTACTTTTATTTTTTTGTTTTATCGAGCTATTATCATTTGCTTGATTAAAAATTTGAATGTCAGGATTTGATTATTTACACAACTACTTTCTGATGTAATTTCCAATAACCATCCCAATTCAACATGGCAACATGTTTCCAATTGGTAAATTTTTATTAAATTGTTTTTCACAGTTATTTCTCCTTCACAAATTCTATCACTTCCTTCTCTCTCTTATTATTACTTTTTTATTTGTCTTTATTCACGATCTTTTTATATTATTCGTTGCCTCTCTCACTTCTCTATCCTTCTCATTTTCTCTATTTCACTAATTTATTTATTTTCTTTATCTTATTTATGTTCTCTTTTTTCTTTCTTTTCATTAAATCATCACTCATCTATCTCTATTTTGATTTTTCCAAACTATGATTTTCATTATCTTATAGAATAATTATCTCTAAATATATTACCTTCTTTTTAGCCCATCAAATAAAAATATTTGAAAAATATCTTATGTTCCATAGTTTAACGTAAGATATATTTTAAAAACATACATTTTATTATAATTATTTATTATGTAATTTAATTTTTAATTTATAAGAAATGTAACATAGTAGAAGAAACTTTCCCTTTGAGTTGTCCACATTTTCAAAACTTATAGTTTATATAATTACTTATTAATTCTATTTAAACAAAATAATTATATTATAATATATTATAACATGTAATAGGCACAAATTTTATTAAATGTCTATAGGATTGATAATTTGGGAAGTTTTAGAAATGGCTCATTACCATAAAATATCACACAACTATGATATTTTTTTCATTTAAATGCATGTTCGACCATACGAGCATTTTAGCATTTCATCTTCTTAGAACTCACAATTTAAGCATGCTTGGGTGAGAGTTGTATTTTGATGGTTGGTCTTTTTAAAGTCCCTTGTGTTTCATATATTTTTGATAGCATTTGTTTTTAGCAAATGATGATTAATTTTGATAACATTATAACGTAAAACAAATACTATAAATGACACTTCATTGTTATAATTACAAAAAGAAATTTCTTCTAAGAAAATTTATAAAATTATTATTAATTTTATGTAATAATAAATATAGCACACCATTTGATATAATAAAATAGTAACTTTTATTTTGTTAAAAATTTAACGAAACCACTTATATTGATTATAATAAATTAGAATTTATTTATGTTTATAATAGTATATATATGTTGTGCTTTTAGTTTTATAAATATAAAAATATTATATTATTTTTATTAGAGATAAAAATAATCTTAAATTAATAGTTAAATATTTTTTATTATTTTTTAATATTATAAAAAATCTCAAAAATTTTTATATTTTATTTATTAAATATTATATAATATTAAATTTTAATATTTTCTTAAATATTATAAGTTTTACCTTTAAAATTAAACTTTTATTTAATTATTTCTCTTATTTTTTTCTCATTATCCTAATATTTTTCTTGGCCTCTCTCTCCTCTATTATTGCTTAACTTCTCATTTCTAGGTTGTCCACTTTTTTATTTTTTTTCTCTGTTTCTTCTCCATGCTTTTTCATCTCTTCTTTATTAAATAATTTTTCATGTATCCCTATTATTATTTTTCTCTTTATTTTAGTCTTATTAATTTGAAACCTTTTCTCTCTTATGAAATAACTATTTCTTTCTTTATTATCTTTTTTATGTACATAAATTAATTATATATGTGAAATATCTCATATTACATAATTTATTTTGAAGTAATAATAATAATTATATATTTTATTGTTAATATTTTTTTGTGTAAATTAATTTCTTTGTAAGAATGACAACATATTCAAAAAAATCATCAGTATTAGTATCATCAATTTTGAAAGTAATAGTTTATGTAATTATTTTTTTCTAATTATATATATATAAAATATTTATTTTAGAATATATTATCATATATATGATAAGCATAACTTTTTTAAAATAGTACATTTACTATAAGATTTATGCTATTTTAGAAATGATTCATTATCACCAAAACAATAATCACATAAACTACGATGACAACTTTTGCATGTATGTGCGCCCACATAAACGTTATAGCTACCGATCTAATTGGAACTCCAAAGTTAAGCAGTGTTTGGCAAGAGTACTATTTGGAAAGGTGGCCTCTAGAGAATTACTAATGTTGCATATATTTTTCAAAGCATTCATTTTTTTAATTAGTGATAGTTAATTTGAATAATTTGTTGATGCTAAAAAATTAAATTATTAAAAAAGGTTATTCATAATTACAATTTTAGTAATTAATATTGTATAATAGGTTTATGAAATTAATGTTAATTTCACACAATAAAGATTAGGACACATCCCGTGTTTTAAAAAAATAATAAATTATCATAAATTAGAATTAATTTAAGTTTATAACAAAATATATAATGTGTGTTTGGAGTTTTTAAATAAAGTTACATTACATTATTAACAATAAAAAATCCAAAAATTATTTCTTTAATCTTAAATTTTCTTTATATTTATGATATTTATTATGTAAAATAATGATAATAAATTTTGATAATTATATTTTCTAATATAATTATTATTTTATATTTATGAATAAATTTTTATTAAATTAATAGTCAAAATAATATTTAAAAATTTTTAATATTATAAAATAACAAAAAATTAAAAAATAGTTTTATATTTTAAAATAAGTAAATGTTATATATTATTTAATTTTTTAATTTTAATAAATATTATAATATTAATTATTTAAATTTAGCATTTATTAAATAATTTTTATAACTTTTTTATCTTTATCTTAATGTTTAATAATTTCTCTCACTTCTCTCTTTCGTTATCATTCCCTTATTTGTCTTTTTATGCTCTATTTTTGTATTCCTTTCGGCCTCTCTCTCCTCTACCACTCTACTTTCTCATTTTGCAAACGATCATTTATTCATTTTTCTCAATGTAGTTTTATGTTCCCTCTTTTCTTTTTCTCTCTATTAAGTCGTCTCTCACCTCTTTGTTATTATTTTTCTCTTTATCTTCCTCTTAACAATCTATAATTTTTCTATCTTTTGAAGTAATTATCTTTATCTATATTTTTCCCTTTTTAAGAACATTATTTAACAAAATTTAAGAAATCTTTCGTATATTAAAGTTTAATATATAATATATTTTAAATATATATATTTTAATATTAATATATTTACTAAATTAAATTTTTTAAATTATAAGAATGATAACCTTATAAAAAAATGATATATATTTATATTTAATCTATAAAAAATAGTTTTCCAATTTTTTGTTAATTTATATAAATAAAATATTATTAATATAGTACATCATGAATCGTTATTTTCAAAACGATAATGACACAACTATGATTCTTGTTATTTTTTATACTTATGCAACAACATTGTTATCATAGCAATAAATGAAATTTGTATTTCATTTATAAAGCTCGCTCAGAGGAGATTAGTTTTGGGATCGGTGAGCCCTTTAGAGTATTATTAAATATTTTTGCATCTCATTCATTTTTTAAGGATTGATAATTTATTTTAAGGACATATTAATCTTGAAAATTTTAATGATTATAAATTATAGTTTATAAAGAGTATATTTGTAATTAATTATTAATAAAAAAATATAAATTTTTTGTTAATTTCATGAAATAATTAGAATGACACATCATATAATAAAACAAAATAATAACTTTAATATAATTTAATATTGAGAAACCTAACTGATATAAAATAAAATTAAAATTAAATTAAATATTTAGTGCTAAATATTATTAAATTTTAGTATGTATATTAAAATTTATAAATATAATATATTAAAAAATTATAATATTTATTATTTAAATATTCTTCAATATGAGTATTAAAAGTTAAAAAATTAAATAAATTTTAAAAAATTCTTTAAATATTTGTAATATTCCATAATAATAATAGAGCTAAAAAGGTTTTTTTTAATTTTTAGATATTACATATGCTTAACTTGTAAGACATAATATATATTATTTTTAATTATTAAGGTTTTAGGTTTGTTTATTATTTTTCCTAAATAATTTCTCTTTATTTTAATGACTTAAATTCTTGCACTTATTATAATTCTATTATTTGTCTATTCATTTTTTATCTCTATGCACACCTATAGGCTTCTCCCTCTATTATTGATCTCTTCTTTATTATTTCTCTTTCTTTAATTGTTTTATTTATTATCCCTACTTCTTTTATGTTCACTCTTTTTATTTTCTTTTCTTACAAATCATATCTCAGCTCGCTTAATTATTATTTTTCTATTTATTTTTCCTTTATTAATTCATCAATTTCTTTTTTCTAAAAAATAGTTATCTCAATCTCTATTATCAACTTTTTAGCTCAACAATTAATAATATTTAAGAGATCTCTTTTATGACATTATATAATATATACTAGTTTTATTAAATATTTATTTTATTTTTTATTTTTATTGCCCAATTTAATTTTTTTATTTATAAGCATGATAACATAATGGAAGAAATTATTAATGTTTAGTGTTAATGTTATCAAAAAAGGTAGTTCATGTATTTTTTTTTATTGCATATAAATAAAATATTGACATCATTATATATTACAATATATATAAAAAGCATAAATTTTATTTAAAAGCTAACATTCTTAATAAATTTAAAATTTTAAAAAATTGTGTAATACCTTAAGAAAAATAATCATACAACTTTGATATTCTATCTTTTGCATGTTTGTGCGATCACACTAGCTTTATAGCACACGATATTATTAGAACTCCAAAGTTAAGCTTGTTAATACAAGTGTTGTGTTAGGATGGGTCACTTATTAAATAGTTCTACAATTTATCATACGTTTTCGTGCCATTTTTTAAACGAATGATAATTAGTTATAACATTATTAATTAAAAAAATAAATAATATAACAAATAGTGTATTATTATGTTTTAGTAATTATTTCAAAAAATAACTTTCCAATGTTATTGTTGATTTAATATAATAATAAATATAAAACATCATACAATATAATAAAATGTTAACTTTAATTTTTAATAATTAAATAAATTTTTTTCTTAATTTTAATAAATTAGAATTAATTTATCTTTATAATAAAATATATATATGTTGTATGATGAATTTTTAAATATAGAAATATTATATTATAATCAATTCCACATTAAAATAATATATTATTAATAAGAAAGTTTTAAATATTTTTTAATTTCTAAAAGAATAATAAACATAAAATTATTTTTTATAATTTAATATTATGAAATACTATATATGATTCAATATTATATTTTAAAAATATTATAATTTTAATTATTTTGATTTAACTTTTATTTAACTATTTATCTCACCTTTTTCTTTTTCCTAATGTCTATTAATTTCTCTCCCTTTTTTCTCTCTCTTATTATCATTCTCTTATTTGTCTCTTTATTCACTATATCTAAATATTTTTTAGGCTCTCTCATCACTATCCTTCTTTTCTTTTTTATTTCTCTCTCTTGCCTTTTTTTATTTATTCCTTCTATCTTTTTTATGTTCTCTCTTTTCTTTCCCTCTTTATTCAATAATCTCTCATCTATTTTTATTATTATTTTTTATTTCTATTTCGCTCTAACCAATCCATGATTTTCTCTCTCTAAGAGAATAATTATCTTTGTCTTTATTATCTCTTTTTTTAAGAATCAATGATGAATATTTAAAAAATGCTTTGTATTCCATAATCTAATATATAATATTTATGATAAATATATATTTATTATTTCTTTTTATTAAATAATTTTATTCTCCATTGTAAGAATGATAATATAATTGATGAAATTTATTTTTATTAAAGTCAATGTTCTAAAAAATAATATTTTATGTAAATTTTTTATTTATTTTATATAGATAATACATTAATATTACAATAAAGTTTGATAGACATAATAATCACACAACTAAGATTCTTAATATCTCTTACATTCTCCTAACCTTTTCTATCTTATAACCATTTCTATTTTGGTGTCTTCAAGATCTATGCCCTAATATTTTTCTTGGTCTCTTTCTCCTCTATTCATTATTAATTTCTTATTTCTCTCCCTTCCACTTTTTATTTTTTCTCTCTATCTCCCCTAATTTTCTTCTCTTTTTTATTAAATAATCTCTCATGCATCACTATGATTATTTTTCTCTTTATTTCATTCTTATTAATCCATAACTTTCACTATAATTATTTTTCTTCTCTCTCCTCTATTAATCTTTACTTTCTCATTTCTCACTCTTTTATTTATTTATTTATTCTCTCTATATCTTTTAAGTTCCCTCCTATGTTTTCCTCTTCGTTCAATCGTCTGTCATCTCTCTTTTATCATTTCTCTCTTTTTCTTCCTCTCATCAATCTATAAGTTTTTCTCTCTTTAAAATAGTTAATTCTATCTATATTTTCTCTTTCTTAAGAACATTAATTATCAAAAATTAGGAAATATCTCATATATCATATTTTAATATGTCATATATTTAAAAATATATATTTTTACTTGCATATTTATTAAAGTAAAATTTTAAATTAGAATAATATTAACTTAACAATAAAATATCATATATACTAATATCTATGCCATAAGAAACAACAATTGTTTTAATTTTTATTAATTTTTTATAAATATTAATTATACAATTACAATTCTTCTTTTTTGTGCATATGTGACAACATTAGCATTATAGTACTAGATCCAATTGGTACTTCCATTGCTAAGTTTGCTTGGATGATGGTAGTTTTGGGAAGGCGGGCCTCTTGAAAGTATTGTAGCACATTTTTCCATTTCATTCATTTTTCTAAGGATAGATAATTTATTTTAAAAACATATTAATGCTAAAAAATTAAATTATTATGAATTATAGTTCATGGACACTATTTTCGTAATTAATTATTAGTAACAATTTAATAAGATTTTTATTAATTTCATGAAATAATATGTTATCGCCTTGTATGATAGAATAAAATAATTATTTTTAACATAGTTTATTATAGATATATACGTTTTGTGCAAAAGTTTTTAAATATATTAATATTACATTGTTTCTCTTCATTTCAATGTCTCAAATTCTTGCACTCATTTCTCTCAGTCTATTGTTTTTCTTTTCTTTTTTCTTCAATAAATCATCTCTCATCTCTCTCCATTATTATTTTTCTATTTATTTTTCTTTTATTAATGTGTAACTTTTTTCCTTTTAATAAATATTTATCTCCATCTCCATTATCGCCTTTTTAGCTTATCAATCAAAAACATTTAAGAGATCTCTTATATGACATAGTATAATATATAAAACTTTTTATAAATATATGTTTATTACATTATTTAATTTTTTATTTACAAGCATGATAACATAATAGAAGAAATTATTATTTATTAATTTTAATATTATGAAAAATGATAGATCAAGTAATTTTTTGTTTATTTCGTATAAATAAAATATTGACATCATTATATATTATAATATATATAAAATATTAAACATTACTTAAAAGTTTGCATGAATAATAATTTAAAAAAACAGAAATTGTGCAATACCATAAGAAAAATAATCACACAACTTAGATATTTTATCTTTTGTATGTAATTGCGACCACACTAGCATTAAAGAACAACATATCATTAGAACTCAAAAGTTATGTTTAAACAATTATAGTGTTCGGATGGGTGATCTCTTAAAATGTCATTTTGTTGCTTATATTTTTTCATGAAATTAAATTTTTTAATGGATGACAATTATTTTTATTACATTATAACTTAGAAAAAATATTTAATATAAATAATAGTCGATAATTATGTTTTACTAATTAGTTTTTAAAAATAATTTTGTGATACTATAATTAATTTAATATAATAATAAAAATGACACATCATATAATATAATACAATATTTACTTTACTTTAGTTTACTATTAAGTGAAAAAGGTTTGTTAATTATAACAAACAAGAATTAATTTACTTTTATACTAGTACATATATGATGGATGATGAATTTTTGAACATTAAAATATTATATTATAGAATATTAGACATTTAAAAAATATTTTATTAATAGTTAAAAAAATTTAAATTTTATTTAACTATTTTTCTTAATTTTTTCTCTTTATCTCGATATCCCACAAATTTTTTTCTCTTTTTTCTCTCTCCTATAATCATTCTCTTATTTGCCTCCTTATTGTCCATATCTTAATACTTTTTTAGGCTCTCTCTCACGACATCCTTCTTTACTTTCTCATTTCATTCTTTTTCATATTTTTTTGTAATTTATTTCTCTTTAATATATGCTCTCACTTCCTTCTCTCTTATTTTTTTTTTTTTGTCTTTGTTCTTGATCTCCTTATAATATTCATGGCCTCTCTCACTTCTTTATCCGTCTCTACTTTCTCTTTTTTCTCTATTTCAAGAGTTTAATTTTTTTCTTTTTCTCATATATGTTCTTCTTTTTCTTTTCTTCTTCATTAAATTTTCTCTCATCTATCTCAATAGGTATTTTCTTGATTTTTATTTTATCAATCAGTAATTTTCAGTCTTATGGAATAACCATCTTCGACACAATTATATTTGTTTCAACTCATCAATTAAAAATGTTTAAGAAATATCTTGTGTTGTATAGTTTTATTTGTGATATACTTGACAAAAATATATTTTATTATAAATATTTGTTATGTAATTTAATTTTAAATTTATAAGAAAGTTAAAATAATAGAATAAACTTTCATTTTGAGTTGTCTACTTTCCAAAATTATAGTTTATGTAATCATTTATTAGTTTTATTTAAATAAAATAATTATATTATAATAAATGATGACATGTAACATGTATAAAGTTTTTTAAAAGTGCATAGGCTTTATAATTTATTAAATTTTTGTGATAGTTAATTACCATAAAATAAGTAATCACATAACTAAGATATTTTTTCTTTTAAATTTATGTTCAACCACACGAGCAATTTAGCATTGCATCTCATAGAACGCACAAGTTAAGCACGCTTGGGTGAGAGTATTATTGTGATAGGTGACCTTTTAATGGGCTTAATGTTGCACTTATTTTTTGTAGCATTCTTTGTTTTACAAACAATTAATAATTTTTATAACATTATAATGTAAGAAAAATTATTATAAATATTAATTCATAATTAAAATTTTAACAATTATTTTTTAAAAAAATAATTATTATAATAATAAATAAAGCACATAATTTGATAAAATAAAATAATAATTTTAATTTTTCTAAAACATTAATAAAATAAATTATATCAGTTATAGTAAATTAGAATTAATTTTTGTTTACGACAGTATATATATGTTGTGTATATAATTTTTTAAATATATAAATTTTATATTATAGAATATTAGAGATAAAAAATAATATTAAAATAATGGCCAAAATATCTTTTTAGTATTTTAAATATTCTGAAGAAAAAAATCTCAAATATTTCAATATTTTATTATTATTAAATATTATACAAAATTAACTTATTATATTTTAATAAATATTACAAGTTTTATTATTAAGATTTAATTTTATTTAATTATTTCTCTTATATTTTTATCAATATCACTCATATCTTATCACCTTTTTCTCTCTCCTATTATCATTCCTTTTTTTGTCTCTTTAAAATCGATATCCTAATATTCTTCTTGGCCACTTTCCTCTATTCTTCTTTAATTTTTTATTTCTCTTCCTTCTTTTTTATTTTTTCTCTCTATCTCCACTATGTTTTTTTTTCTCTTTTAAAGTAAATAATGCCTCATCTATCACAATTACTATTTTTCTCCATATTTCAATCTTATTAATCTGTAACTTTCACTTTTATGGAATAATTATTTCTTTCATTGTTATCTTTTTTCTATCTAGAAATTGACCATATGTATGAAATATCTCATATTGCATAGTTTAATATATAACAATAAAAAAAATCATATATTTTTTTAATGAGTATCGTTAGCTCCTATCATCGAGTTATATCCAATTAAATATTTACATCTTTATTTTTAAATATTTAAGATTTTTAAAGTATTGGTCAATTTTATGAGAATGTTGTTCTTTTTGTTTTTATCATCTTAGAATGAAACTTTATTGCAAATTTATGGCATTTCTTCGAAGTTGTTTTCTTCAGTTTGGTTATATTTCTTTTTAACAATAAATATCATAACATGTGACTATTACATCATTTTTATTTGAATTAATTATATTATTTCAATTTATTTCAAATCAATTTAAATATTAATTTACTTTATATTTAAATAGTAATATTGTTATTATTTATTAATTTTTTACTTTAGTTGTTTGCATCAATTATGAATAAGGTCCAATTGATACAAATTGAAGATCATTATAATCATCTTAGCATGCTGAATAAAACTAAATATTTTTTGTAAATATTTAAATATTTTATTTTCTATGGTTTTGGCATGCATTATGTGTTATTTAAATTTGTACCTAATTTGACATTCGATAATCTAAGCTTTTTATTCCCTTATTACGTTCAAATTCAATTTTCATATGCAATTGATGTTGCTATTTCAAATTTCATAGCAATTCTAAACGAAGTTTCTTCATACTATAAATCTCCTCTTATGTAATCTTTAAATCCCTTTGATTTAGTAATTTTATAATTCTTTGATTTATCTAATTACATGTTTAATATGTATTTACTTATTTTTAAAGCAATAATTTACAAATATTTATGAATATTTACAATGGTAATTCATGCTAATTCTAAATAAATGCTCATGAAGACATCAGAATTCATGTGACTTGTCTAAAGGAGCTCTACAAAATGAAATATTGATTTTTAAATTTTTTATATAAACTTTATTTTTAAGGGTTTTTGAATGCTTAATGGGACATTATTATTTCTACCTAATATAATAACCAAGAAAATTTCACTCAATCAATTTATTACCTTGGAATTCAATTTTCCCATATTATTTATCTTATTTCTTCAAGGATTTGTCCTCTTATTTACTTATAATACTTTGCAACTCAAAATCTTTTCATGTGTCAAATCACTTTTATTTTGTTATATTTCGTTATTTAATTTATCTCATTTTAACTTTAATAAACATCAGCTACATCGTAAAATAATAATTTATTATTATTTATGTTTATTTAATTTGTTAATTTAAAGTAATTCCAAAAAAATTCAATGATGAAGAAAGCAATCCCACTAGAGTCATGTTGATCAGCACTAATAACTAAAAAAGTATTTTCATAATATTTTAACTTTTTAATTTTTTTTGTTTTGGACTTAAGAAGATATTTGATTTGTACCTAATGTGGTGACCAAGAATGTTACATACAATTTCCTTAGTGCATTGGAAAGTAAAAGAATCCTCCAATTTATCTAATTTTTCAATATATTTTCTTTGATTCGGCAGTATTACTTTGTAACTTTAAACTCAAAACCTCCACATGTTTGAATTAAGCTATATTATAATTTTAAAATTTATCTCATTTTAATTTTAATTTATATTCACTTTAAATTTAAATAACACTTTATTATAGTTTATAAAAATTTATAATCATAATTCATTGTAATTCTTTATGGAACATATTGATTTTTACCTAATTTGATATTTAAGAGGGTTATACTCGACCTATTTAGTGCCTCAAAATTTAATTTTCTCCTACTATTTTTTCTATTAACTTCTTTCCTTTAAAAATTTAATTTACCTGATTTTATTATGTTGCATTGTTTCAATGTATCTCATTTTAATGTTAATAAATATGAAGTTAACATTTAAATAATAATTTATTGTTATTTATGTTTACTTAATTTTGAAATTCCTATTAATTCAAAAAGGAATTTGATGGAGAAGAAAGAAATGCTATTGTGGTCATCTTGATGAGTACTAGGAACTAAATGATTATTTTTGTTGTATTTTTAATAATTATATATTTATTATTTGATGTGTTTTTAGTTATTTAACATTTTTTATTTTTTTGATGATTTTATTATCAACGATGTTACACCTAATGTGCTTAGTATCTTGGATAGCGATAGTTCCATGTAATTTACCCTATTTTTTAATATTTTTTCTTTGAATTGTCTCTATTACTATAACATAAAATCTTTTCATGTGTGATCTTTAAATCACTATTATTTTGATATGTTATATTTCTTAAATTTTTTATTTTGACTTAATGCTTTTTTATTTAATATTAAATAATAATTTATTATTATTTACATTAATTCTCTTTAGTAATTAATAATAATTCCAAATGACAATAGATCTTATTAAAACAAATTTCATTAGACTTATTATGAAAGGCTCTATCAAGTTAAATGTTATTATTTTTTATTTATATTATTTTGGTTTCTTTAAAAGTTTTAAGAGTCATTTTGGTTCATACCTTAGTTAAAAATGATGGTGCTACACTATTACACCTTATTATCTTCGAATGTAACTTTGTCATATAATTTATCTCATTTATTAAACTTTTTTATTTTATTTAGTTATATTTTTATGAGACAATAATTCTCCTATCATAAGACTTTGAAAACACCTTAATCTGATTACATTACAAAGCTATAATTTATTCATTTCAACTTTCATAAATATTTAATTATTTACGAAATCACTATTTATTATTATATATGTTTAATTACATTGATAATTCATAGTAATTCAAAATAAGGTTTGATGGAGATGAAATAATTATTGGTGGACTAATCTCCATGCACTTTTTACAGGTAAATATTTATTCTTATACTATTAAATATTTTAGTTTTAAAGTTTTGGTACATTTTAATAGAATTTTTTATTCAGTTGATAATCTAGGATGTTACACATAATATCCCTTGTATCTTAGAATGCAACCTCCTTATATAGTTTATCTTATTTCTCCAAATATTTGTCTTTGAGTTAGATATATTAGTTTATTTATCTGAATCTCCTCTTATATGACCTTTATATCACATTGACTTGGTTATGTTATATTACTTCAATTTATCATAATTTACCTTTAATATATATTTACTTCAAATAATAAACATAATCTATAATTATTTATTGTTATTTTGATTTAACATTCAACTATCAGTGTAAAATGGGTCCAATTGAGACAAAACAAAAGTCGTTAGAATTATCTCAATAATCATTATCTAATTAAGTATTCATTTTCATTTTTTTAGTTATTTTGTCATATACTTTACCTCACTTCTTCAAATGTTTTTTATTAACTTTGTTAAGTAATTATGAAACTCTGAACCTATTCTCAAGTTAACATTACATAGTTGTTTTAACTTATTACATTGATTTGATTAATGGAATTTCCTTTTTATTTTATTTTTACTAAATACAAAAGATAATTTATTGTTGTTTAGGATTACTTCCATTTGTAATTCAAAACCAAACAAACTTTACTAGACTAACCTTGATGAGTTTTATCTAATTAAATTATGTTTTTATTTTAAAATACATAATTTTCCTATGTTTTGCATTCTTTATAAACGATATGATTTGTAGTTGATCTTGACAATCGACAATCTTACTATTGACCTCCTTAATATCTTTGAATGCATCATTCTTTCACAATTTATATCATTTTTCTAAAACATTTTTCTTTTATTTAGATACATCGCTATGAAACTCTAATTCTAAAATCATAAAACCCATATATCACTTTGATTTTGTCATATTATATTTCTTTAATTTATCTTATTTCAATTATAATATATATTTCGCTCACTTAAATATAATCATTTTTATTGTTTATTTTTTTCTTTGGCAATTCATAGTAATTTTGCTAACTATACAAGCCATTTTGATTCATACAAGAAGTAGATGGAGAAGAAGGAGAAGAAGGAAAAGAAGAAGAAGAAGAAGAAGAAGAAGAAGAGGAAGATGATGAAGAAGAAGAAGAAAAAGAAGAAAAGGTGAAGTAGAAGAAGAAGAAGAAGCAGAAGAAGAAGTGTAAAAAGCAAAAGAAGATGAAGAAGTAGTAGAAGAAGAAGAAGAAGAAGAAGAAGTACAAGAAGAAGAAGTAGTAGAAGAAGAAGAAAAAGAACAAGAACAAGAAGTAGAAGAAGTAGTGGAAGTCAAACTTCACTAGATATTTTTCTTAGTACTTGATTTTGTGGATAGTGTTCTTACAACCATTCTCCTTAGTACCTTGAAATGCAATTCTGTCGTATAATTTATCTCATTTATGCAATTCTTTGAATTTAATTTTGTTATATTGCTATATACTAAAAACCTCTTTCATATGGCTTTACTTTTTTTAATTTTTTTATTCTAGATTTCTTAAATTTATGTCACTTTAACTTTAATATTTATTTAATTTGGTAATTTACAATAATTGAGATGAAAAAAATATTATTTGACTCATCTTAACAAGTGATATCTAATTTAAACTATTTTATTTTCTTGGATTTTGGCATTACTTCATGATATTTTGATGCATTCCTATTTTAACAAAAAAGAATCTATCGTCAATCTCCTTTATATCTTAGAATTCAATATTCCCTTATAATTGATCTTATTTTCTAAAATGTTTCACTATTATTTATTAATAACACTAAAACTCTCTAATTTTCTTAGTATGACCTATACATCACTTTGATTTGGTCATATTACATTATTTTAATTTATCTTATTTCAATCTTAAGATATATTTACTTATTATTAAAATAATAATTTATTTTTTTATGTTTAAATATTTTTGAAATTTGTAGTATTTAAAAACAATCTTTGATGGAGGCAAAACAAACGTCTTTCGACTCTTTCTTATGAGCTATATCCAGCTAAATATTCATTTTTATAATTTTATATAATTTATTTTTCTAGGATTTTTCATATTTTATGACATCTTTTGATTCATACATGATTTAATAAACAAGAATATATACTTAATCTTATAAGTACCATGGAATCAAACTTTTGCAACACTTTACCTCATTTTTGTAATTTGTTTCCTACTTTGAGCTTATATTACTTTATAAGTCTAATTCTTTTGAAGTGTGACCAATGGATTTCATTTATTTGTTTATATTATATTACTTTAACTTTTCTCATTTAACATTTACAATTTATTTACATCATATTAAAAAAAATATTATATTTTATGCATGTATGCTTTAGAATTCGTAAAAATTCAAAATTAGGTCAACTTAAGACGAAATAGACGTCGTGAGGCTCATCTAAAGCAACTTTATCCAATTAAAAGTTTATTTTTTCAATTTTAGAAACATTATTTATGACAACTTAAGTATGTTTATGATATGTTTTGATTTGTGTTAGATTTAACAATCGAGGATGTTCCACTCTATCTCTTTATTGTTTTGAAGTGCAACTTGCATATGCAAATTATTTCATTTGTTTAAATTTTTTATTTTAACTTGGTTATATTATTATGAAACACTATGTGTTCTATCATTTGACCTTTATGTTAATTTATTTAGTTATATTAAATTACTTTAATTTATCTCATTTCAACTTTAATTTATTTGAAGAATTTTATTTTTTTGATATTTTGGTATATTTTAAAAGACTTTCATTTTTACATATCTTAAAAGTCCTAGTGAATCATTATTATCATTTGTAAAGCTTAATTCTCATCTAATTATGAATTTTTTGAATCAATGTCTAATATTACACATTCTTTTTTCTAAATAAATCACTATTCATTTGCTATTTTCAATAAACTCTTTGCATAGATGTAATAGCATTCTACCTGATCAAAGTATAGCACTAGCACATTAAAACTACTACTTCAAATTTTAGTTTTCTAATCTAGCTTAAGGTTTGTGGAGTGGTCTACATTGAAATGATTTTGTCTAGATTAATGTCATTTCTTATAATCATAGTGTTATTTGTATTGGTTAGGATGATCCATAACTTGATCATTCTTTACTATACGCACAAAGCAACAAACGATGTGGTAGCTATTCTTGTTGTAACTTGCCAATTTTATGAGGTGTGTTTATACCATGATTTCGTGAACGTTTCTCATAATGAATTTGATTGGATGAATAATCTACAGAGTTTTTAGGCCAGTACTTTGATTTTAGTGGCAACATTTTTAACATCGAGCTTTTTTTTCTCGAATGGGATAATATCTTCATCGAAGGGCTCTAACGGGAACCATTAAAGTTCATTGGGCTTTTCTAGAGGAACTTTATCGTTGAAATTCTTATTCTTTTTGTAAAAGTATTTGGTTGATCCATCACATTAAGAGGTTGGTAGGTATGTTGTTTGATACACTTTTGATAGCTATTTGTTATTCCATCTAATCATGTTTATTTATATGTTATCAATAATGTATTAGCTTGTTGATACTTTATTTCACCCATTAATGACCTTAATTCTAAGATATTTGAAATACAATGACCATTTGACAAGGCCTTCTTGGGTCTTAGTTAAGTTTAACTTCTATTTGTGGCTTTATCTAACATAATAAATCCACTTTGTGTAGATTAGTTCTCTTACCTGACATTTTTTGTGTTAGGTATAAAAAATTAATTTCAAAAATTATTTCCTTACTACTATGAAGAAGATGATGCCAACTACAAAATGAGAGGTGCAAGAGCACAACATCTTGGAGTCAAGAAGTTGTCCATTTTATCACAATAATGTGAATTCCTTATTCCATGAATTCAGGACTCAGACACAATATTAATAAAACAAGTGAGATGGAGCCCTCCCATGTTTAGCCTCATCTACAAACTAACTAGACACCCCTAATTACCTAAAGAAATAGTTCACTCTATGTTAAGTATCTTGTCAATAAGTATCATCTTGTCTATGGCATGAAACAAAACTTGTTATCTTGTGATAAAGCATATCAATATTAATCAATGGTATCAAATAAATCATTGCATAATCCATAAGCCATCCAAAAGTCTAAGTTGATCACATGAAATTTAAAAATAAAGATTTCAAAGTCTGCTGTAATAGCCCTTTCATAATCCAAAATCCAATAAATACAAATGATAATATTGTGTATGAATAGAAAACAATAGCATCATAAATTACCAACTAATGAATAATCTTTTAAAGTTATTACTGTAATGCCCTTTTTTTAACTCCTATTTAAGCTCCTGTGCATTACCACCTACAGATGGTAAAAGTAAGAGGCATCAGCCATGCTCAATACATATAGTCCTCTTGTTTTCCAATAAGAATAACATTGTAATAATATAATAGCATATTAGTAAAAAAAAACTATTTGCATAGATAGTGATACCACAAAAGTCATCGCAATCTTCCAAACTAATCAAAAGCATAATGGATGCTTAGTGACTTACAAATTATTGACACTCCCTAAATAGACATCATATCCTTAATGCATTTTCTAGAGTCCAATCTCATCCCAAAATTTATGCTTTTTTATAAAAAGTCCAATAAATTATTGCTACCCCATGTTTCTTTATGTGTACCTCATAACCACATAGATCTTGACTAGGTTTCTCATAGTACAGTCTTTTGTGATGTCTTATAGTTAAATGGGAATGAGCAACCCCAAGATCCACATCACATGTTCTAAAATCCCATCAATAAGGCTCTACCATTTATAGGATAGTTACATATGATTCTAGGAATAATTAAAAATTCGAGGCACTCCCAACTATATCACAACTAAGTTTACGATCTACTATTGATCTTGAACTAGCATATGGTGCTCAACAAAACAAAACAACTTAGTAAGAGTCTTATCATCTAGTATATTTAACAACTTAACTTTTGTGGTTGGGTAATCAACTTGGTTTTACTGCATGGTAAGCTATGTTATCATAGATGTAGACTTTCTTATTAATTAAAAACACTCCATAAGTTTTGATCTTCAAATATCTAAGGGTCTATTATATATTTTCTATAACTCTAACTTATCTTTTAAGATAACGTTATAGCTTTCTCTAAAACCTTAATCATCTATCAAGATCATCTATTGTTTTCTCAAAAGTCTAATAACTATATAAGCTAACTTAGGGTTTTCAATAGATCCTAAAGCCTACTTGTGAACCAATGTTAAAATCTTGTAAACTATATTGAAAATCAATTCAACACCCACTTAAGCTAAAAATACTTTGTTGAATTATGTACAGTCAATGCCTTTTTTCAATTTTTGGTTGACATGAGTTTCACTAGCGACTCTCACACATAATCGAACAACATGAGCCACTATGCCATTTAAAACTGCCTCTCATGAGTTGTATATGACAACCAAATTACTCTTTGCCACAAAAATTCGTGTCCTAAGAGCCTAATTCAGGGCTACTCATGATTTGCAAAATAATCAAAACAAGACAAAGCTTTAGCCAAAATCCAATCGAACCATCAACCACCTTGGCCTCTATTAACAACCCTTCTAAGGCCAAACCTTTGCACTTTATTTCAAGTAGCCCTAATTTTCCATCTAATTCAGAGCCTCGTCAAAACATAGCTTAAAACAAAGTGTTCTTAAGGACTTACTAACTACTGGATATCCCTAGTCTTCCCTTAATTTCTATCTTTTTTTGCAAATGTTGCAGTGCATAAGAGTTATATTACTTTATTTATGCTTAGTTATGATGCAATCCTTGACCCATCCAAGGTATGTTTAAGTCAATACTTACTTTTAACCCTTACTAGTGTTACTCGGGTGCCTAACCTATCCAAGGTTCAAATTTAAATCCTTAGGTATTTAACTTCTAAATCCTAAATGGATAACTTCTTAGTAAATAACACTGAGATTTCAAACCTAATTCATTTTAATTTTAAATCCATAATAATTTAATACCAATCCTCATGTTTCCCTAGACAACCCTGATAGGCCTTTAGAATTAGTTTGAGTTGATAAAGTGTACTAGTTAGCAATTTTAATTTTTAATTCATAATCACTTCATCATTGCACCAAAGAAAGGACAAACTTTTGACTTCTTTTGTCGTCTATAAAAGACCCTCAATCTTTCTAGTTCATGGCTTTGTAGGTAATTCTTATTTTCTAAAATAATTAGCATAATCACAAGACTTACAAAAGTAACATTAAAAATTAAAATTCAAATCTTATGTTCCTATTCATGCTCTATATTAACTTAACATAAAACAACAATATTTCATGTTATTATTGGTTTTGAAAATATTGCAAATCAAAAACATTACCTCAAACTTAGAATTTTAAACTTGACAATACACATATGCACTAATGATTTTCTTAAAGTGGAGCTTAATTGAAAACTTTTCAGCTGTGATGTTAAATAAATATTCCTGGCATTAATTTAATTTTAAAATCAAAATTACAATATCAATTTACATTACTTAATCATCACCAGTACTAAAGATTTTAAAAAAGAAATCTCAACATTAAAATTGCATTTTTTTATGATCTAATTTATTTTTAGAAGTAGTCATGCTATAAAAGTTTTGTTTTAAGGAGTAATAAAGGTCCATTTTCATGTCCATAAAAATTCAATGCTTTTGTGAATGTTACATAACAAAACGATACATTTAACATCCAAAATAGTAACTTCATGAATAATTTTGACATTTAAGATTTCATATTTCACCATGCAAAGCCAAGAAAAAGCTCATATTTGCATAGCAAGTGTTACCCACAAAGTTTCTTTCCATTGCAACATACAATAATTACTACAAGTAAATGTCTTCTCATAAGCATCTATAGAAAACATCATCATTATTTTTGTTTTAACAAGTACATTAATATTGCAATCATAATTTCATAACAGCATCATATTGTTTTAGTCAAGCATGCCACATAGTTTTGATTGCCTAAATCTATCAAATTCATTCTTAAATCAAGAAGGCAATTTTAAGTAACATAAACAAGCATTTTAACTATCAAATTGAAATATAATGACTGGGATACCATCATGGTTGGGCAATTTCAATAAGTTAAATCTTAGCACTAAGAGAAATGAGCAATAGATCTTATTTAAAATGTTATTTACATGATTCATGGACATTGTCTTAATTGTTATTATCATAATATACTTCTAATTTTTTATGCTAAAGCAAGGGTTACCTAACCTTGAAACTATGTTAAGAACAATGCAAAATGTGGGTATTATTTTCTTATTGAAGAAAGCTTTAGATCCCATTTTTTCTATTAGTAGCTTCTTTGCCCTAAGTTTTTCTCAAGTAGGTGTTCTTAGAAGAGGCCATGATTAGAAGGTAACAAAAAGCCTATCCCTAATACATCTTAAGCTCTTATAAAGCAAAAAAAAATAATCCTTAAATTATTGAATGTCCTATTGGAAAAGTGAAGATAAACCTCATTTTTATATTAAGGACTCATGCATTCTAGTTTTGGTTTTTCACTTTAGTTTATCTTCCCTTATTTATCTCTATCAAAGTTGTTTCCATTTCTTATATCTAAGGTACTTCGATTGCAATTGTTAGGATAAAAAATAACTCAATTAAAAAAAAATTTATCCCATTTCTCCATATTGTACTTGTACTATTGCTATTGTTCTATTATATGATGTGCTAAATATGACTTAACTAACTACTAACCACACTAGTCATAATGATATGAATCTAAAATTTGTACTTCTATGATGAAATGACAAACTATTTCTCACTTTGCAACCCAATGATTCACTATATCTATTGCTTTTCTTTGTTATATAGTGCCAATACGATTACTGTAATTGTGCTATTCAATCTCACACATTTCATGTTACTTGATAAACTTAGAATAATTTTCTTTTCTTATTGTCATACTTGTGTGCTCCTAACTTTCTTACCTAAACTTGCAAGAATGAGCACTTTTACAAAACATACCATCAAATGGTCAAAACTTTATTATTTATTTATTCTTCACTTAAAAAATCATTAAATAGTGAGCATTTATATGGTGTTCTAAAACGATTTTTGTGCATTCACAATTTGCACTTTGGTAAAAAGTAAGAACTTCAAAATTTTTATAGGTTGCATTGTATGTTGTCGTTCTTTATATAGCACAACATTCATATTTTCAAAAGAGGATAGTGTGCATAAAGTATGTGATTTTCAAATTAACACTCATGTATGACACATCCATTTTGCATTAATATTCATGAGTTGAATTTAATTGCTTAGACAATTCATGATTGGTATATGATGCAAAAGGCAACAAGATATTTATAAATACTTCAAGAAATAATGATGTATTGTTTGTTTTTTTACATTTTGGCATGTTGGAAAATGTGTCAGGTAACATACACAAATGTAATCAACTACATTACTACACTTCTATATGATAATGGATTATCCATTATGGTAAGTCCTATTCAAGGAGGAATATGATGACAATGAAAGATTATGATTTTACTAAGCATGCCATTAAAAATTGTTGCAAGTAAATTTTCTTATCAAGATATTTATAAAAAAAATATCCCTAAAGAAGTGAAAACTTAATTTAATGAGTTTAGGATGATTTTAACAAAAGCAACCAATGTAAATAAGATTTCAATCTAGAAGAACAAAGGAAATGAATGCTCATAATTTTAAAATTAGTTGCTTCATTTTCCCAAAAGCTCATAACATCACTTAAATTTCTTATTACTATTTGAGACTTTTTAACATCACAATGCAATACTTTGTGGTTCATTTTACATATTCGTCTTTATGTTCAAAAGTTTGTAACCTTTTATTTTTCAAAACATATCATGACCATCGCACACCTCTCATTTGGTCAGCAAATATATGTTATTTTCTCTTTTTTATGCATAAATTTTTGTAAAGTTTAGTAAATAAGTTAGTTTCATTCTAATTGTGCCTTTATGGAGAATCAATTGTGTGATGATATCAGGAGAAATAAAACATTGTAGGAAAAAGAACATTGAGTGCCAAATAATGAATATTGTACACTACTATGTTGGTTAATCCTATAGGACAATCAGTTAACAAAAACAATCCAGATGCAATTACGAATAAGATATTAAAGTGAGCTTCGGCCATACCAATACGGCATGGTTATGATATAAGTGCGATAATTTCATGAGCATTATGGCCCTTTACATCTTTAATTGCGAACAAAGAAAAAAGTGGTGTTTAAGAACATGACCAGAACACAACATACCATGTCATCCAGTATAATAAGGAGAGAAATGTGTTCAACTATAAAACTTGGTTAACTTAGCTAATTGCAATAAAATACAAGGGCATTAATGAAAGAAATGGAGGTGATGTTATGGTCATACAAGTGTGAAGTAAATCAACATACAAGTATGGAAATAAGAGCACAAAAACGGTCCAAGTGTGGCGAGTTGGGTATCATTACACTACAATTAGTTTTAACTTATAAATAACATAAGGCCAAGAATTGTGTCACACAAGAGAAGCATAACATTATGATAAAAGAAATGTATGTATGGTGTATTATCACACACAAATAACATAATGGTGAAGTAACAATCAAAGGAATTAATAGTTGATAATAGTAAGTTTATTACATTGTGTAGTATAAGTGTGATATAGAGAAGTTAGTAAACTATATTTTTTTTAATTGCTTTTAATCCGAACTATTGGAATTATGGTGCCCTAAAACTAAATTTGGAAACAACTTCTATAAGGAAGGTGACATTAGGATTATGGTACTCAAATTATAATACTGGTTCTCCCTAATACTACTCATGGATGCCATTAAGCTAGATTAAGAGTTTGTGATAATTCATATATAAATTGCATCAGTGTAGTAGTTGAATAGAATATAATGAACCCATGTTTATCTAAACTATTTATTAATTAATATACTTACGTATATAATTTATATTATTTAACTTGTATTTTTACTAGAATAACGAATTTTTCAACATCTTCACTATCAAGCAAAACGAGTGTGTGGGAAACCAAAAAAGATGATGAATTAGAAGTTGTAAAATATTTTTGCTTTTTTTTGGAATGTATTTATTTTTCAAATTTTCTTTAAAGAAATTGTTTACTTTTTTAGAAAACCTTGATACTCAAATTTTCATAAATAACTTTTAATTGTTATGATTAAGAAAAAATTCAAATAAAAATTAAAAAAATCCCAAAATTTTTAACTTGTACAATTCAAACTAGTACCATGTCCAGCCATAACCAAGGTCAAGAAAAATATTATTATTTTTAAAAATACAACTTAAAGTTTTTACGAACATTTGACCTACAAGTTATTAACTTTTATGGGTTCAATTATAAACCAACCTCTTGTAAGCTTAACCTAATCCTAAATTTTTAATTAGATCAAACAAATCTCACCCTTTCACAAATACTGAGCTACAAAACCCAAAACAAAAAAAATTACAACAAGAAAAAATTCTGATAAAGAATACAACTTCTTATCCTTTTGATGAACAATTCATGGAACAAGTTCAAAATTATAAATGGGTATGATAAAATAAAATCTTAGAAGTGTAAGGCATAATTAAAGGAGTTTTGAATTTCAAGTTGTAGCTAAATCATTTCATTTTGTTGTGGGATTTCATAGTAATAGAATATCACACAACACTATTGAGATCTCAAAATTATGTTAACATTCATTAGTTTCTTCATTCATAATGGTTGGGCTTTTATATAAAAATTTGATCATCGCTATTGAAAAGTCAAGGAAAAGAAATTTTAAAAGTTGGTACCAAATAGTTTAAAAACTCTTCCAAATGACTTCTTCAAGGGCATAAATAATAGCTTTGGAATTAGTTATTATGCGAGATTGACCAGCACTATTGAATCTAATAAGAGAATCTATTAAATTAACGATTATAGTAATAGAAGAGAATGGATGGTTGGATTAGGGAGGATTAGATTTAGGCCATCTGATCACATCGTATTAGATATACATCGTTCCTTTCATAAATAATAAATGCTAAAATGATCTCAATCACAGGATTCAAAATGGAGAGCTCTAAGCTATTTGCTTCATGGATTAGTTAATTGATATTTTAAAAAATGCTAATAATTGGATAAAATTTGATAAAGTTTTTTTCATCTGATTGGAGTCTTGAAACATCACTTATAATCTAGTGAACTCTTATCTTAATCAATGATTAGATGATTAGAACTCATGCATGCTATGACACTAAGGTGTCGAACATGTGAAAACATTCTTGCCCCCCAAAGAATGATATGAGATGTGTTTCATCATCATAAAACGTTACCATACGTGTAATGTTAGTTGAAAGGTGGTTGGCTCTTGCTAGTTTGTTAAGGATTTCATTATCTAGGTCACTTGTATCTTTTAGGTTTAATATATGAAGGTTTGACTCTAACAATTGTACACTTTTTCATGTTTTGTGAACTCAATCCTTCCTCTACCTTACCTAATCTTGGTTCAGGACTATGCCTTAACCAAGATAAGGCTCGACCCTACTTGGTTCTATTGTTCTCTTATTACGAGGCTTATCATGCCCACACAGGCTTGATTGACACAAGTGCATTGCACTTTCGCCATGCTCGAGGGTTTGGCCTAGGATATATATATTATAAAAACAACATGATTTTGATAAATTTTTTTCTAATTTAACAAAAAATTGGCAAAAATTCACAAGTGACATTTAAAAAGGAATGAATTATGTGAAAAAATGTAATCCAAGATGTATTGTAACACAAGGAAAGAATTGAATATTTCAAATACCTAACAAAGATTTGAAATTGATAGGAATAAAGTGATGTTTCGTATGTTTAAATGTAAGAAAGCTAATATTCTATTTCATAAAAAGAAATAATTTTCAAATTTGACGTCCATGTCTTCAATCCTTTTGGCTTGTTGTACAATCCAAGGTTCTTTGATGACCAATAATTCTCCATTTTTAAAAGTTCTTGACTTGTTCATTAAAACTGAACTTAACTAATACCAAACAAACCCATTAGAAAAAATTTAAACATTTATGGCTTAGCTCATGAAACACAAGGGTACCTAACAATCTCCTTTTGATGTTAAAAAGATAAAAATTGTTTAAAATTGAAGAATTTATGCTCTCCTTTATTTTATAAATCCCTTTACTATGTATTCTCCAAAAATTTGTGTCTTCTAACTTTTATATAAACTTTGATCATTGTCCCCCTTTGTACCATGAAAAATGAAGTACAATTTACAAAATTTACTTTACACCTACTCTTACCTTATCATTTTAATTTGATGTGGTGGAAGTGTTTTAGTAAACATGTCTATCAATTTTTTCTTGGTAGGAACTTATTTGAGTTATACTAGGCCTTTAGCTACTTGATCTCCAATAACATGATATCTTACATTTATGTGATTGGTCTTAAATTGATGAAGTTTTATGTTTACTTAAGCCAAGTAACTAGTTTTTTTAATTTTAAACGATAATCTTGAAGTTTTAATCTTAACCACTATGCTTGACCAACATTGCATTTGCCCACAACATAATTGACTCCTATGGTCAATAGAGCTGTACAAATTGCTTCTTGCTTAAGCATGAAATTGGACAATTTCCTAGCAATTAACTTTTCTTACCTCACAAAGCCTACAAAGTTTTAATATTTGTGACTTTTAAAAACTCTTAAAATAGAATTTTTTATTAGGATTTGATTTAATCACTATTAAATGTTTTTTCTTAGGATTTGATTGGAGTTCAGCACATAAGAAAACATTAAATAAGATGTCCAGTCTATTAGCTATGAAATATGGTAGGGATCCAATAAGACTACTACAAACTTTTGTCAATGGCTTACCTTAACTCATCTAAATCTAAATGGATGGATTAATTCATTACAATCTTCTTATGTTTCATATTTTCATAATAAAGTTTTTGAATAATTTTTTTATGTACTTTGTTTGTGAAATAAATATTCCTTCATTTGTTGTTTTATTTGAAATCCTAAGAATAAATTTATCTCACCCATCAAACTCCAAACAATCTACCATGCCATTAAGTCACAAAACTTTTTGACACATATTTTCATTTATGCTTCTAAAAGTTATGTCATCAACGTAAACTTGTACAAGCAATAAAAGATCACCAAGAGCTTTTAGGATTAGTGTTGTATTCACTTTTTCTTTCTTAAAATAACAATCAACTAGATAATTATTCAATCTATGATTTAATGCATAAGGAGCTTGCTTAACACCATAAAGTACCTTCTTAAGAATATATACTTAATCACCATATGCATGGGTCTCAAAACCTAGGGTTGTTTTACCTAGACATCTTCTTTTATTATCATATTTTAAAATGAACCTTTTAGTTCCATTTGAAATAATTTAAAATTCTTATGACATGAATATAGTGAGAGAATTGTAACGTCTTTTAATCTCGCTATTGACACAAATGCCTCTTCAAAATCTATAACTTGAACTTAGATGTAACTTTAAAAAGAAATCTTGCTTTGTTTCTAATGATCATTCCATTTTTATATAAGTTATTTGAAATACCCCTTTGTTTCCAAATCACTTGTTTATCACTAAATCCAAGTATTAGTTCATACACTTAGGTTCTCTCAAATTCATCTAACTCTTGATTAATATCTTAAACCCAATGATCATCCTTACGGGACTGTATTATAGTTATTTGTCTTATTAGAGATAAAAGTGCATTATAACCATTTGTTTAGGTGATTCTAGCTCTAACTTATTGATTAACATCTCCTATAATTAATTCCTTTAGGTGTGAAGCTTAAAAATCAATATTATGTAATTGATGATTAGCCTCATCATCTTTTGTACTTTTTCTTTTACGTTCATCCTAATTGAAGTTGTAAAATTTGGCAAACCTATGTCACTAATTCATATTATCTTTTGGTTAGTTCCTGATCATATGATTTGAGCATCTACTATCTAATACCCAAGAGCTATATCTTAATTTTCTTTTTACTTATGGTTACATAAATTTTAAATTTTATCTTAGTAACAAGAAAATGCGATTTCAATTAGTGTAATTTTTTTGCTTACTTCTACAAAAACTTCTTGTGCTACTTTTAACCTATAAATACACTAAAATCTTTAGTACCTTACTTTAGGTACCATAGCAAACTTGGATTGACAAGTAGCAATCACTACAAGAGTATTCATATTGCTATTCTTAATCACCCATTTGAAACAAGGTTTACAACTAAAAATACTTTTCTTAATTTGATAATCCATGATAGTACGACCTTCTGTGGAGCAATAAAAATATTTAACAACTAAATTGTTATACGTATCCCCAAAAGAAGACATATATTTATGCTTGGGACAATAAACATTTGAAGCATTATAAATTTTGTATTGTTTAAGAGAATAAACCTTTGTTTCTAAGTTATGGATTTCCATTATAAAGAGGTTTTCTTAATAATCATAGAGGTTTTTATCACAATTTTGAGCTATGTCTATTTTCATTTGCTCATTTTCTTTCATGAAAAAAATCTAAAAGTTCAAAGAAGTTAAAAAAAATGAAGTTAAATAAATAATAACATCTAAGTAATTATCCTCAAGAACTTCACAAGGTCAACAACTTATCTCATTCTCTTCTTCTTCATTAGATGTATTAGATTTATCATCCTTTAACATGGAGCATATCATTCATTCCTCCTCACTATTTGAGCTTGTAGCATCTAAATCTTCCAATGCACACCAAATAGCTTGAAAAGCCTTTTTATTATTTATTCTCTTCTTTTTTACTTCCTTTCTTTTGTTGTCATTAAGTTCCAAACATTCTAAATTAACATGACCAGCTTTTCCATAGTCATACAATCAGGTTGCCTCCTTATTCTCCCTTCATTTCTTATTTTTTCTAATGCCAATTTACAAAATATTTTGCTAAAGTTTTAATTAAATATTTAACATGAAAATTTAGCTCTTCTTCCAAATCCATAAAAGAAGTCATGTTGGACCAATTGAAATAATGGATGATAATCTTCAATAAAATCCATTTCATAAATCGATTCAACTATTGATCATCTTAGTAGAACTATAATGACCTTTTTAACACACATAATTGTAGCTTAACACCTATTTATTACCTTATGATATGCATAGTAAATACAAATAAGGAGATATAGCATAAATTAATTCTTACACTTGAAGGAACTTATAAAGTTTGCTCTTCTCACATAATTGTCATTACCAATGATTATGAAATTTCTTCACTAAAAGTATGGGAATATTTTTAAAATGATAAATTCTTTTGTTTGCAATTTCAAAGATGATGTAGAGTCATGCCTACAATAAGAAGGTAGAACTGCGATCTTCTAAGAACCTTGATGCAACAACAATTATATAGCGACAACATTAGATCAATGTGTTTTTGTACATTTCATGATTACCTTTAGAAAAAAATTGATAGAGTATAAAAATCCCTTAACCAAATTACACACCATGAGAAATAACATTAATGAAAGATCCCACAAATCCAATGACTTGACTTCCACTAAAGGAAACCTAATGTAGTGTTGTCCCATACATAATGCAGAGGGAACAGTTAGAGGCATAGTAGTACTATTTTGACTCATTGTTGAGCCAAGATTATCTTGAATACATCTCATTACTCTTCAATATCATTACCAATGTTGGAGACAACTATAGTCAAAACTTTTTTATTGAACATTTCTCATTTGTTTTTTTGTCTAGTTCTTATGTTATTTGCAATTGTACTTTAGTTTAAGTCTTTTGAAGATCAATTGATAGTATTTTAAATATTTTTAGCTTTAAATTACTACAAGATGTCCCTTTCATAGACCCACAATTCTATTTGTGCAATATTTAGCTAGAAATTACTTTAGAAAGGCTTTGAAATTTGTTTTGGATTACTTTCACCATCGTTTGTTGTAGTTTATTATCATTGATGCCACATGTGTTGATCCACGTGGCATGCTCAACCAACATCGCCCTTTGAACTTGTTGATCTACTCAACCTATGCCATTTCATCTAGCCACACTAACCAAGAAGATTTGTTAAAATGATCCATAAATCTCTCTAACCCAACATCTCTCGCTAAACATCAGCTTGTATTAATTCCCTTTGTTACCCAAAAACTAGATCTAAGACTTACATGCCTATCCACCCACTCCGCATCAACCATGCTGGAAGGTTCCTCAATGTTCATTGGACTAACACTTCAATTGCATAGGCATATTTTTGAACTACTATAATTTAATTTTGTAACTTTTCAAGGCAAATTGTTTTAGTAGAATTTAAATAATTTCTTTTGTAATTTATGTTTACCTTAGGAATCCTAAAATGTTAGATTTTAAATATATACCACTTAGTATTTCCTATTGTTTTTTGTACTTTTATGTTAGTAATTTGTTATTGTACCCATGAGATCTCTATAAATATGGATACTCACCATGTTGTACAAAAATATAGTTTTGAATAAACTAATGAAATGCTAGGACCAAGCTTGTTTATTATGAGCATGTTGTGTGTGATTAATCGAACAATGCATTTTTGGTGGTAAACAAGGAAGTTGAGTAAGAGGCACAGAAGAGGACATCTTGGCCCATTATCCAAAATCAAAAAAGAGCTTGAAATCACTAAGAATGTTCTTAAATACTTTATTTTAATATTAAAAAATTTAATCATCATACCCAATTTTCTCATTTGTGTATATCACCATATGATTTCTTGTATGGCACTCTACAAATTCCATCTATGTGTGTACCTTCCCACTTTACCATGAACATGATTACCTTAGGTGGCGATCCCGTATGTTAAATATTAGTGCAACTTTTGGCTTTAGAGAAAAGTTCTTACTTGTGTTATGATCCTTGAATTTCTTAATTTAGGCATAAACCACCTTGGGTTGAAACTTGTAAAGATATGTTGCTTGAGTCTTAGAATTTCTCAAATGACTATGAGGTGAAATAAGTTTTAGTATATCATCCTCTATAAATTTTGTATTAGAGCATGGTTAATTATAAAAACTTTCATGATTTTTAATTTTTCATCAAAAATCATCATTTAAATTTGTGCATCTTTTTTTTTATTTTCTATAAGTTATATATATATACATATAAATCTTTTTTTCAAGTTTAATGCTACAAGATTTATTTATTTATACTATCAATTATTACTACATTTGGAGATTTTTCTTCTTTTTCTTTTTGAACCCAAATTAAAAAGTTTTTTCTTACCTAATTTTTTTTCCAGTTGGTCTAGGACATAGAATAAAATTTTGATTCTTTGCCTATAAAACCTCTCATGGACCAAGTAATACAATATTCAATTTAAGAGCTAACTTATTTGATACAAGAGCTAAGAACAACCTTTATAAAATGTAAAGACAAATTTGTGAAATGTAGAGATAGTAGATCAGGTGGAACTTATAGATCAGGTAGGTCTATGATAAGTAACTCAGAAGTTTTGGAAATATCAATTGAAAATGAGCCTAACCAACCAAAACATCAACCTTGGTGTCAAATTATTGCACATACTTATGATAGAAGACATGATTGGGACGATGATCGCAAGGTTAACATGGTTAAAATGTTAGATGGTGTGGTGTTATCTAGATTTTGAGTTTTATTTAAAGATTATATTCAAGTTGAGTTGTACTTGGGAAAACCTACTAGTCTAGGAAAGTTGTATAATGATTCCCATGATGTTGAAAGATTTAAAGGATCAATTGCCCACAATAGTTAAACTTCTTTGACTACTTCCCACCCTAAAACTTGTTCAATTACATCCAATATTTCTACTTCTTTCACTTCACAAGAATTTTGAGCCACTTTAACTGTGCCTACAACCTATTGAATCAAAAACTCAAACAAATGAATTACTAGTTATGGAGATGAGTTTGATCACTACAGTGGGTGAGGGATTTTCTTAGCCAATTGCCATAAGAGAGCCCTACACATAGTCACAGAAGAAGTCATATAAGAAGGCATTGAAGTTGAGAAAAATGAGTTTATATATCTAGATGAGGATGTTGAAGAAAAATTACAATCACTGAGTGAAAGTTTTTATTATAATGAACTACACAACTTTTTTGAGATGCCATGCAACTATGCTAGAGCAATATGAAGTTTGGCAATGAACTAGCATCTTTATTACCTTTATTAGAATTAAAGATGAACCTTGTAAGACAGTTATAGATAATGGTAGTTGTATCAATTTCTTAGAAGACTTTGATTATAAGATCACAATGCTACCTTAAATTGAAAAGTTAACATGTTTTCTTTAATATATGACAGAAAGAAGATTACACTATAGCCATCACCTTCTGTGAAATAATATTCTAATTTAGGCACTCAAAAAAAGTTTAAAAGAATGTTAAAAAAAATGAAAATTATTACTACCATTTCACTAGCCAAGATTATTAAAGATATAGCAAGCGATGAGGTTATCCGATATGTGATAAATACGAAAGCCATTATTAGTGTACTGACACAACAACTTGTAGTTTAACTCTCGTTTAAACAATTGTTGGATGTATTTCTTGATGACTTACTAGTCAGACTCTCATATTTAAAAATACTCAACTCTATTTGGTTTAGTTTCCTAGCAACATAGTGCCACTTTTACCACATGTCCAAGAAATACAACTATCTAAATAAAACTTCAATTTCTATCAATTTGTTATTCTTAGACAAACAAACAAAAGAAGTCAAGCAAAACTAAGGCCATCTTCTTCATAACTTAATATGGGAACATGCTTCAATTTGGTATAATTTATTATGATGCACTAAATTTACTAATAAAACCACGAGTTTGAGTTCAAAAATCTATTAAAAAAGTATCTTAAAGACTTATTAATTTGATCCATTCACTAATAATTTCTAAAATTTTAAGATTATTAAGTCTTTCACTCAAGTTATTTCATTACTACTTTGACATATTGCCAAACCAATTTATTTAAAGAATAAAATATATAAACAACTAGTAGATGCTCATAGCTAATTTAAAAATTTATTTGAGAGTGATTATGTAATGATCCATGATAATGGTAAAAGATTTCCACCATGATCCCTTAAGAAATTAAGTGCAAGTGGTGGTGGACTAACGAGAATTGTAAATAACCTATGTATCATTGTGTATGATTTGGATTTTCTTGATTATTATGAAATAAGTACTATTTTTAAAATTTGGGGTCTTTTAACTTAAAGAGAACACGGTCCATTGCCTAGTGAGCTTTTTGAACCTTCACCATCATGGTTTCTGGTGTTGGTTGTTAAAATTGTTTCTCCATTTGATTGAGATCTCTTATGTTAAAAATCAATGTGGGTCCTTGGCTTCTAAGAAAAGTTCTTACTTGCCTGTTGATACTAGGATTTTTTATCCTAAATATAGAACACCTTGAGTAGCTCTTAGAAAGATATATTGATTTGACCTAAACGCTTCTTAATTTTTTATGAGCTAAAGTACATTTTAGCATATCATCCTAAATCAAAATCACACCTCACTTTTACCTCAAAATAAGTAGGGCCTAATAGTGGAAGCTTTAAATATTTTCTTTAGAGAACTAATGTATGTTATTTTCTCTCTTTTTTCTATTTAAATTCTTTTACAATTTGAGAAATTTTGTTACATTATTACTAGTTGTGCATTTAATGAGAAACATATGGTATGATTATGAAGAAAGTCAAAGGAACTTGAATGTCATCTTTTACCATAAAATATACATTAATCATTTATATGATTTAAGTAACAAAAGAAATTAGGATGGAAGTGTTAGATTTAGTTTATAAAAGTTTGACATCACTATTGTATTGTTTTATGAAATCCTGATCATTAACATTTGAAGCATTTGATGTGGCCAAAGTAAACAACTGCTATTGTTTAGTAGAAGAACAACACATCATGCAATGTGATCTACTATGAGATATGGGAAATTGTGAATGGGCACAAGACTATCTTATGCTTGTACCTTGTTAATTGCACCAACATATAAATGCATTAATATGGAATTAAAAGGTCAATCTAAGGTAATGCGATGATCTCAAAGGAATGAAGTTATGAATGGAACAAGTATGTTAATAGAAGAAGAAAAAATGTTATATGTTTGACGACTTGCTTGTTGGGTGAGCAATGGTTATATAGTAGAACAAGTGGTGCCCTATAAACATAATTAGTTCATAATTGTGACACACCAAAGGATCATCTAATTATGATATGACAAATGTGTACTTAGTGTGTACCTTTATACTCAAATATATTATTAGGTAGTAAGAGAAGATTTGGATCATCATATAGTATAATATAGGTATGTTATTAATACAATATTAAGAAGTTGAATAAACTGAGTTTTTTTATTCAGTGAATTTTGATCAAAATTGTTTATGTCAAGGTGCTTAAAAGCAAATTATTGGTAACAACTTGGATAGTACTGACTAAATTTTTATTTATTATTTTGGACAATCTCATTATCAAACAAAACCTTTAGATCTTATTGACATTGATTACGAGTTTTTGGCCATTTATATATAAGGTTCTTAACTTAATTAACCTTGGAAATCATAACCAATTTTTTTAGTAAATCCAAAGATTTAAGAATGTTTAGTTGGGATTATTTAAGTGTTAAGGTCTTTCTTTGTTAGGCTTTAGGGAAACTTAAGCATATGAGTAGGAAAGGAGACCAATCGATAGAAGCTAAGAGAAAGATGAATAATCCATGAACAAGATGATGAAGATGGATATCAGGACTTTGAAAAGGAAAAGTTTAACCATAAAGAAGTCCTTTACTTGGATTACAAGGTGTGTTGAACATTAGGATTATACAATAAATGTAGAAAATTTCTAAGTTAAACAAATTTCTAATTTGACAAAGTTGTATGGAAATAATTGTGATCCTTTATGACATACTCTTATAATTCTAAATCCATTACAAGAAATTAGCAAACTTTTTTTTTGCAAATTAAAACTTAGCATGTAACACAATCTTTATAATTATGCTTACAAAGTTAGCAAAACATAAGAAATTCTCTTGTCTAAGTACCACCTTACCTAGAATATGCTTGGGAAGCTTGAGACGTGGTTTGGTTGTCTTGTGAGGTATTGATTTAAGCCCTTAAGTGAACTTATATGTCTTCTAAAGTTAATATTGCCCTCAATTCCTAGTGAGGAGGCATGGAAGGGCTATATTTCGAGCCTCAAAAGATGTTTAGGTTTGTTAAGGTAATTGTCCCCAAGTAAAGAGAAGTAGATTATATCTCAAAGAGCTAGGTTTAAGGATAGACTTTCAATAACAATTACTATGAAAATATTATAATTCATTCTTGGTTTACTTTTAAATGGAGTTGAGGTAGTTAGGAAAACATAAGCAATGGTACCTTATGTTTCTTAGGCTTGGTTTGCATAAGATAATTAGAAGACAATTCTAGTAAAAAATTAGATAAACAATTATGAGGTATTCCTATCTTTAGGTGAAGTTTATGATTTTGTTTATGTTCAAAAACTTCTTAATAAAAGGTCTTACGAATGGAATAAGTCCAATACCACTTGGTGATTCATTATGGATGGTAGGGATAATGCCTTATGATAGTAAAGCTCTCAATAAAAACCTTGGAAGAAGGTAATTGGGCTAAGGTTAAGCATTAGAGATATACAATGGTTTAATAGGGAGTTTATTATTTACGCAATGTTGGATAAACAATTGGCTTCAAATGGTTTATTAGGTAACAAAATAAGTGACTTTTATTAGGCGCTTAGATCACTAGATGAATTCTAAGTGGTTATCCAATGGTTCTGTGTTGCTCAAGAAAGGCATTTAGGATGGGTGCAGTCATTGTTGTTTGGCTACAAAGTGTAAAAGACCCAAGCATTTTATTGTGATAACAAATTTGATATTACCCTTAAGGGTACAAGCAAACATTTTTGCTTCAAATTGAAACTCAATGGATAAATTAAGTAGGCATTCTAGGAAGGATCCAACATGAAATTAAGTCAAAGAATAATTATAGAAAAGAAGGGTAAGGGTAACTTAGAAAATTGATTTAGGATTTATCAGAAGCCTTAAGGTACTTAGGTAATTGTAGGTAACATAATTTATTAAGGTTTAGAAGAAACCTTATGTTTCCATGATTAAGGGATGGATGATCCTAAATAGTAGATTTATAAATCAGAGACCTTAAATAATCTAAATAGTTTAATTCTTATTAAGAAATCATTACTTTCTTTGAGTATAAGGAAACCCTAATGGTGTTTAGATAGTGATAGATATTTTTTATGATGTTATTAGCACATGAATATGATCTTAATTTAGAAAACAAATTTATTTAGTAGAGCTTAGATCTTGGGCCCTTACAAACAAGATTCCTAGTTTAGATAATCATATTACCTTAGCTTTGTGGTAACCACTTCACATTGTTTCTTTACCTTATAAGAGGAGAGCCATATCATGTGCTAAGAGATTCTATGTATAAATAAGTGTCATTTGTATATTTAACATTAAGAGGGAATAATAATGCTTTTTTGCTAATATGGAAAGGATGATGTGTTAGGGAATCCATGTGCATATTGAAGACTCTTAGAACCCTAAGAAATTGGCCTACATTACTGGCATTAGCATGCTGGATGCTATATGATATGATGTGATAAGAATGCAAGTCCTTGTTGTTATGTTCTTATCTTGTTAAGAGTACTAGAATGATGTGGAATACAATCATCCATTTATTTTTATCAAAACCTCTAGTGTCAACTTAGCAAAGTAAATAGAGATAAAATTGCTAAACTTTTATGTCTAGAAATGATTAGATATTGCCCTTGTAGATTGATGTATATAACTCTTTATTGCTATATGTGATAAAATGACTAATGTTTTCTTTATTTAGTTTTTTGGCTCATTTTACCATATATGTTTTTCATTTTTAGGTAGTTAGGAATAATTTTGGATTTATACTAAATATATTTAGACTTAGTACATTTGATGGATGGATTTCATCTTCCATTTATGATTCAAAATGGTTGAAATATTACATCCATTCATGCAAATAAGTTTTATATGTTGATCGATAGTAACTATATTAGACTATTATTTATGTGTTATAGTATTTAGATGTATATGATCATTTATTGGTTGATTTAGATTATGATGTCATTAAGAATTGAACATTTATGATTTTTATATTCTAGTTATAGTTCTAAACATCAGTGAGTTATATTACCATAAATTTTGGCATGTTTGATTGTATTTGTCAGAACAATAATGGTTAGTTGCATTTAGTTGCACTTGGGGGTGATACACAATTGTTGGCTAAAACTCAATCCTAACAAATTTTGCATTAGTGCAAATATTATATTTAAGGGATGTTTAGAAATAATAGGCTTAGGCTTAATATCCTTTGGAGAGTAAGACATGAGAGTTCATGAGTAATTTTTATAAATAAAGTTCATGGCATATGACAAGCTTTACATTTCATTTTTTGATTCAATTTAATGCTTGTTCTAAGTTTGATATCATCTAATAGCTATAGATGTTGTGAAAGTGAAAAATATATTTCTACTAGGTCATTCAATTTTTGGAATGTTACTTTAGTGAAGAAGTAAGATGTTACAAAAATGCTGAAAAGCTTCTTCATGTTCATTACTTTGGCCTAATTCTAAAGTAAGATGTTACATCTACTAGTAATACTACCATGACTATGCGGTAACTAGATGTTGGAATTCTTCTTGTCTACCCCATTGTATGAAGAGTGTTATAACATGGTATTGTGCCATCCCAATGTTGAAATGTCATATTTGAATGATCATACAGGATGCACCATTATGACAGTACACATGAGTATATTTTAAGTTTATTGAGCATATTTGTTGAATGCTATGTTGATTCAAGAGCAACATTGTTGTATGAAGGTATGCAAGAATTAAAAGTTCAAAGCTTCAACAAGGGTGCTTGTGTTGTATGATATTAGGTAAGATAGTCATGTTGTGATGATTAATAATGGTGAATAGTGAGGCTATGAGAGGATTTATTTATTTTATGTTATTAAAAGCATAGTTGTAGTATGTTGATGCCCTTTTTTTAAAAAAGAAGTGGTAGGTGATGAGTGGACCTTTCCATTTCTATAAATGCAGATCATAGTTAGACATAGTTTGCTAAACTTTAGGTGAGTGATATAAAAATTATGTGATTGTTGTGGTGTTGCAAACATTTGGGTGTATTTGGTTGCTGTAGTGATAGAATGTATTGTCATGGAATGAAATTCTAACTATATGAACATTTGCTACTTTGCATAGTATAATGAAAACTTTCATACTTTTTGAAAAGCTTCCTCTTAGTGAAAATATGCAAATTTTATAGAACACAAGAGTTGTTTTATAAGGTTGATGCATCATACCTTCTAGGATGTTTGGTATGGATGCCAAATTTCATCAAGTTTATTTACTGACTTCTTTGGTTTTTGAATATTTCATGGATTCCAAATGGTTGATCTAGACATTTTTCTTACTATTTTTGTGAGGTAATTCAGAACACCATTTTGTTCTTTGTTAATATAAGACCAATGGATTATTGCTGTTCCAATTACTTAACATATTTGCTCCATCATGAAGAGTTGCATCCAAGGGATGCTCACCTTACTCTGTACCTTTTGTTAGATTTGCTTATAGTACATCTCAATGACAAGGTTAGTTAGGTGCTTACTATTGGACATTTGTAGACTTAAAAGTAGAGGTATTCCTTTTGCTTATCATATTGATTTGGTAGCAATGAAATTGGGGAAGGCCTTCATTATTTTATCTTTAAGTTTCAAAATAATTCAACCATAGCCAACAAACCCTTTTTAATACTACATGATCCCATCAATGTAGACTTTAGGAATTTTATCTAGATGATGAGACCATTTTATAACCATGTAGTTTTATTTTTTAGGAAAGTGTTTGCAGGAACCAAAACAAGGTGAACCTATTAAAGGTCTACTTTGGTCATTTCAGTGAGTGGAAGTTATCAAATCTTGTTATAATAGTTAAAGATAACACTACAGATAATGCTATTACTTGTATGGTTTGGTCATGAGTTTTAAAATTTCTATCCTTCCACATGATCTAATGTATGATTAAAGAAAGGAATTGAATGACATCTCCTTTATTAGAATTATTATTTGATTTTTTTGCATCGCAAGGATAATGCAATAGTTATCCTAAATGGTAATATTAATCCATTACTCTAGCTTTCTTCCCAAGCCAACAAAGTGAAGAACTTTCAATCAACTACGAACGTACAATAGCTATTGGTTGACATTTGTCTTTCTTTTATGAGTAGTAATAGTTGAGTTATTATTTTTATTCATTTTCTATATGTTATTCACTTTGACAGATGTTAGAGTATGGTAAATTCTTATTAGTGGACCCCAGCATTTGCCTTTTTATGTTCACTTTAGGTTGGACATGGATTATAAGGTCATTTGAGGTTTTTATGGTTATATTTCTAAGTCACTAATCAGTGTTCTAGAAGTATTTGACTTATATCATTATGTTTAGTTTTCTAACATGTATAATTATATTAGTGGTACAAAGAGGGTTATTAAGAATTTGTTGCTTTGTGGGTGAAAAAAATTGCTAAAATCTTAGTGGAGTAGGAAAATCCACATGGGGATTAGAGCTATGCTTGGAGAAGCTTCACAATGAACTCAAATAAGTTAGTATAAAGGAAACTAATCAACTTTATTACAGCCCCTTTTCATAATTTACTAAGCACAAATGTTATACATTACAAAAATAGTATCGAAAAGATTTAAATAGTGAGTGAAGATATTAACAACCAAAACGAAATATGAAGATTAGAAATGATCAAAATTCAATTAAGATAAAAAATATTTTGTTAGACAAAAAATCCCAACAAATTCACAAAGTTGCGACAAAAAGTGCTTTTTTCATCCTTTTAATGATAAGTAAATTTAAGTGTAAGCTTATTTGTAATTAAAATTCTTGTTATTTATATTTTAAAATTAATTAGACCCTTGTTTAGAAGTTATAATAGCATAACAATTTTATTTACAATATGATCACTATGGTATTAGTAGTGTTGTGTTCGAGCCATTACGATTGAATACATTGGTAATAAATGAATAAAATGAATCACCAAATTATTTACCTATACCACCCATGTCTATTTGTTATATAAATCATACCATACAACTATGATAAGGGAGATTGTAAAATATGTTTAAAACACATCACACATTATTAAAACAAATCTCAAGTCTTCAAAACATTATCATGTATAGTCATGGAAATTGTACTAGAATAATCGCCTTATGATTCACAAGTATAGTAGTTGTTTAAGGTAAATAGTAGATCATTTATATAGAATGAAAGTTTACAGAAACTTGCAATGCTTTAGAGATTTTATGCACTTTGTATAACTTCAATATTTTAATTGTGTAAGTAGGACGGTATGTGCGTTTCTAGCAATGACTTACAATATTATGATAAATTTATTGCATATGTGTACAATGTGTAAACCATTGTTAAATGAATTATTATAAATTTTTGTTGTTCTAGGCTTGCATTAATTTTACACATATGCTCTTGAAACATTTATGTTTGATTCTACTATAACTTAGTTTTATCCTATCATTTTTAGACTTCTTTGCAACAATCTATAAAAGATTCCATCATATTGCATGATGAATGAAATTGTTGAGTATACAAATCATTAAGTTGACTCATACATATCTAACATCTAGTATCACAATGTATGATAGTGTTATAACAAGTCTATTTAGCTGATAATGGTTTTCATACCAAAGCTATTAGACCATAATGTATCAAGAAGATTTACATGAGGTATAATAGCTTATTCAAAGGAGCCTTACAAAAAACTGAAAATGAGTCAACATAAAGGCAACAACATAAGTTCTCTATAACATTTTCAAATTTATTAAGCACAAATGTTATACCATTTAATAATAGTGTCACAAAGTTCTTGTTGTTGAGTAAAGTTTTTACCACCCATATAGAAATATGAATATCTAAATAAAATGATCAAAATTAAGATCACCATGAATTAGCTAGAGAAGATATCCCAAAAAATTCATATAGTTGCAGCACCTAGCACTCTTGTTCTTTCTTTAAATGATTAGAGTATTAAAATATTAGCTTATTTTGTATTGAGAGTCATGTTATTTATATTTATTCACTAACTAAACCCTATTTTATAAGTTATAATTGCTTAGATTTTTTTTACAAAGATATTAATTACTTGTTATTAGTGTCACATAGAGTTCATTCTCTTATGATTAAATATTCATAAACTAGAGATAAGTGGAACAAATGAATCATTCAACAAGTTGCATACAATATAGAAGTATTTTTGCTATTCAAAGCATATGATCCAAGTATAGTATTGATCATTGAAGATGATAATGCATGTACATAACACATTCTTAAAAAATCTCTTACATTTTCTAATCATTGCCATGTACAACTACCATAATTTTATAAGGATAATCCCCTTAAGACTCACATATGTACAAGTTGTTTAAGCATCATACACATGAAAAAAAGGGATTATCTATGTATAGAAAAAGTTTTCACAAACTTGTAACTCTCTTTGGTTTTTATGCACTTTCTACAACTACGATAATTGGATTATGCTAGTAGAATGGCATGTTCTTTTTAGCAACGAATTATAAACTATATAATAAATTTATTGCAAATGTGTATGGTACGTTAATCATTGTCATACAAAGTTATGATGATTTTGTCATAGTACTATGTTTGTGTTGGAACTTTCCCATATAATTTATTTTTTTTAAAAAAAGTTTTTTTTTCTTTTACCAGATTATATTATAATGATGGTCTAATTCCCCACACTTGTGATCGTTACATCATTTTGTTTTGGCTATGTTACAACAATTTTATTTCATGTCATTTTATTTTCGATCCATATTTCTTTAATATTAAATTAAAATGTTAATATTTTTCATGCTTACTTCATTATTAATTTTTACAAATTATAAATGAGCCATACCAAATAAAGTTTTTGTTTTCATATTTTTAAATATTTTTTAATTTTTTAAAAATTTTAATAGGTATCTTATTTTATGATTCAGAATGTTACACTCTATCTCCTTTTCATGGAATGTAACATTCACATAAAATGTATCTCAATTCTTCATTTTTTTATTTGACTATATTACTATGTAACTCTAACGAACTTTTCTTTTGACCTTTATAACACTTTCATTTGGTTATATTATAATGCAATTGTTTATCTCATTTTTGCTTTAATAGATATCTACCTAATATTATAATTATAATTTATTATTATTAAAGATTTTTTTTTTATTATTTGTAGTAATTCCAAATGATGTCTAATAAAGATGAAACAATTGCACTAGTCTTTATCAGCTCGATCCAACCGAATATTCTTTTTTAGATTTTTAATAAATATTTTCTCAAGGTTTTTGCATTATTTTGAAGACATTTTGATTAATAACTTATTTGACATTCGATAATGTTCAAGTCTCTTTCCTAAATATCTTGGAATGCAACTTTCACATATATCTTTTCTTATTTCTTCAAATGTTTCACATGAATTGGGTAAATTTTTATGTAAATCAAAACCTCCTATTATGTGAACTTTATAACGATTTTATTTGACAATATAATATTCTTTTAATTTATCTCATTTTTACTTTAATATATATATTTTTAATATTGAAATGACAAGTTTTAATTACTTATGCATTTTAACAATGGTAATTCATAGTAATAACAAAGTAGGTTTAAACAAATCGAAAAAACATTATTAGACTAAACTCATCAAGTGTTATTTGATAAAATATTTATTTTTAATAATTTAATATGTTTTATTTTATATGACATTTGGATTTATGCTTGAATTGATTATTAAAAAGGTTATATTGAATCTCTTTAGTATATGGGAATGTAACTTTTTAGTACAATCTCAATAATGACTAAATATTCATCACCTTCTTTTTTAAAAATTAGTATAAAATAGAAATTTTCCACTTCCATAACCTTTATATCAATTAGATTTGGTCAAATTAAATTACTTGAATTTATCTTTTCTTAACTTAGTTAAAAAAGGTAATCTATGATTAGTGCAACATAGTTTTTTTGCTCTTAATAACTCAAAATGATGTTCATCCAAAATGGAAAAAATAATAAATTAGACATCATTTGGAATTACTACAAATAATAAAACATCAAAATCCTAAAAAATTAAAAATTTTAAAAATAATAAAGGGATATTTAATTAGAGTTTTTGTGAATTACCCAAGTAAATTATCTTAAAAAATAATAATATATTATTATTTTAACACCTAATAAATATGCATTAAAGCAAAAATAAGATAAATTAAAACAATATAATATAATGGTCCCATGATAGTAGATTTTGGGTTACTTAGTAATTGAAAAAAATCAAAGAAAACATTTGAGTAAATAAGATAAATTATATGGAAATAGCATTCGAAGTCCTAAGAAAATGGGGAGTAGAATCCTTGATAATTAAATGAGATATAAATGAAAACATTTTATAAAGTTTTCCATAACCTTAGAAAATAAAATAATTAAAAATATTTAAATAAATATTAAGTTGGATAAAGCTCATTGAGATGATTCTAGTAAATTTTTGGTCTCAGTCAAGCATCATTTAAAATTGATACAACTAAAGAATTAATTAAAGAAGGAAGAATAAATTAAAATTTTACTATCATGTAAATATATGTACAAATTGAATTGTGGTAAGCTAAAGAAGGAAGAATAAATTAAAATTTTACTATTATGTAAATATAACTTAATAAATGCAAAACTGCTTTTCAAAATGACTTCAATTTTATAATAAATAGACATTCCATGGTACTTCAGTGATGGAATGTAACATCCTCTTTCAATCAATGAGGAATGAGTTGAATTGACTCCAACATAATGCAAAAAACAAAGGAAATAAAGTATTTAAAAATAAAAAAATATTTTCTTGGATACAGCTCATCAAGATGGGTCTGATGATATCTGTCTCATCTTTATAAATCTTTCATTGCAATACAACAAATGATAGAATTAAGTAAGCATAAATAATAACAAATTACTTTTAAAAGTTATTTAAATATAGATTAATGTTGAAATGAGTTAAATTAAAGTAATATAACATAACTAAATCGAAGTAATTTTAAGGTCACATGAGAGGAGACATAGAGTTACATATTACAATAACCAAATAAAAAGAAGAAAAATTAAAGAAATGAGGTAAATTATATAGGAAATTTGCATTCCAAGTTACTAATTAGATTTAGTGTATCATTAAGTATCATTAAATAAAATAATAATCAAAATGTGTCATAAAATTACCCTAAAACTATAAAAAGGATTATTTTTGAAAAAAATGAAGATGCATACTTAATAGAATAGGGGTATGATTTAAATGAAATTATCATCTCTTTTTGATGTCATTTGTAGCATTTAAAAACGAACAAAGTAATTGAAGATAAATAATATTAAATTATTATTTTTATGTCAAATAGACATATATTTAAGCCAAAATAAGATAAACTAAGCCAATATAAGATAACCAAATAAAAGCACAAACTTAGAAAACATTAGTTAAGTTGTTCAATAAAATTGCATTCCAATATGTTGAGTTTCAGTATAACTCCTCAATCAACAAATAAGGTATGAATTAATATGTGTATAAAACAATAATAAAACCTAGAAAATAAAATATTTAAAATATTCAAATGATGATTTACTTAGATAGAGCTCATTAAGAAGCATGTAGTGAGAATTTTTTCTCGATTAAACCTTTTTTGAAATTACAATGATTTATATAGTTAAATAAGAATAAAAATAAACATATTATTTAAATATTATATATATATATATATGAAAACTCTAAAAAGATAAAATGAATCAAAGTAATATGAAAAAATTAAAGAGATATAAAGGCCACAAGAAATAAGAATTTTTGTCTCAATGCTATGAAAACAAATCAAAATAGAACATTTAAAGAAATGAGATAAAGTTTATAGGAACAATTCTATCCAAGTTAGTAAGAAGATTAAGAAATATATCATCAATATTTACATTTGGTAAAAATTTAAATCTCATATATGTCATGTAAAGCCCTAAAAGTTAAAAAATTTGAGGAATATGAAAATGAAATTTTAATTAGATACAAATAAATAAGAGAAGCAAAATGACATGTGTTTTGTCTTGATCAGCCATCACCTTAAATTACTATGAATTACAAAATTAAAAAAGCAAAATAAATAATAAATTATTAATTTTATATTAAGTGAATAAATGATAAAGAATAAATGATATAAATTAATGTAATATAAAATAACCAAATGAAGCTAACACTAATGTTTATTTTGTAATAATATAACCAAGTTAAAGTAAAAAAATTAAAAAATCGAGATAAATTGATTAAAAACTTTACATTCTATGGTACTAAGAAGACGAACTGTGTCACTCTCGATCATCAATTTATACAAAAATAAAAACACGAAATAAAGCTCTAGAAAACAAGAAATAAAATCTAAAAAATTATAATAAAGTTTATTTTATATAAATCATACCTCATTTTGAATAACTATAAAATATCAAAGTAAATAAGAGAAAATAATAGTAAACAATTACTATAATAAAACTTATCTACATATATGTGTATTAAAGTTAAAATTAGAAATATTAATTTGGTGTAATATAATAAAATCAATCAAATGTAAAGATTAGAAAATCGTTTTTGTGGCAAGTTGAACAATGATTTTATCCTCTTAATCAATCTATGTTTGGCATTACTACAAATTATAAATATAGGTAAACATAAATAATAATGAATAATTATTTTGATTTTAAGAAAATATATATTAAAGAAAAATTTAAACAAATTGAAGCCCTATAATATAAAGAAATCAAAGCAATACACTAAAAACTTGAGATGAGAAATAGTATTTCATAAAACTAAAAGAAAATAAAATTGAAACATCTAAGAAAATAAGAGAAATTACATAAGAAATTTGAATTACAAGATGATGAGAAGGTCAAGTCTACAATCCACAATCAATATAATTATATAAAATGTCTTGGTTCGAACCATATTTTGAATATTCATGAGTTAGCAATTAAAGTGTGAATAAAGAACATTAGGTTGTTAGTTTAATGTTAAGTAAACAAATATTAATGAAAAACTCTTTTAAATTGAATCTATGTAATCTTAATTTATCAAACAAAAACAATGGTCACACAAAAGAAGGTTAAAGATTACAAAAAAGTATAACCAAGAAAAAAAATGAGTAATTTGTAAAAAGTAGAGATAAATTTCATAATAAAGTTCTTTCCATGTCACCTAGGAGGTAAAGCCTAACAACCATGATCATGAAATTAGGTAATTACAGGACGAGTTATAAAACATGCCAAAACATAGAAAATAAAACATAATAAAATATAAAAAGGAATTTTTAAGTAGATATAGATTATCTAAATGAGTCCTACGACATTAGTTTCATATCGATCTTACCTCGTTAATAATTATTTTTAGTTATCAAAGTAAATAAGCATAAATAATAATAAATTATTATTTTAATATTAAGTAAAAATTGTAAAGGTCAGACAAAATAAGAGTTAGAATTTTATTACAATAAAAAAATCAAAGAGAATAATTTAAAAAATTTGATAAATAGTTCGAGAGAGTTGCACCCAAGGCCACTAATGAGAATAAGCTCAACCTCAATCTTCATAGTAATGTACAAGTCAAAATGCTTCCTAAAAAAATTAAAATCTTAAAAGTTAAAATATTTCATAAATAGAAAATAAATATTTATTTCGATAGAGTTCATTAAGATGTCTCCAACAATATTTGTTTCACCTTGATTAAAACACATTAGAAATACTACAAAATTTTCAAGAGAATAACTATAAAATAATATTATTATTTTGTATTATGTAAATAAAAATTAAAACTAAAATGTTAAAAATTGAAACAATATAATAAAACCAAATCAAAGTTATGTAAAAATCACAGAGGAGGAGACTTAGAATTTCATAGTAATATAAACAAATCAAAGACAAAACATTGAAAAAATAAGAAATTATATGAGAGAGTTATATTCCAAGCTATTATAGAGATTAGGACTAAAATCTTCAATCATTAAATTAGGTGTTAATGTAAACATTTGGTAAACCCTGCCAAAAACCTACAAAATAATATTAAAACTAAATTAAATATTCGTTTAGATATTGCTTATCTAGTTGATTTGAACAATGCTTATTTCAATTCCGTCAAATCTCTTATGAAATTACTATGAATTACCGAATCACAAATGCATAAAACATAATAAATTGTCATTTTAATTTAAATGAAAAATATAATAACATTGAAATGCGAAAAATTTAAGTAATGCAATTTAATAAAATTAATGCAATGCAAAGACCAAATTGCAGAGAATCACAATGTCACAATGATATGATCAAATTAAAATGAAAAAGTTGAAAAAATAAGAAAAATTTCAAAAAAATTTTGTGTTTCATGATACTAAGGAGATTGTGTTCAACATCTTCGATAGACAAATAATGGAAAATTTAATGTATTTGGTCATGAATGTTAAAACCCTAAAAATTAAAATATTTAAGAAAAATAACATAGAATATTTAATTAGATGAGCACTTTGATACAAGTAAAATTATATTATTTTTCTTTTCCTTTAGATATTGTTTAAAATTGTAACAAATTAAAAAAATAAATATGCATAAATAACATTATATTACAAACAAATTAAAGCAATCTAAAAGTGAAATGAAAATATTTATAGTTACATAATAATGTAAGTAATTTAAACTTAAAACCTCAGACAAATTGGAAAATTATACTAAAAAGTTGAATTCCTAGGGACAAAGGAGATCAAATGTAACATTCTTATTGTTAAAGTCTAGTACGAGTCCAAATATCTTGTAAAGTGTGTCAAAGTAATTGGAAATAAAATATTTGAAAATCTAAAATGAAATATTTAGTTAGGTTTAGGTCATGGAGATAAGTCATATGACATATTTTCATATTCATCAAACTTTCTCAAAATTACTATAAATTTCTCAAGTTATTAAATATTTATAATTATTAATTATTAATTTAAAATTACGTAAAAATATATCAATATTAAAAGTATATAAATTGAAGCAATATAGTAGAACCAAATAAAAGCAACATATAGTTTAGATAAGAGGAGATTTAGATTTTAATAGCATATAACAAAATTAAAGCAAAAAACTCTAAAGCAAAGACATAAATTGTACAGGAAGATGACATTTGAAAAATAAAAAAATAATTTCAAATTAGATAAAGATAGTTTAGATGAGTCCAACAATATTCATTTCATCTTTATCAGATCTCACATGGAATTATTGAGAATTACCAAAGTAAATAGACATCAATAATAATGTGATATGGAAAAATTAGAGCAATGTAATGGTTACATTTGGAGGATAATTTGCATTAATTTAATTATAAGTAATTCATAGTGTAAATTTTGAATAAGTGGGATAAACGTTTTGGAAAAGTTCCTTTCCAAGAGATGAAGGAGATGGACTATAAGATTCTAGGTCATTAATTTAGGCACAAATTGGAACATTTAAAAATCCTATCATAAAACAAGAAAATAAACATTTAAGGATTTTAAAATGAATATTTAGTGCCATAGATCTTATTGAGATGAGAAAAACAATATTTATTTTCTAAATCAGACCTCATATGTGGTAACTATTAATTTAAAAAATAAATAATCTTAAATAATAACAAATTATTTTTTTAATTTTAAGTAAACATAAATTAAAGCAAATATAAAATAAATTTATGTAATTTAATATAATCTAATAAAAGCAATGTAAAGCTCTCCCAACTGTACATTTAGAGTTCATAATAATATAAACAATGCATAGCAAAACATTTAAAGGGATAAGAAAAGTTTTATTTTGCATTCCAAAGTATAAAGGAGATTTAGTGTATTATTCTTGATTCTTAAATTATGTACAAATCAAACGATCTTAACAAACCAGCTAAAAACTGTGAAAGTAAATTTATGAAAATAATACATTGAATATTAATTTTGACAAAACACGTCGATCTGGCTCTAATGACAGTTGTTTCATCTCAATAGAAGTCTTATGGAAATACTCTGAATTAGAAAATTAAATATGAATAAATAGTAATAGAAAATTATTTTAATTTTTTGTAAATATATATTAGAGCTAAAATATGATAAGTTGAAAAAGTATAATATCACAAAATATAAGCAGTATAAAGATCAAATCATAAGAAATTTGGAGTTAAACAGTAACATAACTAAACCAAAAACAAATATTTCATAAACTGAGAAAAAGGGTATGACAAATTTACATTCCAAAATACTAAGAATATCTAGTATAACATTATTGATTGTCAAATAAGGCATAATTGAAAATCACACATATAACATGTTTAAAGCCTAGAAAATAAATTATTTTTAAATATAAAATACATATTTAGATTTATACAACTAACACAGATGGGTCCAATTATATTTATTTTGGGTTGATCGAACCGCATCTAGAGTAATTCAAATAAAAAATTTATGTTGACATAAATAATAATAAATTATTATTCTAATATTAAGTAAGTATATGTGTAATTTCAAATTAGAATAATTTAACTAATGTAATATAAAATAGTGAAAGTGGTGCAAAGATCACAAAAGAGATGAATTGAAATATTATAGTAGAATAAATATATCAAGGGGAAAAATTTTAAAAATATGACAAATTATATAGGGAAATTACAAAACAAGAAAATAAGATGATTGAGTGAAACATTCATGGTTGTCAAAACATGTTAGAATTGAAATGCATTATAAATCATGCAAAAAAAAAGAAAGTTAAATATTTAAAACTAATAAGTGAATATTTAGTTGGATGGAACTCAGTAAGACTTATCTAATGATGTTTATTTTATCTTGATAAAATCTCATTTTTAATTATTACAAGTTTCTAAATTAAATAAGAAAAAAATGATATTAAATGGTTATTTTAATATTAACAAAAAAATGAAAAATTTTAAATTTATGAAATAAAACAAAAGAAATATAACCAAGTCAAGGTGATATGTGAGTCACATGAGAGAAATTTTTGGTTAACAAAGTAATATAACTGAATGGGAGACAAAAACTTAAGAAAATGAGATAAATAATACAAAAGATTGCATTCTAATATACTAAGGAAACCAAGTTGTGAACTTCATTTTTCAAATTAGGTACAAATTAAAATACTTTATATAACATGCAAAAATCATAGAAAATAAAATATTTAAAAATATTAAAATTATAAATTCATTTAATATTTCTTATTAAGATGTACCAAGTAATATTTATTTTATCTCAATTTGACATCAAATAGAATTACTGCAAATTACTGAACTGAATAAGCGTAAATTAAAATAAATTATAATTTTAATACTAAGCAAAAAATTTAATATTTAAAATATAATAAACTGAAACGATGTAATAAATAAAATCAAAGTGATATAATGGACATGAGAAGGGTGATATAAAGTTACATTATAATACAACCAAATGAAAAAAAATTGAAAAAAAGAGATAAATTGCATAAACTTTAAATTCCAAGAAATTAAGGTGAACATTTATAATAGCATCAATCATCAAATTTTGTACTAATCAAAAGACATGTAAAATTCCTAAAACAATAAAAAATAAAATATTTAGAAACATAAAAATTGAATATTTTGTTTGGAAATAGTTCTTCAAAATGACTGAAATGACCTTTATTTTATCTCATTGAGACCTGTTTTATAATTTTTTTTTGAATTAGAAAAATAAACAACAAAAACTTCAATAAGTCATTATTTTAATGTTATGTATAGATATAATATAGCTAAAATTAACTAAATTAAATGAATGTAATAAGAACTTGTCAAAGTGATGTGATGGTCAGTTAAAGAAGAATTAGAATTTCATAATAATATAACAAACTAAAGAAAAAAAATTGATAAAATGAGACACCTTTTATAGGAGTGTTGTAATCCAAGAAACTAAGAAGATTGAGTTCAACATCATTAACCATTAGTTTTTGTATGAATTGAAATGTCATGTAAAGGGGACTAATATCAAACAAAATAAAATTTTTCAAATTATAAATATAAATATTTAATTGAATAGAAATAATTGAGGGGGTGTAATGCTGACTTTTTGTGTAATGCTTAAAAATATTAAGTTCTATAAAAATAAATATTAAAATAGATATAACTCTAGAAGATGAGCCCAATGAGATTTATGTAATCTAGATTAGACTTCTTTAATAATTTTAGTGAATGACCAACACACCTAAGCATAAATAATAATAAATTATATTTTTGATGCTTTATAAATCTAAATTAAAGTAGAAATAAGATAAATTAAAGTAACATAATATAATTAAAATAAAGAAATATAAATGTCACAAGAGAGAAATTTTAGAGATACAATATGGTATGCTTAAATTAAAGTAAAAATTTTGAAGAAATAAAACAATTGTAATGGTATGTTTAAAACGAACATACCAAGGAGTTATGTTTAACATCACCAATCATTAAATCTTGCACAAATAAAAGTGCCTTCTAAAGCATACTAAAATAATTAAAAAAAATTAAATATTGAAATATATTAAAATATATAGTTGTTGTAAAGCTCATTAGGACATGTCCAATGCATTTGTTTTATGTAAATTAGAAATAGTGCAGATTTATTAGAAATTACCAATGTAAACAATCATAAATAACAATGTATCATAGGAAATAAAGTAATGTAAAGGTGACATAAGAGAAGGTTTATGAAATATTGTGATATATTCAAATCAAATAAAAATATTTAAATAACTAACATGAAGTTTAAAGAAAAGTTGTATTCAAGGATTTAAAGAGATAAAGTGTAACATCAATTAGGTATGAGTAAAAATGTCTCATCAAGCATTCCAAAACATAAGAAAATAAAAAAAATTAGGAATATGCAAATAAATATATAATAATATAAAGCATGACAATCTATGTTGAACAATGTTTGTTTCAACTCAATTGGACCTCATTTGGAATTACTTTTAATTACAAAAGTAAATAAAATTAAATAAAAAAGTTATTATTTTTATAATAAGTAAATATATATATTAAAGCTAAAATGAGATAAATAAATGAAAAGTAATATAACTAAATCAAACAATATGAGATTTAGAATTACATTGTATTGTTACAAAATCAATGAAAAATAATTAAAGAAAAAAGATAAATTGTTTCAAAATATTAAGTCCAAGATATTTAAAAATCAGGTGTATATGTCATGAAATTAAGTAATAATAAACTTCCCTTATATGGAAAGACAAAATCCACAAAAGTAAATTACTTAAAATTATAAAAATTAAATACTAATAAGTTATTATTTTAATATAAGGTAAAATATATTAAAAACTAAATTAAGATATATTAAGGCAATAAAATATAGTCAAACCAAAGTGATACAAAGGATACTTAAGAATATAATTATAGTTTCCACGTAACATTTAACATAAAATTTTGAGAAAATGACAAATTATTTAAGAAAATCGTATTGTAAGTTTGTAAAGAGATCAAATATAACTCTTTAATTATGAAATAATTGAAGAATGCAAATACCTTCCAAATTATTTCAAAACTTATGAATAAAAAATTAAAAAAATTAAAATAAATGGTTAATTTGATGTAGCTCATCTAGTATTGTCCAAAAATATTTATTTCAACTCAATCAAACCTTGAATTGAATTTTTATGATCTATTTAAAAAAAATTAAATAAAAAATTACTATTTTAATGTTAAATAATACATACAAAAGTTGATATTAGATAATCAATGTAATTTTATAATAAGAAATTCAAAGTGATGAAAATTTTACATGAGAGAAAAATTAGAGTTTCATAGGAATATTGCCAAATCAAAATGAAATATTTTAAGGAATAAAATAAATTTTATACACTGTTCAATTTATAGATAATAAGGACATCACATCATCAAATAATGTATGATTAAAAATAATTTGTAAAGCATATGAAAAATAAAGAAAATAAAATATTTTTAAATACCAAAAATATTTAGTTGCATAGAAGTCGTTAAGATTACTCAGTGATGTTGGTTTTTCCTCGTTGAATACTCCTTTATAATTACAATTAATTAGAAAAGTAAGAAAGCATAAAAAAAATTGAAATATAAACAAATAAAGGTGCTATAAAAGTCACACAAGAAGAGAATTAAAGTTACACTGTAATATAAACAAATCAAAGATAAACATTTGAAGAAAACAAATAATTGTATTGAAAGGTTGCTTTCAAAGATCTTAAGCAAATCAGAGGTAAAATATACCATCACGAAATCAACCATGATTCTAAATGACTTGCAAACCATGGACAAACACGAAAAAATAAAAATATTTAAAAAAAATGATCTAATATTTTTTGGATAAGGCTCATTAAGACAGTTCAATGATGTTTGTTTCATCCCAATCAGGCATCATTTGGACTTATTACAAATTATAAAGTTTATAATAATAAATAATAATAAAGTATTATTTAAATAGTAAGAAAAAATATATTAATATTAAAAGAGATTAATTAAAAATTTGTATTATAGCAAAATCATGCATGTGAAAATGTTAAATAATATGAGATGAAAAGTTCAAAAATAATTTTTCCAAATAAATGCAAAAACATTTAAAAAATGATATAAATTGTATAGCAAAATTACATTCTAAAACATACAGAGGAATGAGTGTAACTTCGACGTTCTTAAATTAGGAATGAGTTAAAATTGCTCATAAAGGATGGAAAACTACTAAAAAAAATTTTAGATATACAAATGTTTAGTTAAATATAACTCATCAAGATAAGTCTAATAACATTTGTATCGTTTAAATCACAACTCATTTAGAACTTCTATGAATTGTTCATGTTAATAAGCATGATTAATAAAAAATTATTAGTTTAATAGTAAGTGAATAGACATTAAAGTTGAAAATGAGGTAAAATGCAACAACATAAAATAACCAAATCAAACTGATTTAATGGTCCCATAGAAGGAGCGTATGGGTTATAATGTAATATAACTAAATCAAAGTAAAAATTTTGGAAAATTGAAATACATCGCAAGGAAAATTTTCATTTTAAGATACTAAGGTGATTATGTACAACATTTGTCAATCATCAAATTTGTTACAATTCAAAATATCCAAAAAAGTTGCAAAAAACCTAGAAAATAAAATATTTAAAAATATAAAAAATGAATATTCATTTTTTAAAGGTCTTCAAGATAAGTAAAATGATGACTACTTCATCTCAATCAAACTTTTTATGGAATTATTATGATTTTTTAATCAAAATAAGCATAAATAAAAAAATTATCCTTTTAATGTTAAGTAAATATGCTGTAATGCAATAATCCTATAATTTAACGTAATGTAGAACAAATAAAAGTGATGTAATGGTCACATGAAAGGAGAGTTGGAGTTTCATAGTAATACAATTAAATAAAAGGAAAATATTTGTAAAAATAAGCTAAATTTATTTTGAAAGTTGCATTTCAAGATAATACGGAGATAATCATATAAGGTACAAAATGAAACCTCTCATAATGCATGCAAAAATATTAGAGATTAAAATATTTAAAGTATGTTAAAAAATAATTTAATAAGATAAAGCTCATCTGATGTGTGCAACAAAATTTTTTTCATCTTAGTCAGAGCTAGATAAGAATTGTTACAAATTAAACATAAATAACAATAAATTATTGTTTTAACATTATGAAATTATAAATTAAAGTTTAGAAAAGACAATTTTTTTGTAATATAATGAAGCCTAAACATGTAAAGGTTACTTTAGAGAAAAGTTAGGGTTTCATAGTAATATAACTAAATCGAAAAGAATGTCTGAAAAATGAGAAAAATTAGATAGGAATGTTGTAATCAAAGTTATTAAGGAGATCAGGTGAATAATACTTGATCATCAAATTTGGTGCAAATCAAAATACTTCATCAATCTTGTATAAATCCTAAAAAAAAAATTTAAAATATAAAATAAATCTTTAGTTGGATAGAGCTTATCAAGATAAGTTTAATAATATTTAATTCATCTTCATTGGATAATTTCTCAAATTACTATGAATTAACAAAGTAAATAAGTAAAAATAATATTAATCTATTATTAGTATTCTAGGAAAACTTATTTACAATTGAAATGAGATGGATTAGCTCTTGAATTAAAAAATACTACTGAGAAGGAGTGTAACAACTTGGATCAACAAATAAGGTATTAATCAAAATGTCTCATAGAATATACCAAAATGTTAGGAAAAAAAATATTTAGTTATACTAAAAATGAACATTTTGTTTTATAAAATTCATTAAGATGAGCCAAAAGAATGTTAGTTTCCACTTAATCAAGGTTTCATTGGCATTATTATGATTTACTAATGTAAATAAATAGAAAAAATAATAAAATATTATTTTAATATTAAGGTATTAAAGCTAAATTATTATAAATTAAAAAAATTAATAGAACAAATCAAATCAATGTAAAAGTCACAGGAGTGTGATTTAATGTTGTATTGTAATATATCCAAATAAACAAATTGAAGAAATAATTGTATGAAAAAGTTACATTTAATGATATTGATGTGATGTAGTGTAACACTCTGGATCATCAAATAAGGCATGAATTAAAATTTTGAGTAAATGTTATGAAATCAAATCATTATAAATGCCATAAGAGAGAAGATTCAAAGTTACATTAAAATATAGCCAAATCAAAGAAAATAATTTGAAGAAATAACATGAATTGTATTAGTTAATTACATACTAAGATAGGAAGGGGATCGTATGTACGTCATTGATCAGTAAATCTAGTATGATTAGAAATGCCTCTTTAAGCTAAGAAAATCTTAAAGATAAAGTATTTAAATTTATAAAAGTGAATATTGAATATTATAGACCTCATTAAAATGAGTCCAACAACATCACTTCCATCTAGATTAAACTTCAATTGGAATTATTTTGAACAATCGAAGATAATAAATTTAAGAAATAGTGTAATATATCCAAAGAAATGTGGTGCAAAGGTTGCACAATATGATATTTAAAGTTAGATTTCAATAGATCCAAATCAAAGAAAAAATTTGAATAAATTGTATTAAGTTTCAAAAAAAGTAGGATTCATTGATACAAAAAAGTGTAGTTTAATAACGTTGATCATCAAATTAGGTACAAATTAGAATATTTTATAAAACATTTCAAAAATCTGAAAAACAATATTTAGAATTAGAAAGATGAGTATTTAAACTTGTAAAGCTTGACAGTATGAGTCAAATGACATTTGTTTTAAATAAATCAAGCCTTGATTGGAATTATTATAAATTGCCAAAGTAAATATGCTAAAATAACTATAAATTATTATTTTATAATTATGAAAATATATTTTACAACTTAAAAAAGATTTTTGAAATAATATAATATAAACGAATGATAATGTTGTGATGGTCAAACTAGGAGAGAATTGGAGTGTCATAGTAATATCACCAAGTCAAAGGAAAAAAATTAAAGAAATGAGATAAATTGTAAGAGAAAGTTGCATTACAAGATAGAAAGAATGTCGTAAGCAACATCCTTAATGATCAAATTAGGTATGAATCAACAAGAAGCTCAAAACTTCTCAAGATTTTAAAAAAAGGTATTCAAAATATAGGAGAATTAATATTCATTTGCATTGACCTTTTTTTGAAGACACTAATAATGTTTCATTCATCTTCATTGTATCTTTTTTGGAACAATAAAAAATTAACAAAGTACATAAAACAATAGTAATGTAATATTTCTAAATAAAATCTAGGTAATGGTCACATGAGAGGTTATTTGGAGCTAAATTATATTATAACCAATTCAAAGAAAAACATTTTTCATAATGAGATAAATTGTGTTGCAAAGTTGTATTCCAAGGTACTTACTTGACAAAGTATAATGTCTTTGATCATCAAATGAGACACCAATTGAAATAAATCACAAATCATACAAAAATCTTAAAAAATAAAATATTTAAAAAATATAAAAAATATTAAGTTGAATAGAGCTAATTGTGATGAGTCCAATAACATATTATTTCATCTTAATCATATCTCATTTGAAATTACCATGAAAGATAGAAGTAAATAAGAAAAAACAATAATAAATTATTATTTTTATATTAACTATATATATATTAATTTTGAAATAAGATAAATTGATATAATGTAATAGAAACCAATTAGAGAAAAATATTAATTTAATTTGACCAAATGTAGAAAATATTATATTCAAAAATACTAAAGAGATTATTCATAACTTCCTTTTTTATACAATGAGAAATAAATCAAGATGCCTAATGAAGCAAAAACAATTCTAGAAAATAATATATTTATGAATACCAAAATAAACATTTAATTAGTTTGAGCTACTTGACACGAGTCCAGGGATTTCTATTTCATCTTAATCTAACCTCAGTTTAAATTACTTAGAAATATTCAACAAATTATGCATTATAATAATAAATTATTACTTAAATACTAAGTAAATGTATAATGAACTTAAAATGCGATTAATTAAAGCAATGCAACACAATGAAAAGAAAATTTTGTAATGGCTACATTATAAGAGAATTTTTCTTTCTTAGTATTGTAGCCAAATGAAAGAAAATAAATTGAAAGCACTAGAAAAATATTATAATAATGTTGCACTCCAAGATATTGAGAAGCTCAAGTTTGGCATTATCAATCATAAAATCTTGAATGAACCAAAATGTCTTATAAAGAATTTACAAATTTAAGAAAGCTAATCTAGAAAAGTACAATGATGTTTCTTTTGTCTTGATCTAAAATAATTTATAGATATAGTAAATTATCAAAGTAAATTAGTATAAAGAATAATAAATTATTATTTTAAAATTAAATAAATATTTAATAATTATGAAAAAAGATGAATTAATATAACGTAACATATTCAAATCAAAGTGATATATAGGTCAAACTAGAGATGATTTTAAGTTGCATAGCATTGCAATTAAATAAAAGTCAAGATTTTGAAAAAAAGGGATAAATTAAGGGAAGTTGTATTCCAAGATACCAATAGGATTGAATGTAGCTATCTTGATCATCTTTTTTGGATACAAATATAAATTTCTCATAAAATACACTAAAACCCTTACTAAAAAAATATTTCAAAATATAAAAATTAATGTTTAGTCAGATAGAGCTCATGAAGATGTGGGGAAGTCGTTTATCAAGTCTAATGTGTCCTCATTTGGAGTTACTACAATGAGATAAACTTGAGTAATGTAATACAATTAAATCAAAGTAATATAGTGATTAAACAAGAAGAGATTTAGAATTCCATCATAATATAACCAAATTCAAACATAAAATTTGAAGTAACAAGATAAAATGGTTAGGAAACATCCTTGATTGAGCAAGCATGCAAAAACACTAAAAAATAACCTTTTTGAAATTATAATAATTAACCATTTATATGATAGACCTCATTGAGACTAGTCGAACGATGCTTCTTTCATCCTGATAGTATCTTGTTTGAAATTCCAACAAAATAACAAATTTAAATGAGAATAAATATCAGCAAATTATTATCTTTGCAAAAATCAAATATATAATAAAGTTAAAAAAACATAAGTTGAAGTAATATAATATGTCTAAATATAAACAATGTAGTGTCTGCATGGGAGTAGAGTTAGAGTTTCAATATTATATAAAAAACCAAAGTAATGAGATAAATTAAGATGGAAAATAATGTTCCAAGTCACTAAGAAGTTTAAAGATAAAATTCCCTTATAAAGCTTGTAAAATCCTAAAAATAAAATATCTCAAAAAAGAAACATGAAATTTTCATTGGATAGAGTTTGATAAGTTGATTAAAAAGAGGCTTATTTCTCCATAATGGAACATTGATTGGAAATTTTTTTAATTAAAAAAGAAAATATGAATAAATATTTAAAAAATATTACTTTAATGTTAAGTTCATATATGGTAAAGTTGAATGATAAAGTCAACAATTTTTATTGAAATCAAAAACAAAGATGGAAGGGTCACATGATAGGAAATTTAGAGTTATAGTATGATATCACTAATTTTCAAGGAAAAAAATATGATTAAGATAAATTCTTTGCAAATGTTGCATTTAAAGATAGTAATAGATCTAATGTAACATCTAAGACTGATAAAAAAAAAGAATTAAATTGTCCCACAAGACTTGAAACATCCAAGAGAAAATATATTTGCTAACATAGAAAGAAAGATATAGTTGGATAGAACTCATCATTAAAAGTCTAATGAATCTTCTTTCATCTAAGTAGGACCTCTTTTAGAATTGGTAAAAATTATCAAAAGAAATATACACAAAAAATTATAAATCATTTTTTTAGTAATAAGAAAACATATTTTAAAATAAAAATAAAATAAATTTAAACAATGTATTATAAAAGAATTTAAAGAATTATAATGTTTAAATGTGACAAGAATTATAATATCATAAAAAATGAGATAAGTTAAAGCAAAAATATGAAGAAATGAGATAAATTATGTGAGAAAGTTGTCTTCCATGATACTAAGGAGACTAACAGTAGCAACCACTTTCATCAAATAAAGTATGAATCGACATGTCTCCCAAAGATTGTGAAAACCTTACAACAGTAATTATCGCATAAATAAAAAATTTATAATTTAAACATTAAGAAAATATATATTAAACTTGGACTAAGATAATTTGTAGCAATATAATATAACGAAATTAAAGAGACGTAAAAGTCATATGAGGTGAGATTTACAGTGAAATAGTAATGCAACTAAATCAAAGTGAAATGTTTGAAAAAGTTTTTAAATTATATAGGGAGGTTGAATTTTGAAATTCTAAATAGTACTAGTGTAACATCCATGATTGTTAAATCAAGAATTATTTGAATTATTTCATAAGGTATGTCAAATCCTTGAAAATAAAATATTTCAAAATATAAAAATAAATGTGTAATAAGATAGAGCTGATCAAGATGACCATAATAATGTTTTTTTTACTAGAACAGACCTTTCATGAACTTACTATAAATTAACAAAAGTAAATGAACATAATATTTTAGGTAAACATATGTTGAAGATGAAATTAGCTAAATTAAAAAAATTGTAATTTTAACACATCAAATAGACATAAAGGTTTCGTAAGAGGACAAAATAGAGTTTCAAAGTAATACAATGAAATCTACGCAAAAAGGTCAAAGAAAGTAGAAATAAAATTTTCTACATTGTCATTAAGTCAAGAATTGAAATGCCTCTTCAAATAGGCAAAAATATTAGAAAATAAAATTTTTAAAAGAACTAAAATAAATAGTTAATTTGATAGAGCATGTTGAGATGTGTCCAATGACTTTTTTCATCTTAGTTGTACCTTTGTTAGAATTAAAATTAATTGTTAATTGAAATAAGCATTAATAATTACATATTATTTATTATATATTTAATAAATATATGATAAAGTTTAAATGTGACTTTTATGTGATGAATGTAACAAAATCTAAATTAAGTAGACTCACATGAGTGGTGATTTAAAGTTATATATTAATATAACAAAATCAAAATGAATAATTTTAAAATTAGATGAGTTATAATGGAGAGTTATCAAGTATAAAATCTTCAATCATGAAATCTATAACAAATGAGAATACCTTATAAAGTATCCAAAAATATTTTAAAATAAAATATTTCAAAAATTGAGAAAACTTATTATATAAATAGATAGAGGTAACCATGACTAGGGTAATGACATTTATTTCATCTTAATTAGACATCAACTCGAATTATTAGTTATCAAAGTAAATAGGTACAAATAATAATAAATTTTTATTATAATAACAGGTGATTATATATTAAAGTTGTAATTGTATAAATTGAAAAATTCTAATATAGAAAAATAAAGCGAATAATTTTCACTAAATCAGATAATGTGCGTGAGAAAATTACCATTGAAGGTAATAAAGAGATCGACTGTGACATCATCAATAATCCAATCCTAAATGAATCAAGCTTTTAAGTAAAACCCATCAAAACCCTAGAAAATAAGATATTTAAAAATATAGTGTTATTTATCTAATTGGATATAACTCATCGACATCAGACCAATCTAGTTTGTTTCATCTTTATCATATGTCATTTGGAATTACTATGAATACCAAAAGTAAATAAGTTTAAATAATTATAAATTATTATTTAAGTGTAAAATAAATATATATTAAATCTAAAATAAGATAAATTAAAGAAAAGCAATCTATCCAAATAAAAGTAATGGAAATGTAATGATAGAGAAGAATTAAGGTTTCTTATTATTATAACAAAATCAAAGAAAGTAATTTAAAGAAAATGGTTAAATATAATGAGAATGTTTCAGTCCAAGATATCAAAGAGATTGAGTGTACATATTTGATCTTGCAATAAAAAATGATTTAAAATTTCTAATAAAAAATATAAAAGCCTTACTAAATATATAATTAAAAAATAAAATTAAATATTAAATTCGATAAATCTTGTCAAGACAAGTCTAATGATAATTATTTTTCTTGATTAGATCTTTATTGAAATTCATTCAAAATTACTAATTAAGTAGAAATAATTATAAATTTTTAATATTAAATAAATATTTATTAAATCTAAAATAAGATAAATTTTTGTAATATAATATATCTAATTCAAAATGATGTAAAGATTACATGATAGTAGAAATTTCGATTCATTGTAATATAAGAAATTCAAAGTAAAATAGTTTATAAAATAAAAGAAATTATATCGGAAAGTTGCATTCAAAGATATTAAGAAGATTGAGTGTAACACCCTCTATTGTTATATCACGTATGAAACCAGATGTCAAATAAAAGTATGTAAAAAAGCATAAAAAATATTTTTTTTAAAGTATAAAAATGAAAATTTAATATGAAATTTCACAATGATGTGTCTTATGTCATTTGTTTCATCTTTAAATGATCTAGTTTGAATTACTAAAAATTATCAGAGAAATAAATTTTAATAATTTTAAATTATTATTTTAATATTAAATAAATATATATTAAAGCTGAAATGAGATAAATAGAAGTAACATTATAATAGCAAATGGTAGTTGTGTAAAGTTCAAATGTTAGGAGTATTAAAATTTCATAGTAATATTACCTAATTAAAATAAAAAATTAGTGGAATAAGATAAGTTAGATGAGAGAGTTGCTTTCCAATAAATTAAAAAGATCAATTATAACATCTTCATTCTTCAAAGTAAGCAAGAATAGAAATGTCTTGTAAATTGTGCCTAAACCTAATAAAATAGATAAATTAAAAAAATAAATATAAAATTTGGTGGAGATTGCCTCTATGAGTCCAACACTGTTCATTATCTTGATTAGATATCTTTTGGAATTACTATAAATTATGAATTAAATAAGCATAAATTATCATAAACTATCTTTTGAATATAAATTAAATATATATTGAAGTTGAAATAACATAAATTGGAGCAATATAAAATAACCAAATGAGAGGGAATTTAATATTATATATTAATTAACCAAATTTAAAGCAAAGCATTTTTAGAAATGAGATAAATTGTATAAAGAAGTTGCATTCCAAGATATATAAATTGAGAAATATCATAACACATGCTAAAATCGTACAAAGAAAGTATTTATAACTTAAAAAGGAATATTTAATATGATAGAGCTTGTACAGAGGAGTCTAACAACATTTGTTTTGCCTCAACAAAACCTCGCTTAGAATTGTTATTGATTTGTAAAAAAATAAACTTCTGTTACACCCCATTTTTCCTAGGCTGATTTTTGGCATACATTTTTTTTTTTTTTTTTTTATATAGACAGCTCAGATCGTCCCATACCAACCTGAGTAGCCTACGAAAACATAGGATATAACACATCATTACACACCTACTTTCCTTAACAATGTGGATCCCATCTCCCGGGTACACCGTCAAATCAGGTTCATGACTCCTGAATTAACAGATGGACTCGTGCAATGTTACTCCTACTAGACCCAACACTCCTAACCCATACGGTAGGAGAACCGATCTAATAGAAGTCTGAACCCCCACGGTTAAGTTCCATAGTCATGTAATGACCTCACCATCAAACAAAAAGATATATAATATCCTCAGATAAAATATGGCACTCCACACACCATACTCCAAGACAATAAGCTAAGACAGTAAATGGAAACTACATTACAAGAATAAGATCCAAGTCCAACAAGTGCAATATTATCCAACCAGAACATAAGTCAGAATTACCATCACATATTACATGACATATGAGAATAACAATCTCATTAAATACATCCAACAGCAACAATCAACTAACCAGAATATCTCAGACAATCACAAATCAGATATCCTCCACAAGCCTGCTGACCACGATCCCACCTAATCTGGTAGCGTCAAGTCTGCCGAGCCACTGAAAATATATAATACAGGAATGAGCTACGCCCAGTAGGAAAGACAGCTAGTAAAACTCACATGCAAGAGAAGGATAATAACAAAAATATAGGAATACAGCATAACAATGTATGGTGGATAGGCACTCTCAGTCCCAGACTCCGACCAACCACAGTCCCCCCCCAGTCACACCAGAGTAGCTCTCCTCTGGGTTTCCAGGTAGCGTGCCAGTGGGAACGCCCATCTCGAAACACGCATAGCGCCTAAGCACCCGACACCGCAGCGTCTCTCGTCGATCAATCTCCTGGAGACTATAGACAGATCCAGTCACAAAATCTCTAGCCAACGTGAGACACCCCTGCCACCCTAAGGCGCGCAGGCCTACACACTTGGCTAGCCACTGCGAGACACCCCTGCTACCCTCAGGCGCGCAGGCCTACACAAATGGACCAGGAGAGATCGACTCAGCCACCGTCCCAAGGAGTCCTCTACCAACAACTTTCATAGAAGCTCACGCCCCTACAGTCATTGTCAATCTCTAACTCCAAGATTCGGCAACATGTGTCCAGGTACAACAAGGCGCATACCAGTCACATGTATACTGTGGAAGCTAAGTCTGAACAGCATAGTTACCTACCACAACTACCCTAAAACATCATATAGGGTCTATAGTAGTCCGGTCCAGTATGCCAATCCATAAAATATGCCAACACTGAGTAAACTGACTCAATCCATACCATTGCCATCCAAGCAATACAACTGTCAATTACTGACTGTTCTGGTAGCATCCATGTACCATACCTCTGTCTGACTGTTTCCAGCTGTACTGTCATCACTGATAACATTTTTCCCCACTTCAGGCAATTTTTTTTCTTTACCCACGGATCTCCAGAATTTTCGAAATTTCTCATTTCCAAATTTTCTGATTTTTCCTTGAATTTTCTAAAATATAATAATCCCTAAAACTCAATTATCCAATTTTTCCTAAATTCGAAATATCAAATTTTGCAATTTTATCCATTTTCCGAAATTCGGAATAATTACCGAATTTAAAAATTCCGTTATTCCATTTACCGCGCCGTACTTCCGTGAACCCGGTTCTCGCCGCCGGTTCGGCCTTCGCGCTGAGCCGAGAACCGCTTCTCACTGAACCGCGCCGAATCCCCTGAACCGGATCTCGCCACCGGTTCGGGCCTTCGCGCTGAACCAAACCCCCGCCGGTCGAAGTTATTAACCTGAATTCGGCCGACGCTTAATATATACTCTTAATAATTAATATAATCATTCTCATAATAAATCAACTAATCCCTAATTAACCCTTAATTCGTCTCCTTCCTTCGCCCGTCGTCCGCGAAACCCTAGCCGCTGCAATCGCCGACCAATACTCGATTTCCGGCAACTGCGAACCAGGAGAACATGTTCGTACTATCCTAACATTCCAATGATGTCACTAATTCCTAAGATTCAATCAAAATATCCGTCGAAGGAGTTTCATCCGATCCCTAATTGACAATTTATGAAATTAAATGATTCCAGCATTTGAAAACCACCTTAACATGATTAAGCACATAATCAACTCAACATATGCTTGGTAAAATTTCCGAATTCGACGGTATAATTTTTTTTTTTCGAAAACCCTAAACATGCTAAAATCAATAATTGCATTAATCAATTCAAAAAACCCACATTCGCATGCTCAGGTAGAAATTTGCAAAGTAAATTCATATTTTTAATTCGCTAATTAACGAAATTTAAACTGAATTTCCTACCTTTTTCTTCTCCGGCGACGGTGGCGACGGTGAAGCTCGCACGCGACCAACCGCTGCTCCTCGCCGAACGAAACCGGTACCAATCGATTCTCCTCGATCACGCGAACCTCCAGGTACAAAAAGCCCCTTGAAAGGCTGCCGGAATCACGCGCCGTACGCCGGAAAATTCCTCTCTATCGGTCGGTCGAACGAAACCCTAATCGTTCGCGAGGGTTTTATATTCCTGGCCGACACGATGAAAACCCGTTACGCACCGTTGACACGCTTTCGACACGGTAAGCACCCGATACGCGCTGTCGACACGCTATCGACACAGTAAGCACCCGATCAGCCGGTTCAATCCCAACCGTCGATCACGACCGTCCGATCCGCTTATCAGAACGCACGTGCAAACTCACTCGGCGAACCGCCTCCGCCTCCGCTGAACCGTTCCGGTCCGGTTCACGCGCGGTAAAAAAAACCAATTTCCGGTTTAATTTAAATGGATTTTAGAATTTCTAAAAATCCAATAAATCTAATTAAACAGGGAAAATTTCTTAAAATTCACCTCGGTGCTCGGAAAAATCCCTAGAAATTTCAGAAATTCCAATAGCCTCCAATTGGTCTCCTGGCTCATCCTACTGTCGATCTGAAATCATCCAAGCCAAAAATTAATTTATTAAAGATTAACATAAAAATTTTTACTGGGTATAACAACTTCAATATAAATAAATTTAATATTTAGTAAATATATATGTTAAAGCTTAAATAACATTTATTGAAGTAATATAATATAATCAAAATGTTTAGACGTAAAGGTCACACTAGAAAAAAAAAGTTAAAACTTTTTAGAAATGAAATAAATAGTTTAGAAAATTTGCAGTCAACGATAATAAGGAGATCAAGTGCAAGATCCATAATCATCAAGCCATATGTGAATCAAAATATCTCATAATGTGTGCCATATAGTTTAAAAACTATATTTTTAAAAATATAGAAATAAATATTTAATTGGATAGAGCTTGTTAACAAAAGTGCAATGATAATTCTTTTTTCATAATCAAATCCTATTTTGAATTACTAATATTACCAAGTTAAATAGCCCAAAATAATATTTATTTATTATTTTAATATTAGGTCATCATATATGAAGCAAAAAATTAGATAAACTAAAACTATATGATATAACTAAATCAAAATGTTATAATGGTCACACAAGAGAAGATTTAGAGACACATAAAAATATAACTAAATTGGATGAAAAAAATTTGAGATGAATTATATGAGGATATTGTTTTAAAATAAATTAATTGAAAATATTAAAATAAATAATTTTTTAAATAATGCATCTTGATGAGTGAAATAAAATTTGTTTCATCTCAATCAAAATACCATTGAAATTTCTAGAATTACAAAATTTTTAAAATGTAAATAATAATAAATTATTATTTAAATATTAAGTAAATTTATATGAAAGTTGAAATGAAATAAATTAAAGTCACGCAATAAAACAAAATCAGAGCAATGTAAAGGTGACAAGACAAGATATTTTAAGCTATATATTAATAACTAAAATCAACATGAAATATTTGAAGAATTGAAAAAAATTATATAGGAAAGTTGCTTTACAAAAAACTGAGGAGAATTGAGTTTAACATCCTTGAGCATAATATCATGTACGAATCAATGTTTCAAGTAGAACATGCCAACGCCATAGAATTTAATTGGATTAGAGCTTTTGAGATAGGTCAAACAACAATTGTTTTGTTTAAATCAAAACACATTTTGATTAATAAAAAATTATTAAAGTGGAAGACATAACTTAAAATAAATTAAAACTATTATTTAATAAATGTATATTAATGTGGCAATTACATAAACTAATGCAATGTATCATTACCAAATCAAAGTGATGCAATGGTCACAAAAGAGGAGATTTATATTTATTTAGAAAAATAACAAAATTAAAGAAAACCATTTCAAGAAGTGAGATGATTTGTATAGGACACTGGCATTCAAAGATAATGACAAGATCATGTGCTAAATCTGAAATCATTAAATTAGTTTCAAAAATGCCTTATAAAAAATAAACAAATCCTAAAAACTAAAATATTCCAAAAATTAAAAAATAAGTTTAATTTGGTAGAGCTAATTGAGGAGATTCAAATGATGTATGTTTATTACGAGTAGACCTCATTCAAAGTTATGATGAATTATCCAAAAAATTAACCATAAAAAATATTGAATAATTTTTTCATATTATGTAAAAATCTATTATAACTAAAACAAGATAAATTCTGTGTGTAATATATCCAAATTAAATCATAAATTTGAACGAGATAAATTGAATCAAAAAATGACATTCCAAGATACATAGGAGGTCAAGTATTTCATCCTTAATCATCCAATCATGTATGAATTGTCCTTTAAAGTACTTAACAAAATTGAGAAAATATTATAGTTTTTTAAAACAATATGAGAATTTAATCAAATATAGAATGCCAGGATGACTTCAATAAAATGTCTTTGTCTTTATTGGACTTTGTTTTAAATTACTAAGAAATACAAAATAATATAAGAATAAAAAATAATAATTTATTATTATAATATTAAGTAAACATATATTAAAGGTGAAGTTAGCTAAAATCAAGAAATATAACAAAACCAAATCAAAGAGATACAAAAGTCACTCGATGGTAGATTAAGAATTATATCATAATCTAGTTAAATTAAAGCAAGAATTTTGATGAAATGAGAAAACAAGTATAGCAAAATTGCATTTGAAGATGTCAAAAGGACTGAGTGCAACATTCTTGGTCATCAAAACATAAAAATGAGTACTTAATTGGTTATAGCTCTTTAAGATAAGTCCAACGATGGCTATTATGACCCAATTAGACCTCATTTTGAATTTCTATTAATTAGTCATTTAAATAATATAAATACTAATAAATTAATATTTTAATATTAAGGAATTATACATTAATATTAATATCTTAAAACAATGTGTCAACCAAATCATGGCATTATGATAGTCACATTAAAGTAGATTTGGAGGCACATAGTAATATAAACAAGTTAGAATGAAAAATTTTAAGGTATGAGATAAATTAAAAAAATTGCATTTCATGACAATACAAAGATCATAGTTAACATCATTGATCACAAAATTAGGTACAATTTGAAATGTGTCATAATGTATCCAAAATCTTAGAAATGAAAGTAATTAAAAATGGAAAAAATAAACATTTTTATAGAGGTTTTTGAGAACATCATAATGTTGCTTATTTCATATCAATCGAAGTTGTTTAGGATTATTACAGATAACTAAATTACATTAGTAGAAATAATGATAATTATTATTATAATATTAAGCAAATATACATTAAAAAATAAAAAATAGGTGAAGCAATGTAATATAACAAAATCAAAATAATTTAATTGTGTAATGATAAAAGATTTGGAGTTATAAATTAAGAAAAAATAAATTAAAGAAAAAAATTTCAAGAAATGAAATAAATTTTGTGTGAAAGTTGCATTACAAGATCTTTAGAAAATCGAGTGCATAATGCTATACCATCAAATCAACTACCAATTAAAACGTCCTTTAAATTGTACTGCAACCTTCGATTAAAAATATTTAAATGACTAGCTTTTAGATAGATCTTCGTATGTCACATCCTTGATCATAAGAATAAGCACAAATTGAAATGTTTGGTAAAATTTAAAACAATTAAAAAATAAAATATTTAAAATAAAGGAATATTTTATTATATATCACTCATTTAGATGGGCCAAACATGATTTATTTTATCTCGATCAGACTTAGTTTGTAATTACTATGAATTACATAATTAAAACAACAAAAATAATAACAAAATATTTTCTAAATATTGACTACTTATAGATTTTATTTGGAATGAGATCATTTGAAGTAATATAGTATAATAAAATCAAAGTGATATAAACATCTCATAATAAAAGTTTTAGATTAAGAACGTAATATAACAAAATGGATGTGAAACATTTAAAGAAATGAGATAAGTAGTACAAAAAAAATTCTTTCTAAAATACTAAGAAAATCTTATTTGTTAATGCTTTTTATGAAATAAGATAAAATTTTAAATTCCTTAAAAATTGTAGATGTCATGGAAAATGAAATATTTAAAATAAAAAAATGAATAAATGATTAGAATTGTTTGCCTAGACAATTCCAGCATCATTTTGTTTCATGATCGAACCTTATATAGGATTATTACAAATTAGTAAAGTGAATAAGAACAAATAATAATAAGTTATAATTTTAATACAAAGTGACTAGATCTTATAGTTAAACTAAGATAAATTTAGGCAATTTAATAACTAAATGAAGGCAAAATATTTAATGAAATGGTCTAACTTACAGACACTATTTTATTCCAAGAAATTAAGGAGATCGAGTTCAACATAATTGATTTTCAAAGCAGGCATGAATTAAAAATTCTCATAATGTGCACTAAAACAAAAAAAGTTTTTTTAAAAATTTAAAGAAAGTTACTTAATTGGATAAAATTTTTTGACAGGAGTCAAAAAATATTTCTTTCATCTCGAGTAGACCTCATTCAGATTTACTAAGAATAACCAAGGAAAAAACGAAAATAATAAAAATAATTATTTTAATAATAAATAATATATTTTAAAACTAAAAATGAGTTAAATTGTAGTATAATATGATAAAGTAAGGTGATGTAAAAGACACACAAGATAGATTTAATGTTACTAGAAATATATGTAAATAAACGAAAAAAGTTTAAGAAATGAGAGAAATTGAAAAAAAAAACTTTGCATTCCAAAATAGGATCAAAGTTGACTACAACTTTCTCATTTGTAAAATCTTATAAAATTTCAAATTCAGTTAACACGTGCTAAAACCATAAGAAATCAAACTTTTAGGTGGAAAAGAGACTTGGAGAAGTGATTTGTAGTAAAATTATAGTATAATAAAAAAATTAAAGAAATAAGATAAATTGTTTAGAATAGTTTTATTTTATGGCACAAAAGTGATCAAGTGCAATATTGTTGATCATCAAATACGTGTGAATCAAAATGCATCAAAAGGTGTGCCAAAATTATTGAATATTTTATTCAAATGAGTCTAATGACATTTGTTTTAACTTCATCGAATATCATTTAAAGGTTTAGGGATTTATTAAATCAAATAAAAATAAATATTTTTTTTCATTTTAGTATTATTTAAATATATATATATATAAAGATGGATTGAGATAAATTGAATTCATATAAATAACAAAATTAAAATAATATAAAGGTCACATATGAGATATTAGAATTTCATAAAAATATAACTAATGCAAAGCAAAAATTTTGAAGAAATACGATAAATTGTAAGTGAAAGTTACATTCCAAGACACTGAGGACACTCGGTGAAATAATATAAATTCCTAAATCAGGTATGATTTGAAGTGACCCATAAAGTGTGCAAAAATCCATAAAAATTTGATTTTTAAAAATATGAAAATGAATATTAAATTTGAAAGAGCTAATCGAGATTACAAAAATGATGATTCATTGATCATGATTGGACATCATTTAGAATGAATATGAATTACCAAAAGAAATAAGAAAAAAATAATGTAATATAACAAAACAAAAGTCATGTAGAAATCACATAAGAGAAGATATTGACTTACATTTTAATATAAAAAAATATATCAAAAAACTCTTAATAAATAAGATATGTTATGGAAAAGATGCATTCAAATATTCCATGTAGAAAGAGTGTAAAATCCTTGATCATCAAATTACACACAAATTAGAATGTCTTCTAAATCCTCGAACACAAAATATTTAAAAATATAAAATAAAATAGTGAGGTAGATAAGGAATGCTGAGAAGTGAGTCTAGTGACATTTATTTCATCCTAATCATACCTTGTTTAGACTTACTATAAATTACTAAAGTAGATAAGAATAAATAATAATATTTTTTATACTAAGTCATTATATATTGAGATTGAAATTAGATAGTAACAAAATTAAAAAGATGTAAAGGTCACATAAGAGGAGATTTAGATTTACATAGTACCATTTGTAAATCAAAGTAAAAAATTAAAACAAATGAAATATATTACACTAAATTTTTTTTCTAAAATGTTAATAAAATTATTACTTTAAGAGATATATATAATAAATTCAAAGCATTGTAGATATCATATGAGAGAAGTTTCAGAGTTAAATTGCAATCTATACAAATCAGAGCAAAACTTTTGATGAAAGCACATAAATTATATATGCTAAGTTACATACCAAGATAGCAAGTATATCAAGTGTGATATGACTGATCATCAAATATAATATCATTAAATTTATCTTCTAAGCCAAGAAAAAGTCTTAGAAAAAAGTTATTTAAGTTAAAAATGAATACTTAATTAATAGCTAATTATAATTACCACACTAGAGACGATTCAAAATTATTATGAATTTACTAAGATAAATAAGTTTAAACAATATGTGATATCCAATGCATGTGGTGTAAAGATTACACAAGATGAGACTTAGAGTTAGATTGCAATATAATTAAATCAAAGTAAAAATTTTAATTAATGGCATAAACTTTCCAAAAAAGTAGGCATTCCAAGATACTATTGCTATGGAGTCTAATAACATTGATTACGAGTCATATATAAATTAAAATGTCTAGTAAAACATTTCAAAGCCCAAGAAAAAATATTTAGAAAAATAAATATTAACATTTTTTTGCGCTAGTTAATACGAGTCAAATGACATTTGTTTCGAAAGAATTAGGGCTTATTTTTAATTATCAAAAATTTTCAAATAAAATAAACTAAAACAATAATAAAATATCATTTTTATATTATGTAAATATATTTTGAAGAATAATTTTTATTATTTGAAGTAATCTAATATAACCAATAAAAACAGTTTGACGGTCACATGATAAAAGTATCAGAATGTCATAGTAATATCACCAACAGCGAAGCAAAACATTTTGAAAAATAAGAAATTGTAATGAAAGGTTGCATTCCAAGATACCAAGCATAACCTGTGTAACGTTGTTGATGATCAGATTAGGTACAAATCAATAAGAGTCTCAAAAAATGCCAAAGCCATTGAAAGTAAAATATTAAAAAATATTAAAAAAAATTAATATCTTATTTTGTTGACTTTGTTATTATGAGTCTAATGATGTTGTTTCATCTTGATTGTACCTAGTTAGGAAAAATAGCAAATTAGCAAAGTAAATAATCATAAATAATAATATTACAATCCTAAATTAATGTAATCTAATGGTCATAGCATAGTTGATTTAGAGTTAAGTTATATTATAGCAAATTCAAAGTAAAATATTTGAAAAAATGAGATAAATTATATAGAAAAGTTGCATTGCAAGGTACACAGTAGAAAACGTGTGACATCTTCGATCATTAAATGAGATAAGAATTAACATTAATAGTAAATCATACACAAAGTTTTGAAAATAACCAAATTGAAATTATAAAATAAATATTTAGTTGAATAGAGATCATTGAGACGAGTCATGTGATATACATTTCATCTTAATAAGATCACATTTGGAAAAAAAAGAAATGATAAAAGTAAACATTCTCAATTAAAACTTATTTTTTTAATATTAACTAAGCATATATTAATGTTAAAATATGATAAATTGATGCAATGTAATCTAACAAAATAAGAAAAAAATTTGAATGATTGAGAAAAATTGAAGAAAATATTACCTTCAAAGATCCTAAAGAAATTGAGCATTAACTTCATTTTTAATCAAATGAGATACAAATTAAATTTCCTTATAATGCATAATCAAAACCCAAAGAATAATACTTAAAAATACAAAAAAAGATATTTAATTGGTCAAAGCTCATTGAGTTAAGTCCAATGATATTTGTTTCAACGAAATGCAAAATAATGAAATAAAAATTATGTAAAGTATATGACAAGATAATTTGAGTTTGATAATATTTGAAGCAAATTAAAGAAAAATATTTTAAAAAAATGAGAAAAATATTATCGAAATGTTGCTTACCAAGATACTAAGAAGCTCAAACGTAATATCATCGATTGTAAAATCATGTACAAATAAAAATATCTCATAAAACATATAAAAATTTAAGAAAATATATAAATGAAAGAAATAAAAATAAATATTTTATTCAATAGAGTTTATCTAGATGAGTGCAATGACGTTTGTTAGATCTCAATCTAACATTTTTTGGAGATATTACGAATTACCAAAGAAAATAAACACAAATAATAATAAATTATTATTTAGTATTACAAAAATACTTAATGAAGATGAAATAAGATAATGAATGTAATGTAATATAACCAAATTAGAGTAATATAAATATCACTTTAGAGATGATTTTGATATGCATGGTACTATAACAAAGTAAATGTAAAAATATTGAAACAAAGAGGAAAGTTATACAAGAAATCAATATTCCAAGATACAAAATAAATTGAAATAACTATCTTGATCACCTCTTTTGTTTCAAATCACAATCTCTATTATAAAAAACCAAAATGCTAAAAAATAAAAATACTTTTAAATATAGAAATGAATATTTTGTTAGATAAAACTTATCAACTCAAGCTTAACGAACTTTTTTATCTCGACCAAACTTTGTTCTGAATTACTACAAACTGATAGAGTAAAAAATTATAAAATATTAATAATAATAATTATTATTTAAGTTTAAAGTAAACATATATTAAAATTGAAAAGAGATTAATTAAGCCAATGTAATCTATCAAAATCAATACGATGTCTCATGAGAGGACATTTAGAGTTACATAGTTAATGCACTTATTGAAAATACTAAATTTCAAGAAATAAGTAAAAGTATACTAAACATCAAATAAGAAATGAATTGAAATATATCATAATGTCTGGTACAATACATTGTAAATAAATATTTAAAAATATAAAAATTACCATTTAATTGCATTGTGCTCCAAAAGACAAGTGTGTAGACAATTATTAAGTCTCAATCATTCCACATTTGGAATTACTAAAATAAGAAGTTTGAAGTAATATTACAAAATAAAAATCAAAAACTAAATTTGAAGGATTTCTAATGTAACATTGATGAATGACAAAGCATACAAAAACTCTAAAAAATAACAAATTTAAATTACAAAAATTAATCTTTGATATGGTAGACCTCATCGGGACTAGTTGAATGACATTTGTTTCCATTCTATCGAATCTTATTTTGAATTACAACAAAATATAGATTTCATTAAAATAAAATAACAATAATATTTATTTTAATATTATGTAATTATATAATAAAGTTGAGATGAGATAAATTGAAGCTATGTAATACAAGTAAATAAAAATAATGTGAGTGTCACATGAAAGTTGAAATAGAGTTTCATAATAATACAACAAAACCAACGAAGAAAATTAGGTAGATCACACAAGTAACGTTCCAAGATGCAAAGAAGATTGAAGATAAATTCTTCAATAATCAAATTAGGTAAAAAACAATATATCTTATAAAGTATGTGAGAAGCCTAAAAATGAAATATCTCATAATACAGATATAAAAATTTCACTGTTTAGAGCTTGTCAAGAGGTGTTAAATGTCCCTTATTTCTCATCAATTAGACATTGTTTGAAATTATTTTTAATTAAAAAATGTAAGTAAGAATGAATCCTAAAAATATTATTTTAATATTAAGCCAATATAAAGCTTAGAAAACTCTAGAAAAAATATTTATGTTATTAAAATAAATATTTAATTAGAGAGAGCTCATTCTAATGAGAGCAATGTTATTTGTTTCATCAAAATCAGACCGCTTTTAGAGTTACTAAAAATTTCAAAAATAATTATACACAAATAACTATAAATCATTATTTTAATACATTAAAAATTTATTTTAAATAAAATATAATAAGTTGAAACAATGTAATGTAAAAAATGAAAGAATTATTAAGGTTAAAAGAGCAGAATCATAGTATCATAAGTTATAAGTCAAAGTGAGACATTTGAAGAAATGAGATAAATTGTAAAAAGATATTTCCTCGATGATACTAAGAGGACTAAGGGTAGCAACCACCATCATTAAATACGATGCAAATTGACCCATCTCCAAGAGCATGCAATGAACATACATGAGTAATTAAGCCTAAATAAGAATACATTATTATTTTAATATCACATAAGTACATATTAGAGTTAAAATTTAATTATTTTAATCAATTTAACTCAATCTAATCAAAGAGTTGCAAACGTGACACGAGAGCAGATTTAGAGTAACATAGTAATACAACCAAATCAAGGCCAAAAATATTAAAAAATGTCATAAATTATATATGAAAGTGTTATTTCCATATTCTAGGTATATAAGTGTAACATCATTTACTGATAAATGAGGAATAATTCAAAATATCTCATAAAATATATCAAAAAAAAGAAAATGAAAAAAATTAAAACTATAGAAATAAATATGTAATATGATAGAGCTTGTCATAATGATCACAATATTGTTTGTTTTTTCTTAATTAAATCTTGCTTCGAAATACTTAAAACTACCAAACTAAAGGAGCATAAAAAATTACATAGATATAAAGTTGATATTTAACAAATTCAAAGAAAAATATAATTTAACCACGGATAGAGATAAGTTATGTAGAAAACTTGCTTTTAAAGATAACAACGAGATTGAATGTTACATTCCCATTGCTTACATTAATTACAAATTTAAATGCCATGTAAAGCATGAACAAATCCTAGAAAATATGATATCCAAAAATTAAAAATAAACATTTAATTAGATAAAGCTCATGGAGATGAGTTCAATAACATTTACTTCATCTCGATCACACCTGACATGGAATTATAATTAATTGACAAAATTATTAAACATATATAAGAATAAACTATTATATTAATATTATTTAAATAAATATTATAACTAAAATAAGATAAATTCTTCTAATATAATATAACAAAATTGAATCAAAACTTTAAAAAATAAGATATATTAAACAGGAAAGTTATATTTCAAGATAGTTAGCAGATTGAATATATGATCCTTAACTGTCCAATCATATATGAACATTAATTGAGTTACTATGAAATTCAAATTGAAATAATCATAAATAAAAAATAAATAATTATTTAAATATTACATAAACATAAATTAAAGATTAAATTTAATAAAATAAAAAATGTAACAATGCAAAATCAATGTGATATAGAGATCACGTGATAGTAGATCTATAATTACATAGTAATCCAACCAAATTAAAGAAAAAATTTTGATGAAATGAGAATAAATGTACAAAAAAAGGTATTTCAAAATACTAAAATGATTTAATGCAACTCACTTGATCATTAAAATAATGGAAAATAAAATATTCAAAATATAAAAATGAGTACTTAATTTGTTATGGCTAATGAACACAAGTCCAAGGATGATAATTTTGTCACAATCGAGTCTCATTTAGAATTACTAAACATTACCAAAAAAAATACATTAATTATGATAAATTAAAGTAATAGAATATAATTAGATGAAAGCACTATGATGATCACTTTAGAAAGGATTTCAAGGTGTATAGTATAATAACTAAATTAAAATGCAAAATTTTAAAAAATAAGATAAATTATATGAAAGAATTACTTTTCAAGTAATACCAAGATCATGTTTATCATCCTCAATCAATAAATCAAGTCTAGATTGAAATGTCTTGCAAATTGTGTAAGATCATCGAAAATAAAGTAGTTAGAAATGCACCAAATAAGCATTTAATTCAATAGGGTTTGTCATGACGATCTAGTGACTCTTGTTTTGCTTTGATCAGACCTAGATTGGAATCTATTAATTACAAATACCATAAGAACAAATAATGATAAATTATTATTATAATATTAAGTAAATATATATAAAAGTTAAAATAAAAAAAATAAAGGCTAGGTAATATAGTAAAACAAAAATAATTTAAAACACCATGAGAAGAGTTTTACAGTTATAAAATTAATATAAAATAAATTAAAGAAAAAACTTTGAAGAAATGATATAAATTATATAAAAGAGTTAGATTTGCAAGATCCTATGAAAATCGAGTGCAATATCTTTGGCCATAAAATCAACTACAAATTAAAATTCTTATAAATTGTGCCAAAAAATAGAAAATTAAAGATTTAAAAAAATTAAAAAATTCTACTTTTGGATAGATCACACGAAATGAGTCCAACAACTTTTTTTTCATCTCAGTTGGGTCTTATATAAAATTGTTATGAATAAATGAATTCATTAAAAAAAAAATAAACAACTATGTTTTTAATATTAAGTATTCCATATTAAACCTTAGATGAGAAAAATTGAGGTGATGTAATACTACAAAATCAAAACAAAAAATTTGAAGAAGTGAGGAAAATATTATAAGAAATGTTCTTTCTATGGCATTTAAGAGATATAGTATAACATCCTTAATCATTAAATCAGACACAAATTGAAATGTCTCATTAAATTCTTAGAACTCTAGAAAATAAAATATTTGAAAAGTAAAAAATTATTTTATTAGATAGAGCACATTTAGATGGTCCAATAACATTCATTTCTTCGTGATCAAAAACTATTTTGAAATTATTATTAATTTCAAAACTGAATGAACTTAAATAATAATAAATTATTATTTTATTATTAAGTATTTATAGATTATATTTAGAATGAGACAAATTAGACAATATAATATAACCATATAAAAGCAATTTCAAGGTCATATGATAGAAGATATAGTATTAAATAGTAACCTAACAAAATAAAAGGAACATTTTTGTTAAAATAGGATAAGGTATGCAAAAAAGTTACATATTAAGATAATATGATAATTTAGTGAAAGATCCACGATATTTAAGTATGCTACAAATCAAATTTCCTCATAAAATGTACAAAAAGCTTGGAATAAAAAATATAAAGGAAATTAATATTCTAATGTTTAACAAATTAACAATGTTATGAATCTAAAAAATAAATTACTATTCTAATGGTTAACAAATATATATTATAGTTGAAATACGATAAATTAAAATAATATAGTATAACCAAACCATAGAAAAAAATATAAAGAAATGAGATAAATTGCATAAGAAAGAAGCACACCAAGGTACTAATGAAATATGGTATACCCACTTCAATTGTCAAATTTTGTATGAATAAAAATCACTTGAAATGCTTGCCAAAACTCCAGACAAAATTATATAAAACTATATGTAAGAACAACTTATTTGATGGAGCTCTTTAAGTTAATAATAATGAAATTTATTTTGTCTAGATTAGATGTTATTTAGAATTAATTTTAATTAAAATATTAAATGAGCATAAAGTAGCAAACTATTAGAAGAAAAAGGTATAGAAGAAGAAGAATTAAAACATAAAAGTAAAAATAGAATAAGTAAAATATGTGAAGGAGAGAAAATCAGATGTACAAGTTGAAAAAAATTAGGACTAATAATTTATGGAGTAAAAAGAATAAAAAGTAAAAAAAATAAAGAAAATAAACACTAAGAAATTAAGAAAGAATAACAAAAAGAATAATAATAATGATATAAGAATTTTGTTAATTAAAAAAGAATTATTAAAAATATATGAATGATAAAACAAAAAATATATAATATTAAAACATATTATTTAATATAATAATCAATTGATGACTTTGTAGTTCTCTTATGAAATATAATATTGTATAGAGATAATCAAAGAGAATATAAAAAAGTTAAAGAGCATAATGAAATGTATGAATGGGGAGAATGGAAAGATAAAAGGTCCATAAAGGGCAAAATGGAAGGTATGTCTTAGAGAAGACAAGTTTTAGAGATAGAAGCATACTAAAGAAATGGACAAAGGAGTGAGCAAAAGAGTAACAAAGATTCATGAAAGCTTGTCACAGAAGATAGGTGCTAATAAAGAGCTAAAGGTAAAGAGAATGAGTTCAATCAATAAGGAGAGAAGAAAATAGAAAGAATAAATGGACGAAGTTGAGATGCAAATATAGACAAAGAGGTGACAAAATGTAAATGGTTTAACAATGAATGGGAGAATATAGTGAAGAATGACGTTGAGAGAGGTCATAAAGGAGTGTAAGAACAGATAAAAGAAATAGAATAAGAGCCTCTAGAAAGAGTGAAAAGAGAGAATGACAAACAAATCAAAAAGTCAGTCAAAGAATAAGTACAATAAATTAAAAAATAAATAAACAAACTCATATGATGATATAATTATAAAAGCAAAAATTAAGAAAAAGATTTTTTTACAATTTTTATTTATAATGTCTTGTAATTATTTATTTTTATGGTATTTAAAATATTATTATTTTTGGAAAATAAGAATAATAATATTTATTTGTAATTATAGTTTTTATTAATCATAATTATAACTATAATTCTTTTGACTGTTTTTTTCTTATTTATGAATGTATTATTGTCACAATTGCTATAATTGTCATTCTCATATTTTCAAATTCCATTGAAAAATTATAACTATGTTATAAATAACTTCATATTTTTTTATTTAGTAAAAAATTAACTAAATTATAATTCTTAATTTCTAATTATTATAATTAATATGTTCCCATAAGAATTATATTTATATTCTTACAATAATGACATTTAATATCTATTTATATAAATAATTATTATAATTATTATAATAAGAATCATTGCAAAATGAAAAAAGATATGATTACGAGAACCAAACTATATTTTTTATATTAATGTTAATTTTTTCACTATTTCTTTTGTCTATTATAATCAATTCTTTAGAATTAAAAATTTAATCATAATTATTAACAATTATTCTTCTTACACCTCCAATTAGTTAAAATTATTGTTGAATAAAATTTTTAAGATATTTGGTAATTAAATAAAAGTATGATAATTATTTTATTTTAATTGAATTTTTGTCAAAGTCATTAGCTATTCTAATTTTTCTATTACTATTCATTACATTAATATAAAGAACAAAAAAAAGACTTTGTATTATTAAATATTTCTTGATTAATAATAATATTGATTATTATTATAAAAAATGTTTTATTAAGTGCAATCTATAATTATTTAATTTATAGTTCTTCTTAGAATGACTACTATAATAGTTATTATAAGTTTTTTTTATTATACTTTATAGTAAGGTTTAAAATGTTAATAATTTTTATTATTAGAATAAGAATATTAAATAATTAATATTATTTTAATTATTAGTAGTAAATGGATAATGTTGTTAGTTAGTGTTATTATTGTAGCAAAAAATAACTTTTTATTATTAGGATTATTATTATGATAGTATACTTGTATTCATACTTAATTTATAATATTTATCTGATATCCTAATAGTTATTTTATTAATAAAAATATTATAAAAGAGTTAGAGCCTAATTGTTAATCTTTTTTTGCTTATTCTTATTACTCGTTTTATTTTTCATCGTTATTTATCTTTCCTTTATAACACTAAATTATTAAAAAAAATTGGATGATCTTCATATGTCATATTTTGTAATAATAATTGGACAAATGAACTAAAATAATAGAAAATTAATTAATTATACTAATTATAATAATTAATGCTACTTATTATTTATAATACATTAGAAATAATCATTTCTTGATAATAAATATCAATAGAATTCTAAATCTTTACATGAAAATAAATATTTTTAATTATTAAATTTTGAGAAATTAGATTTTATTATCATTAATTCGATAAAATTTATTATTTTTAAAAATATGCAAATGTAATAAAGTTTTAATTTATAAACTATAATTTATTAATTATAGAATATAATTATAATATGTAATAATGAGTAGTGTTTTTAATATTATTTACTATCTTTTAGTCTGAGTCCTTTAGTAGTCATAATCCGTTAAATTATTAAAAATATTAATTAGCATTTATTAATTATTTTTTAATTGTGTGAAAATAAATATAGTTACTAAGTATTTTTTATGATTATTTTTAAGAATTATTCAATGTATTATTTAAATTAAAAAAATTGTTATTCAAATAGTTATATTATAATCATAATATAGCATCAGTTTATATTAACCTAAATAAATAATTGCTATTTTTTCTATGTTTCTTGTTTTATAAAAAACAATTATAAGAACAACAAATAGTTTTTCGAATATCTTAATAATTATTCAATTCATGATCAAACATTTTATCCATAATTGTTACACAAAAAATATGAATAATTATTCTTACATATAATTATATTAATTATATAAATTCAAAAATACTTATTATAGCTAATCTATCTTAATTAAACAAAAATGTTTTTTCCTTTAGTTTAAATGAAAATTTATAAAAATATATTAGATTTAAAATATTTCTTCATCATAATAATTATACTAGCAATTTGTTGTAAAAAGTTAAAATATATTAATAATTATGCATTGTGAAAAAATTGACCTTTAGTTCTATAGTGATAATTGTTATATATGTTTTTGCACATATTAATAACATATTGTCAAAATATTAAAAATAATATTTTAAAAGTTTGGAATAATTTATGAAACTAATTATTATCTAGATGTTAACAATTATAACTATAAAAGAACATTATAGAGGTTAATGTAGCTTATTATTAAAGGTTACCATTAAGGAACTTAATATAAGAACATGCCTAAAATTTTAATTAAAAATATATATATAATAAGACAATATGAAAGTTAATATTTTTAAAATATAATAACTAATATCAAAGTTTATTCATAAATTAAAAAAGTGTACTAATATATTTTATTACAAAAGTTACAAATTTGTTTTACTCATAACAAATTATTATGTAAATATTTTAATATTTTTTAATTAATTTTAAAATTAACAATATTTTATATATAATATTTTATTCTTATAATTCCAAATAACGAATATTATTTCTGTTATGTGAATAATAGTTTTAATTAATTAAGAAAATATTTAGAAATATTATCAAAAATTACTACTAATTTATTTTAAAATAGTTCCAACACAAAGATTTTTTTAATATTTGTTATTTATAAATCATATACTTACTTCAACTTGTTTGTAAAAATTAATTATATTTTTTGTAATTACTTTTTAGAATTTACTATTTCTTAGTTTTTTTTATTTTTTTTCTTTCTATTCTTATAATTAATGTTATTTTTTTCATCCACCTTTCTTAATTTATAAATAAATTACAAAATTGAGAAAACTTGGAATGGAATTTATGAGACAGTCATTAAAACAAAAGAAGGAAAGGGTGAAGTAAAAACGGGCGAGAGAAAAAAAAGTAGGTAAATGTTTGCAAGGAGTAAGATAGGGGCAAAATAATAAAACATTAGAGTGAATGGGATAAAGAAAGAGAAATGAATCATATAGAGGGAGTGGGTGGTTGCATAGGAAAAAAGAATGAGAGAAAAAAGAAAAAAAATGAAAGAGAGAAGTGAGATAAGGAGAGAAAATGGGAGAGGTAGGTGAAGAAATATATACTATCTCAAAAGGAGAAAAACAAAAAAGTTTGAGGCATAGAGCATCAATAGAAGAAGAAGGCTTACAGATAAAGAGGGTTTGAGGGAAGAGGGAATGGAATTAGAATTAATAGAGTTAGAGTAGAGTGAGAAAGCGACATATATAAGTTGAGAGGCTACAAAATTCAAAGAAAGAAGAGAGTTTAAAAGAGAGTTCTGAGAGAGAAATGATAAGAGGGAGGGAGAGAAGAGACAGATGGAGACTAAGTTAGATATGATAGAAAATTAAGGAGATATAATAAGAAGAGAGAGTTAGTGTTGTCAAAATTAAAGAGATAGGATAGACTTCGTGGAGAGAGCAAGAAAGAAAACAGAAAAAATGAGAGGTCAAGAAACAATAAGAGAGAAAATAGTCACAAATATAAAAGTTTGAGTGTGGAGGGAGTAGAGAGATGATAAAAAGAGTGCATGAGAGTGACAAAAGAGTGAGAAAGGGATGGAGCAAAAAAAATAAAGCGATAGAGAAATAAGATGAATGAGAGTAAAATAATGTAAAACTTGAAGAGATTTGTTCAAAATTTTTGAAAGAGAAAGATTGGGAGTGATAATGGAGAAAATAAGAGAACTAAATGATAGAAAGAAAGAAAAAAGAGAGGTGAGATTGGAAGTGTGAAGGAAATAAAAAAATGATAAGAAAGAATGTTAGAGAGTGAAAACAAAAAAGAAATAGTAAGAACAGGGCAAATGAAGGAAGGAAATAAGTAAAACAGATGGAGAAAGGGATAGAAAAGTGTTCAAAGACTAAAGTGAAAGAAAAAGAGTAAAAAATAGGCCAAGTGATAAAGTTAAAGAAACTTGAAATGATGAGAGTTTCATTATTTGAGAGAAAGAATTGTGTGATAAAGATAAATGAAGAGGTGTTGAAAGAATAGCTAAGTATTATAAGTGGAGAATAGAGAGAAATAAATAGAGTGAGTTAGAGTAGGATTAAAGAGAGAAGAAAAGTTGATCAAGATGACAGATATTAAGGTGGAAGAGAGAAATAAAGGAAAATAGATAAGTAGTGTTCAAAAGGTGCAATTGTGATCATAAAGAGACATACAGGAACAAATGGATACCAAGAGAGATGTAAAAAAGTGGGAAGTCGAATAATAGTGAAAGACAGGGTGGGAGAAGGGAAGATCAATAGAAAAGACTCATAAGAAGTCAGAGATGATGTGATAACAATAAAAATATTATACAAAGATAAAATAGTTGAAGACAAAAAGTGAGAGACAGTAAGAAATGGCTTGATGTAATTATGAGATGAAAAGAATGAGAAAAAAGTGACATAGAATGCGAGGAGATTTCATAGAGAATGATATAGTGAATTAGAGGATGCTTTGAAAGTGCGAGTGGAAATGAGAAAGATATAAGGAAGATAATGAAGAGTCAAAGAGAGAGAGGAAGACAAAAATGGATAAAGATGGTCAAAGTGCAAGATGTAACATAAGAAACTAGGAAATTGACAAAGAGACATAAACTCGTTAACATTGAAATGTAAAAAGAAAAGTGAGATGAGGGATAGACAGTGGAATAGTTTTGAATTATTGATATTTATGAAATAACTTTTGTTAATTATTAATAATAGTTACTTTTAATTTCTACAAAAAGACTCATAAAAAATTATAATAAATTGTACTTAGAATAAAGAAAATTAATTATTTTAATGTGCAATAAATTCAATCATTTAATTTTTATTTAAAATTTATAATAGAGTATCTATTTTGATAGTGAATACTAGGAAATAATTCCCACTTTTGATCATAAGTGCTTACTAGTTATTCATTTATATGAAAATGAAAAAATAATTAATTATTAATAATATTTTAAATATAATGGAGAATAAATACTTTTTAGTGACATTTCTAATAAAAATTATTAAGAATTTTCTATTTATAATTTCAATAGCAATAAAATGTAAAATAAAAATTATTCAGTCTAATTCTTATCTTAATGAAAGGTAAAATAAAAACTATTAATAAAAAGCTATCATTAATATTACTATTATTATTATATTTCATATTATTATAAAAAATTTTATTATTAGAAATAAAATAGTAACTTTGAGTACAACAATGAATATTCTTTCCACTACAATTACTATAATTGGTTCTTACAATTTTGATAATTAGTTGTTCAGAAACAAATTCTTATTACAATTACAAATCAATTTTCATATTATTGTTCCTAATACTTTCATTATTTATTAAATAAATTATGTGATGTAATTTTTTGTTAACTTTTTTATTAAAATTGTAATTAACATTTTCTAATTAATAGTTAATATTTATTAATAACTATAAATTGTTATTAAACTTCTTCTAATTAATTATTTTTAAATATTACATTATTTGTTTTAGTCACTAAGATATTTTTTTAATAACTATTAATACGATATGAAGAATTAATGATGGTTATGGATATGAAATGTGATTGAAATGATATCAAACTTTTTAACATTATCTTACTATTAAAATGTTTTTAGCAAAATGTTGCAAAATAAAAATTATAAATTAATAAATTTTAAATATAATTAATAATCCTAAAGAAGGAATGTTCTTAAAATTAGAAATATTATTCTTTAAATAGTATTATAATTAATAGCAATTAATCACAATTATGGATCAATCGTGAAGATAACATTAGGAAGAAAAACATGAAGATTGTAAGTGTGAATTAGAAAATAGAAGAAAAAAGACAAGAATTAAAAATACATTATGAAATGAGATTGGAAGAAAAAAAAGAATAAAAAATAAGAAGATGAACAACATGTTTATATTTTTATTAATAAAATATATTATCAAAATTTAATTATTTTTTTAAGAAAAATACCTTTTATTATTTCTATAAATCAAATTATTATTTAATATTTGGAATGATTACATATTTTATAGTTGCTATATGAATTAAGATTATTGTAAAAAGTATTAATTATTTTTCCCACATATTCTAATTTGTTAAGCATTTATTATATTTATACAATTATTATTAAAAGAAATACTATATTTGTTAGGTCATTATCATTATAAAATGAAAATTAATTATTTTATGAATAATACTAAAATTAATCTTTTATATGAAATAGTTTGCCATAATAGTTAACAATGAATTATTTAACAACTTTTATTTCTAATAACTATTGTTATTAATTGTTAGATCAAAAGAATACTAACAATTGTTATTAATATAATTTAATTATTTTATTCTTATTTAATTTATATTTTTTACTTCATATTAACATTAATATATATTATCATAATAATTAAATTAAATAACAAAATCACTTTTCTTGATTAAGATTTTTCTTGAAAAGAAAAAATAATAATTCAATATGACAAGCAATATGTAGCAAGCATAAGGTTTTAGTAATTTTTAAAATATTTGAAAAACTAATAATTAGTAATTATTATCCCTTATATTAATATATTTATGTTGTTGTTCTTGTAATGAGTATTTTTGAGTTTTAGCATAATCATAATTAAATTCTTTAGCAAAAAGTGAGTGAAGTTTACCAAATATAGATGGTTATCAAAGAGATAATGAATGAATTATAAAGAATGAAATAAATACAAAAAAGAGAGAGATAAATAACATGAAAAGGTGAATGAAATAGAAAGTAGAGAGAGTGTAGGTGGCAAAGAGAATGACGAATACATTAAGATAAAAAAAGATGAAATAATAAGAATGGTGGAATAAAAGGGAATGAAGAAAGAGGTGATTGAAAGAAGGATAAGGGAGGAAATGAATGATATAAAAAGAAGACATAAAGGTGAGGGACTATAAAAGAGAAATATTGAAAAAATTAAAGAAGAAAAAAGAGGTGGTGGATGGTGGAGGAAACAATAAAGAAAAAGAAAGTATTGTGATAAAGAAAAAATAACCGAAGTGAAAGTAAGATTACGTAGAGATTAATAAGAAGTGAGTTAGATAAATATAATGAATGATACAGAGAGGGACCACAAAAGAGATGAGACTCTTAAATAGAATGTAAAAGATAAATAGAAAAAAGAATGATAGATTGATAATGGAGAGGGAAGAGAAAGAAGAGAGCTATAGATAGATATAAGAGATAGGAGAGATAATTGAAGAGATAGAGAGGCATGATAAAGATAGAAACTAAAAAAGAAATAAACTCAATGAGAAGAGTTGAGATTCATGTTGGGAGAATATTCCAAATGGAAGGAAAACAAAGAGAAAGAAAGAAGAGATAAGGAGATAAGAAAGAGGGAGAGAGATAAAGAAGATTAAGGGATAGAATGTGATATCAAGCAAGAGTTGAATAAAGATAAAGCTAAAGAAGGAAGGGAAAGATGAGATTTATTTATAGATATAAGAGATAGACAAGAAAGGGAGAGAGAGATAAATTGAAGAAAATGTGATCAAGAAATACAAAATAAAGACTACAAGAGTGGTAGTATAAAAGAGAAAGTAATTGATTAAAAGAGAAAGAGAGTTCGAGAGAGAATGATGTAGAGAAAAAGAGAGATTCCAAGGCATAGTTGGTAATGAGATATAGAGAGATGAATGAAGGGGGAACAAAAAGTGAACGAAGATAAGGTTGATTAGGAAAATATTAGAAATGTAATAAAAGTATCTCAAAGAGGATGAGCAATAAAATGAATAAAGAGAAGAAAAAATGCATATTTTGATAAATAGATAATAAAGTGGAAATTGTGACTAAAAAAGGAAACATAAAAAAGAATTAAACTAAGGAGAGAAAAAAGACAAATCAACTGATTGAGATAGTTAAACGAAAAAAGATAAAAAAAAGTGATTGAGGGACCCATACAAGCTGAAATTTTGAGATGAAGAGAAGAGAGACAATGAACACAAAAATAGAAAGTAGAAGAAGAAAAAGGGAAAAAGGAGTACGAAAGGAAAGAGATAATGACTGATAAAGAATGAAAAAAGAAGAGACATTTACAAATCAAGTTATGAATAGACAAAAAGCATGGGGGAGAAAGAGCAAGAGTTGTAGTGATATAAAAGGACAATGAATTAGATATAGAGAGAAATAGAAAGAAGAATGAGATAGGGTAAGGATTAGAGTAAAATGGAAAAAGATAAAGAAGATAAGGAATGAATTAGAAGATGAGATTTATGGATTAAGAAAAATAATGAAGAGTTGGAACTAAAAAGACACGAAAAGAGAGAGAAAATGGTAATGAATGAGATAGATGCATGATGAGGGAGATATATGAGCGAGAGAAAAAAAAGAAAGAAAGGAGATTGAAATAAGATAATGTAGTAAGTAGGAGATTGAATAATGAGGAGGTTAAGTGTGAGTTAAAATGAGGGAGATAAAGTGAATGATGAAGTCAAAATAACAATTTATAATTTTTTATGATTACTTAATTAAGTAATTCATCGTAATTCAAAATAATGTCCAATTGAGATGGAACAAACATTGTTTGGCTCAACCATTTTTTCTAATAAAATACTTACTTTTAATATCTGATTTGATGATTGAGAATGCTAAAACATTCCAATATAACTTATCTCATTTTCTTCAAATTGTTTACTTTTATTTTGTCATATTACTATATATTTCTTTATCTCCTCATATGTGAACTTTACATTGCTTCAATTTTGTAATATAGCATTACTTCAATTTATCTACTTCTAGATACAACACATATTTAAATAACATTTAAATAGTTATTTATTCTTACTTATTTTTTTTATTTAAAGTAATTTAAAAGTTGGCCTGATGAAAATGAGAAAAATATCATTGGATATGTCTCGATGAACTCTATAAAATTAATTGTAACGCTTTAAATGTTAAAATATTTGTTTCATTTTATGGTTCTGATATGCTTTATGATACATTTAGATTATGATTTAAAGAGCAACGATGTTACATTTGATTTTCTTAGCATCTTGTAAAGCAACATTCCCGCATACCTTATCACACTTTTTCAAATGTTGTGCTTTGATTTTATTATAATATTTTCTAACCCTACATCTATTCTTATGTGACATTTACATTTATTCTCTATTATTATATATTATTGCTTTAGTTTGCTCTATTTTATCTTTAATACATATATATACTTAACATTAAAATAATAATTTATCCTTAATTATACTTATTTTATGTAATTAGAGGTAATTTCAAATGAGGTTTGCTTGAGATGAACAACCATCATTGAACTCACCTACACAAGCTCTATACAAATAATATTTCAATTTTGAATTTTTAAATAGTCTATTTTCAAAGATTTTTGCATGCTTTATTGGACCCTTTAATTCATAATAGACTTTATGAATAACTTGTTACACTTGATCCTATTTGTATATTGGAACATAACTTTCTTATAAAATTTATCTTATTTCTTTGAATTTTTTTGTTTAACTTTTTTACATATGCTACTCTAAATCTCTTATCTTAAAACATTTGCATAACAATTATTATGTTATATACAATGCTTTTGTTTATCACATTTCAACTTTAAAAAAATTTACTAAATATTAAAATGATAATTTATTATTATTTATTTTTTTAATTGAAATTTGTTGGAAATGAGGTCTTATCGATATTATATAAACATTATGTGAGCCATCTCGATGAGCTCTATCCAATTAATGATTCATTTCTATATATATAAATATTTTATTTTCTGATATTTTTGCATGATTTAGAAGATATTTTTTATACTTAATTTGATGATAGAGGATATTACACAACCTCATTAGTATCTCAGAATATAACACTAGCTCTATATCCACTATCTGGTGAGCATTACATTTCTTTTTTTTGATGAAATTACAATCACTAAATGTTTCATATTATAGCCAAAATATTAATTTGATAAACATTAAAATAATAATGTTTTTGCTATTAAAATTTTTATTTCATAAAAATTCCTAACATGGTCTAATCCATATAAAAAACATCATTCAGGTCCTCTCGGCATGCTACATCTAAACAAAACCTCATTTATATATTTTTAAATATTTTATTTTGTAATTTTTTTGCATGACTTATGAGATAGATTCATACCTAAGTTGATGATTAAGGATGCTACACTTGTTCTCATTAGTATATTGGAATGTAACTTTCTCTTATGATTTATCTCATTTCTTCAAAAGTTTTACTTTTATTTTATGATTTTATTATTTAACTCTAAATGTCCTCTCATTTAACATTTCTACTTGTTTGATTTAGTTAAATTACATTGTTTTGTTTTATCTCATTTTAGATTTAAAATATATTTATAAAATTGTAAAATATTAATTTGTTATTACTTATTCTAATTTATTTTTGTAATTTAAGGTAGTTCCATGTGAGGTCTCATCGAGATAATCCAATTATCCCTAGACTCATCATGATAATGAGCTCTATATAATTAGATATTTTTTATATTTTTATATTTTTATATTTTTATATTTTTAAATATATAATTTTGACATGATTTATGATCAAGTTTTATTTGTACTTCACTTGATTGTTAAGGACGATACACCATACATCCATATTGTCATGGAATGCAATCGTACCTCTATATCTATTCTCATTTGACATTTCAATCATCCTAATTAAGTTAAGTTATAGTGATGAAGTTTATCTTATTTTATATATAATATAAATTACCATAATATTAAAATAAGTTTTGTTTATTTATAACAATTAACTTTGGTTATTCATAATAATTCCAAAGGAGGTGCGATTAGGATGAAAGGAACGATGTGGAGTCTTTTGAACATGATCTTTTTAATTAAATAATTGTTTCTATTTTTATAAACATTTTATTTTCAAAGGTCTTAGCATGCTCTATCAGATATTTTTATTCCTACTTAATTTCGTCATAGAGCGTGTTAAACTTAATCTTCTTATTAAATATTAATGTAATTTTTTTCTTTTGTTTTATTTCTTTTCTTCAAATTTATCACCTAGATTTTGTAATATTGCCATTAGACTCCAATGCTTTTATCATGTGGCCACTGTTTTATTTTGATTTATTGATACTACATTATTTATATTATCTTATTTTAGCTTTATTTTATGTTTATAAAATGTTGGAATAATTATTTAAATTGTTATTACATGTAATTTTAAAAAAGGTCAATTGAAGTAAAACAACCTTTATTTGTCTCATATGGGCGAGCTCTACCCAATTAAAAATTTATTTTTATGTTTTTATATGTTTTGTTTTCTTTTGTTTTTACATATATTTTGAGAAATTTTGATTTTTATGTAATTTAATGCCTAACAATATTACACTCAGTTCTCTTAATATATTGAAATAGAATATTTTTAAAAAAAAATGTCTCACTTTTCAAATTTTTTGAATTGACTTGTTTATATTATTATGAAACTCTAATTTGTTATCATGTGACATTTACATTCTTTTATTTAATTATAATATATTAATTTACTTTATCTCATTTCAGCATTAATATAAATTTAATTTTATAAAAATAATAATTTATTATTATTTATTCCGATTTAATTTGTTAATTGATAGTAAATTAAAATAAGGTCCTAACAAAATGAAATAATTATCATTCTACTTGTTTCAATTAACTATAACCTAATAAATATTCAATTTTATCTTTTTAATTGTTTTATTTTGAAGCAATTTCATAAAGTTTGTAAGACATTTTGATTTATACAAAATTTTAATATTAAGGATGTTACACTAAATCTCCTCAGTATCTTGGAATATATCTTTTCTATATAACCTAACTTATTTCATCAAAGTTTTTGTTTTGAATTACACTAAATCTCCTCAGTATCTCATGTTCCCATTATAATGACTTGATTTTATTATATTATATTATTCAAATTAATCACATTTGAATATTAATATATATTTTCTTAACATTAAAATAATAATTTATTATCATTTATATCCATTATACTTTTTAAATAGGAAAAATTCTAAACAAGAGGATGATTAAGTATTAGTGTACTCTTCTTAACAAATTCTATACATTAAATATAATTTATATTTTTTATATTTTTTGTTTAATAGTTCTTGCATGCATTACAGGACATTCAATTCTTATATTATTTAATGATTAATGATGTTATACTTGATCTCTTTAGTGTTTTGGAAATAAACATCCATTTATAATTTATCTCATTTCATTAAATTTCTCATTTTGTTTGGTTTCATTATTACTAACTCTTAATCTCCTCTTGTGTGACCTTCATGTAGCTTTGATTTGCTTATAATATATTTAACAAATTTTAGGTTTAATATATATTTACTTAATATAAAAATAATAATTTTTTTATATATATAGTGTTACTTTGGTAATTTGTACTTATTCCAAGCAAGATGTGATGGAGTGACATCACTAGACTCATCTCAACATGTTGTATACAACTCAAAATTTTATTTTTTATATATTTAAGTTTTTTGAATATTTTCATACTTTCTAAGGCATTCTGATTTGTCCATGATATGATAATATTGAATTTTCCCATTGATCTCTTCATTATCTATAAAACACAACTTTTTATTTTAATTTCCTTAATTTCTTGAAATGTTTCTCTTTCATTTTGTTATATTTCTATGTTATTTAAATCACCTTTCTTGTATGCTTTACATTGCCTTCGTTTGGTTTTATTATATTACCTCATTTGGATTTATCATAAATTACAAAAGTAAATAAGCATAAATAATATTATTGAGTAAATATATATAAGGGCATAAATAAGAAATGTTGAAATAATGTAATCTAACCAAATCAAAGTGATGTAAAGAGATAAGATATATTGTTGCAAGGTAACATAACTAAATCAAAGGAAGAAAATTTAAAAATTAAGTTAAAGTATATATGAATATTGCATTTTAAGATGCTAAGCAGATGAAGTGTAACATCCTCGATCATGAAATCATATATCAAGTCAAATGACTGTTAGAGGATATGAATACCTTTGAAGTTAAAATATTTAAAATATAGAATTAAATTTTTATTTAGATAAAGCTTGTTGAGATATGTCCAGTAGTGTTTATTTTGTCTAGATTAGTCCTAATTTGTTATTTTTACAAATTACCAAAAATATATAAGGATAACTAATAATAAATTCTTATATTTGTACCAAGTAAACATTTTATTGAAGATGTATTGAGATATATTAATGTAATATAATATTACCAAACCAAACCAATATGAGGTCACATGAAGAAAATTTGGAGTCAAATAATAATATGACCAAATTAAAATAAAAGATTTGATAGAACGAGATGAATTGTAAAGAGGAACTATTATACCAAGATAATAAGAAAACCAAGTGAGAAATCCTTGATGATTAAAGAATATATGAAATTGAAATGTCTCGTAAAGCATACAAAACAAGAGAAAATATAATATTTAAAGCTATAAAAAAAGAATTTAATTTTGTATCACTTGTCAAGATAAGTCCAATAATATTTGTTAAGTATTAGTTAGATCATATTTGGAATTACTATGATTTAGAAAAATAAATAAGCACAAATAATAATAATTTATTATTTTTATATAAATTGAATAAAATTTAACATTAAAATAACATAAATATAAGATTGTAATGTGAAAACATTTAAGTGATCTAAGAGACAGATAAGGGGAGAATTAGGGTTTCAAGGTAAAATAATCCAATCTGGGTGAAACTTTTAAAGAAATATGAAATTGTGGTGCAAAGTAATATTTTAAGATAATAATATGATCGATAGTAGCGTCCTTGATCATCAAATCAGGTATAAGTTAAAATGCATCATAAATAATTTAAAAATAATTGAAAATAAACTATTTTAAAATATACAAAATTAATATTTAATTTGATAGGGCTCATTGTGTTGGGTCCAATGATATCTATTTCATCACAATTGGACATCATTTAAAATTAATGCAAACTATCAAAATAAATAAGCATAGATAATAATAAAATATTATTTTTATTTTATGCATATATATATATATATATTATATATATTAAAGCTAAAATGTGATAAATGGAATGAATATAACACAACCTAATCAAAGTGTTGCAAAGGTACTATGAAGACAGAGGGTTTGGAAAGTTGCTACCCATGATACTATGAAGATAGAGTGTAGCATACCAAATAATGACATAAAGCAAGAATCAAAATGATTATTAAAGTAGTCTAAATTCATATAATATGAAATTTTTAAAAGAAACTAAAAAGGAATATTTAATTATATACAAAATTATTATTTTAGTATTAGTTATATATATATATATATATATATTTGCATATCAAAGTTGAAATTTGCTAAATTGGAAGTAATATAACATAAAAAAATAAAATCAATGTATTGGTCACATGAGAGTAGATAGAGAATTACATAGTGATATAATAAATTCAAAGTTAAAAACTTTTAAGAAATAAGTTAAATTATAAAGAAAAGTTGTATTACAAGATACTAAGGAGATTGGGTGTAAAATTATAAAAATCTTAATGCCTTGTAAAGCATAGAAAAATTATAAAAAATAAAATATCTATGACTATATAAAAATAATTAAATTTGATAGAGCAGTTTGAGATGAGTTTGACAAGTATTTCATCTAAATCAAACTTCATTTTGAATTATTAGGACTTATCAAAATAAATAAGCATAAATAAAAGAATAATTATTTTAATTTTATGTAAATATATATTAAAGGTAAAAAAAGTCAAATAGAAGAATGGTAATACAACAAAAAAGAAGTGATGTAAAGTTTCTATGACATAAGATTTATAGTAACACTTTAAAAAAACCAAATCAAAGCAAAGCCTTTGATAAATGAGAAATTCTTTGATAATGTACCATTCCAAAATATTAGGGAGATCTATAGTAACAACCTTGATAATCAAATTAGGTATGCATCAAAACAACTAATAAAGCATGACAAATTTATAAAAGTAATTTAAATCTTTAAAATTGAATACTTAATAGGTCTTATGTCTAGTCAAATGTTGAATTATTGTCTTGATCATATCTCATTTAGAACTACTATGTCTTACAAAAATAAATAAGCTTAAATATTAAATTGTTATTTTTATTTTTTAATAAATGCGTATTAAAACATAAATAAGTTAAATTAAAGCAATTTAATATAAAAAAATAATATAAAGGTCACATAAGAAGATAAATAATATTTCATAGTAATATGGCAAAATCAAAGTAAAACATTTAAAGAAATGATATAAATTGCTTGAGAAATTTACATTCTAACACACAAAGATAATTAAGAGTGACATCCTTAATTGTCAAATGATTTTTTTTAATCAAGTTGCCTTGTAACGAAAACAAAACTATTTAAATGAAATATTAAAAAAATATAAATATGAATAATTAGAGCATTATAATATAACCAAACCAAAGTGATGCAAAGGTCCAATGAGAGAAGGATAAGAGTTAAACTATAATATAACAAAATCAATTTAAAAAGTTCGATCAAATGGAGATAAATTGTAAGAGAAGGATGCATTCAAGGATTTTGAGGATATCTAGGTTAACATCCTTGACCTTTAGGTAATACAATATGCCAAAAATTTCAAAATGAATTTTAATAGTGTAAAGGTCAACCAAAGAATTCTAATGATATTTATTTGGGCTCAATTAGACTTCATTTATAATTACTACAAATTATTGATATAGATAAGCATAAAAAATAATAAACTATTATTTTTTTATTAAGTAAATATATAATAAAGTTTCAAATCAGATAGATTAAAGCAATGTAATTTGACTAAATCAAGGTAATGCAAGGGAGGGAATTAGAGTTACGCTATAATTTAACTTAATCAATGAGATTTTTAAATTAGTTGTTAAATTATATAGGAAACTTGTATTCTAAGATATTGTGGAGATTGCATACAATGTCAACTATTTGCAAATTATGTACATATCACAAATGTTAGTAAAGTGTGCCAAAACCATAAAAAATGTTAAATGTTTAAAAGTAGAATTTTTGATAGTATAAGCCATCATCGATATGAGTCTAACATCATTTATTTCTCCTTAATTGGATCACATTTAACATTACAACAAATTACCAAAGAAAATAAGTATAAATAAAAGTTAAATTACTATCTTGATATTAAATGAATATATAATACAGCTAAATGGAGATAACACAAAGGGTGTCGTGTACAAATTCCTCGATCGACAAATCTAGTACATATCAAACTGCCTCACGAAGCATGATAAAACTCAAGAAAACAAAATTTGAAAATATTAAAATAAATATTTTTTAGATAGAGGATGTTAGGAAGTTTCTAATGATGATTATTTAATCTTAATTGAACCATTTTTGATTTATGATGAATTGCCAAAGTAAAAAATCATATTTAGTAAAATATTTAAAATTTCAAGAATAAGAACATATATATTAAAGCTAAATTAAGATAAATTGAAGCAATGTGGTATAAAAAAATCAAAGTTGTTTAAAGTTCAAATTAGAGAAGAATTAGAGTTTTATAATATGTTAACCAATTTAATGCTAAAAATATAAAAAAATGAGATAAACTATATAGCGAAGTGGCATTGAAGATACCAAGGTGTTTAAGTGTAATACCTTAATCATCAAAATTGGTATGAAATAAAATTTCTTTTATAGCATAACAAAATCATAAGAAACAAAATATTTAAAAATATAAAAATGATTATTTACTAGATGAGGATGGTTAAGACAAGTTTAATGATATTTGTTTGGTCTTAATAAGACTATGTTTGGAATTTTTTAAATTACCAAATTAAAAAAACATAAATAAAATAAATTATTTTTTAATACTTAATATATATATATATATATATATATATATATATATATATATTGAAGTTGTAATGAAAAAAGTAATATAAAAAAGATAAGTCAAAACATGTAATGGTAAAATAAGAAGAGAATATCGGTTTCATAGCAATAAAATCAAATCAAAAAGACAAATTTTAAAAAATGAAACAAATTATGCATAGAAGTTGGATTACAAGTTATTAAGAAGTTCAATTGTAATATCCATGATCATCAAATAATCTACGAATTTAGTGTCTCATAATGCATGCCTAAATCAATAGAAATGAAATATTTGAAAATAAAAAGTTTAATATTTAATAAGCTAGGGCTTATGAGATGTGTTCAATAACATCTTTTTCATCTTGATCATACCACTTTAGGAATTACTGTTGGCTTACGGAGGTAAATAATCATAATGAACTATAAGATAAAATTTTAATATTAAGTAAATACATATTAAAGTTGAAATGAAATTAATTTGAAGAATATAATATAACCACATAAAACTAATTTAATGGTGACACAAGAGGAGATTTAGAGTTACGTACAAAAATAACCAAGTCAAAGAAACAACTTCTAAACAATGAGATATATTACATATAAAATTACATTCAATGATACTAAGTAAAAAATGTGCAACAACCTCATCATTGTACTAGGTACAAATTGAAATGTCTTGTAAATCATGTTAAAATCTAAACAAACTAAATAACTCTTAAAAATATAAAAAAATATAAATTAATTGGATAGAGCTGCTCAAGATAAGTTTAATGACCCTTGTTTTATCTCAATCAAGCCTCATTTGAAAATACTATGATCACGAAAGCAAATAAAAATACATAATTATAAGTTACACTAATATTGAAATGAGATAAATTTTAATAATATAGTATCACCAAATCAATGTGATATAATGGTCATAAAAAAAGAGAAATAAAGTTTCTTAGTAATATAACAAAACCAATGAAAAAAATTGAAGAAATCAATTAAATTCTCTAGGAAAGGTGCATCCAATGCACAAAGAGAAACTAGTGTAAATTCTTTAATCATGAAAATAGTTGCAAATATTACTTTCTCTTAAAGTATTCCAAACCCATAAAAGATAAGACTTTAAAAATATAAAAAAAAATATTTGATTGGGAAGAGCTTAAAGAGATAAGTCTAATTATTTTTTGTCCCCATCAGATCACTTTTGCAAGAACTATGAATTACAATATTTTAAGAACTAATGAAAAAATAATTATTTCAGTATTAAGTAGATATATATATTAAACCTAAAGTGAGGTAAATTGATATGATGTCTTATGACCAAATCCAATGAATTTAATGCTCACACTAGAAGACAATAAAGTTTCATAGTAATATAACAAAATCAAAAAACATTTAGAGAAATGAGATAAATTATAATGGAAAGTTGCTTTCTAAGATACTAAGCAGATTGAGTGCAATATTCATGGTGATCAATTTAGTTAAGAATCAAAATATCTCACAAAATACACTGAAATACAAAAAAAAAATATTTTAAAAAATTTAAAAAAATAATATTTAATGCGATAGAATTTTTCAAGATGACTCTAATGAATTTCTTTTTATCCCAATCAGTCCTTATTTAGAATCACTATGAATAACAAAGGCAAATGTACATTAATGAGAAATAAATTATTATTTTTATGTTATGAAAAAATATATTAAAGTTGAAATAAGATATTTTCTACTAATGTACTATGGCTAAATCAAAGCAATGTAAAAGTAACAAGAAACTAGGTTTTTAATTAAATAAAAATTAAAAAAATAAAAACAACAAAAGTTAAACAAAATAGATAAATTATTTGGGAAAGTTATATTCATAGATACAAAGAAGATCAATTGTAAAATCTTTGGGTATCATTTGAGAATCAAAAGTAGTGCTAATATTGTATAAATAAAAAAATTAAATTACCTAAAATATTGAAATGAATTTTTAGTTAGATAGACATGTTGAGATGAGTGAAATGAATTTACTTTTGTTTATAACAAAACTCCTTTGGAATTACTATGAGTTTGAAAATATTGTAAGCTTAAATAACACTAAATTGTTATTTTAATGTTATATATATATAAGTGTTTAAATGTGAAAAATCAAAGCAATGTAATATTGCCAGATCAAAACATGCTATGGTCAAATGAGAGGAAGGTAATAGTTTCATGATAATATGAGGAAACCATAATGAAACCTTTTGAGAAATAACATAAATTTCATAAGCAAGTTGTATTTCAAGATATTAAAGAGATTAAGTGTAAACTCCTTGATCAAGAAATCATGTATAGACTTAATATCTCAAAAAGAATGCTAAAATCATTAGAATTAAAATATATTGAAATATAAAAAATATTTAATTAGATAGAACTCATCAGGATGAGTCTAATGATATTTTTTATCTCAATGATTCCTTATTTTAAATTATTACTAATTAGAAATTAAATAACCATGAATTATAATAAAAATAATTTTTTATTAAGTAATTATATATTAAAGCTAAATGGAGATTAATTGAACCAATGTGATATGAGCAAATAAAAGTGAATTATAGAAGGCACAACTAGAGAATTGTAATTACAAGTAATATAACAAAATCAATGCTACACATTGAAGAAATAAGATAAATTATACTTAAAATTTTTATTCAATGACAATAGAGAGATTGAGTAGAACATCCTCATTCATCAAATCAGATATAAATTAGAATTTCTCATAAATCATGACAAAACCCAATAATGTAAAATATTTAACAAAAAGATAAATATTTGATATTTGTTGTCTTGATCAAACATCATTTGGAACTCTGAATCACCATAGTAAAAATGAACTAATAATTTTATTATTTTAATATAATGTAATGGAAACATATACAAAAGTTGAAATGAGATAAATGGAAGCACTATAATATAAGTTAGTCAAAGAGATATAATGGCTGCAAAGGAGAAGAAAAATGTTTCTTATTATTATACCAATTCAATTGAAACATTTAAAGAAAATAATTAAATTTATCAAAATAGTTATATTTTAATATACCAAGGGGATTATGTATGATTAGAATTGTCTCATTAGGTATATTAAATCCATGAAAACAAAATGGTTTAAAAAGCATATACAAATCAATACTTAATTGCAAAGATCACATGAAAGAAGTTCAAAAACATTTTTTCAATATGATCACACCTCATTTGAAATTACTATGAATTTGAAATATTAAATTAGATTAAATAATAAAAAAATATTATTTTAATATTAAGTATAAATTCAAATATTACTACTAAAATATGGTAAATAGATGTAATATATTATAACCAAATCAAAGAGATGTAATGATCACACAATAAGAGAATTAGAGTTTTATAGTAATATAGAAAAATCAAAGAAAATTGTTTAGGGAAACGAGATAAAATATATTAGAAAGTTGAATTCCATTATGTTGAGGAGATCGAAGGCAACATCCCCGATTGTCAAATTTGGTATGAGGGAGGAGAAATAGAGTTTCTTAACAATATGATCAAATCCAAGTAAAAAATTTGAAGAATATAGAATTATATCATAAACTATACCAAATCATTTAAAAAATAAAATAACTTAAAAATATATAAAAAAAGAATACATAGTTGGAAAGAGGCCATGAGGACAAGTAAAATAACATTCGTTTCATTTTGATCAAACACCCCTTTGGAATTTTTATGAAATTGAAAAATTAAATAAACATAAATAGTAATAAAATATTATTTTAATATTAATTAGATATATATTAAAGATAAAAAAAAATTAAATTAAAATAATATATAAGGAAAAAATCAATACGATTTAGGGATTAATGAGAGGAGTATTATTGTTTAAAAGTAATATAACAAAATAAAAGTGATAAAATAAGAGAAATAAGTTAAATTGTAAAAGAAATTTGTATTCCAACATATTAAAGATATTAAGTGTAGCATGGTCAAATCTTCCAAAATAATATCTTTTAAATTATAAAAAAATAAATACATAAATAGATAGAGCTTTTCAAGATGAGTCTAATGAAGTTCTTTTTGTCCTGACTATACCTCATTTAGAACTACTATGAATAAAAAAAATAAAATAATAATAATTAATAATAAATATTACCTTTTGAATTAAGAAAAATATATATTGAACTTAAAAGGAGATAAATTGAAGAAATGTCAAATAATAAAAAAAAAGTTATGTAAACATCATGAGATAACAGTTTTTCAACATAGTAATATAACAAAAAGAAAGCAAGCATTTTAAGAGAAACAGATATATATATATATATAATGAGGAAATTCCATTCGAATATACCAAGGAAATCGAGTGTAAAAACCTTTTTCATTAAATGATGTATGAATCAAATTTTTTTATAAAGAATGCCTAAATAAAAATTTAAAATATTAAAAAATATTGAAGTGAAGCTTTTGTTGGATAGAATATATCAAAATGATTCTATTGGCAATTTTTAGTGTTAATCAGATAACTTTTCAAAAAATGAGATAAAATGTTTTTTTTAGCTGCTTGAAGGATACCAAAGACACTTAGTGCAACATCCTCAATCATCAAATCCATTATGATACAAAAAGTTATCAAAAGTGTTCCTAAACCTAAAAAAAATTTAAGAAAACCTAATATTAAATTATCTTTTAATAATATATAGAAATATAATAATGCCAAAATAAGATAAATTTAAGCAAAATAATATAACTAAATCAAAGCCATACTGAGTTCACACAAGAAAAGATTTAGAGTTAAATAATAATGATGAAATAAAATAAGAAAATTTGAAAAATAAAATAAAATAATTAGTAAAAGAAAGTTATATTCCAAGAAATTAAAGAGATTAAGATAAGATACTCGATTGAGAAATATGGAATGAATCAAAATGTCTTGTAAAGTTGTCGTAGAGAAAGAAAAAAATTCAAAAAAATAAAAATTAACATTTAATTGGATATTGCTTGTCTTAAGATGAGACAAATGACATTCCTTTCATCTTGGTGAGAACTAAATTTAAAAAATTGAGAATTATTAAAGCAAATAATCATAAATAAAAGTGCTTTTTTATTATTAAAAAAATATATATATTAAAGTTGAAGTAAGACAAATTCAATAATATAATGTTACCAAATAAAAGCAACTTAAAGGTCACATTATAAGAGATTTTTTTTACTTAGCAATATAATCAAATCATAGTCAAATTTTTAACAAATGAATTATATTTTATGAGAAAGTAGAATTCCAAAATGAAAAAGAGATATAGTGCGATAACCTAGATCTTTGGAAAAGGTATAAAATGAAATAACTCATAAAACAAGGGAATATGATAAAAGTAATATTTAAAATTATTAAAATGATTATCATCTTTGATAGACTTTATTGAGGTAAGATAAGGGCAATTTTTTCATCTCAACAAGATGACATTTGAAATTATTAAAAATGAAAAAAATAAATAAATAAAATTTAAAAAAATTATTGTTTTTAATGTTTTTAAAAAGAATATATATTAAATCCTATTTTTTATAAAATAAAATAATGAAATATAGCTAAATGTGAGTGATGCTAAGGTCATAAATGTACGCTTCTTGTGTTACATAATCATATAACAAAAAAAATGAAATATTTGAAAAACTTTGATAACTTTTGTTGCAAAATTACATTCTAAAATACTAAAGAGATTGAGCATAATATCCTCACTTGTCATATCTGATATTAATACAACTCTCTCAAAAAGAATGCCAACATAATAAAAATTAATTTAATATAATTATATAAATGAATATCTAATTGTTATAGCTCATAGGGATGAGTCAATCGATTTTTTTTCCTCTCGATCTTACCTAAGAATTACTGCAAATTACCAATGATAATAATCATAAATTAAAAAATTTCTTCAATAATAATTATATATATATATAAGCTAAAATGTGATAAATTAAAGCTATGTAATTTAACAAAATAAAATATAGTAAAAGCACGTGAGGGGAGATTAGAGTTTCATAGTAAAATTGCCAAACAAAAGAAAACTATTTGGAGATTCTTGAAAAATTTTGTGGGATACATCCATTCCAGAATATAAATGGCATAAGCTATAAAATCCTCACTTTGTAGGTAAGGTATGATTTAATGTCTCATGAAGCTTCCAAAACCTTATAAACTAAAATATTTAAAACTATAAAGATGTATATTTTATGGGACATAGCTCATCAAGATTAGTTCAATCACCTTTGTTTTTTTTATTAGTCCTCATTATGAATTACTATAAATTATGAAAACAAATAAGAAGTAATAAAAATTAATTATTTTTTTAACATTAAATAGATATATATTACAACTAAAATGATATAAGTGTTAGGGGTGTAATCTTGCTAAATAAAAGCAAAAAATGTCACGTGAGTGGACATTTTTAATAACATAATAATATGACTAAATTGAAGTGAATAATTTGAAGAAATGATATTTATTATACAAGACAATTGCATTTTAAGATGTTAAGGAGATTGAGTGACACATCCTCGATCATTAAATCAATCAAGAAATCAAATTATTAATAAAACATGGAAAAATAATTCAAAATAAAATATTTTAAAATACATACAATAATATTTAATTAGATAGAGCATATAGAAGTGAGTCTAATTATGTTTGTTTTATCTTATTCAAACAATTTTTGGAATTGCTAAGAACATCAAAGTATGGTCAAATCAAAGTGATGTAACAATAACATAGGAGGAGATTTAGAGATAAAAAGTGATACAACCAAATGAATGGTAAAAAGTTTAAGGAATGAAAAAAATTATGTAGGAAAGCTGCATTGAAAGATGATAGGGAGGTCCAAAATGAAATGTCATATAAAGTCTGCAAAAATATAGAAAAGAAAAAATTTTAAAATATAAAAATGAATATTTAATCATATGTTGTTCATCAAGAGATGTGAAATGATGTTTGTTTGATCTCCATTACAACTCATTTCTAATTACTATTAATTGTCAAAATCACTAAGTAAAAAAATTAATACATTTTCATTTTTCTTTAAAATAAATATTTGTTGAAGCTTACATTAGATACATTGAAACAATATAATGTAAAGATATCAAAGTAATGTACATAATACATGAAAGCAAAGTTAGAATTTCATAGTAATATAAACAAATGAAATAAAAAAATCATTCAAAGAAATATATTAATTTAAGTGTAAATGATACATTCTAAGATAATAATAAGAACAATAATAGAATCTTTGATCATAAGATTAATTAGGAATCAAAATGAATCATGAAAGGTGCCAAAAAATTTTAAAATAAAATATTTAAAAATTTAAAATAAATATTTAATTAGATAGAGTTTGTTAAGATGAGACCATGATCCTTTTTTTCTCAATTACTAAAATTAATGGCATAAATAACATTACTTTATTTTTTAATAATAGTATAAAAATATATCAAAGTCATATAAAGGTCACACGATACGAGAAGTAAATTTTCACATTAACATAAAAAAATTAAGGGAAAAAATTGAAGGGATAAGGCAAATTTAAATGGAAAGTTGCATTCAAAAAAACTAAAAAGGTCGAGTGTAACATTCTAACCATTAAATAAGGTGTGAATAAAAAAGTATTGAAAAGCATGCCAAAATATAAAATAAATATAGTATTTTCTCATAAAGAAATGAATATTTAATTAGATAAAAGGCATTGATAGGAGCCCAACTACATTTCCTTTTCCTCGGCCAAACCTCAGTTGGAGTTCCTACATATTATCAAAGTAAATATGTATAAATAATTAAAAATTATTATTTTAATATTATGTAAATATACAATAAAAATTAAATGAGACAAGTTTATGCAGTGCAACATATCCAAATAAAATTGATGTAAAACTATAACAATAGTAGATTAGAGTTATATATTGGTACAATCAAATCAAATAAAAATATTGTAAAACTATCACAAATTCCAACATAATAAGGAGGACCAATGAAATATCCTTAAAGTTATGTTAAGCACAAATTAAAATGCCTCATAAATTAGCAAAAAGAATAGTAAATAAGAAACTTAAAAACATAGAATTAAATATTCAAGCTGCTAGAAGTTGTTGAACTGTGTTAAATAACATTTGTATGGTCTCAATAATGCCTTGCCTTAAATTATTTTGAATTACTAAATGAATCACACTAAAAAAATTTCCTCTTCTTCTCCTTCTTCTTCATCATCGTACTCGTCTTCTTCTTCTTCTTCTTCTTCCTCTTCTTATTCTCCTTCTTCTTCTCCTTATTCTTCTCCTTTATTTATTATTCTTCCCCTTCTACATCTTCTTCTCCTCCTTCTTTATCTCCAACTTCTTCTACTCCTCCTCCTCCTCCTACTTGTTCTTCTAATTCTTCTTCTTCTTCTTCTTCTTCTTCTTCCACTTCTTTTTCTTCTTTTTCTTCTTCTACTACTACTTCTTCCTCTTCTTCTTTTCCTTCTTCTTCTTCTTCTTCTTCTTCTTTTCCTCTTTCTTTTCTTCTTCTTCTTCTTCTTCTTCTTTTTCTACTTCTTCTTCATCATCTTCTTCTTCTTCATCTT